>JAYJMB010000004.1:68297-174171 GCA_036873735.1 Pouteria campechiana
AATTCGAACGCTAAACTCTTGTTTTTACTTCTCCCTTCTTGGTTTTTCTCTCCTGAGTGGGTTCAACAACAACAGAGGAGGATAAATTCGAACGCTAAACTCTTGTTTTTACTTCTCCCTTCTTGGTTTTTCTCTCCTGAGTGGGTTCAACAACAACAGAGACTGACTTCTTAATCAAACGACTAAGGGAATGTGGATGAAGAAACGTAGGATGGATAAATGCACGTAGGTGGAGTGCCGCAATCAGAATGACCAATCGAGTTAAAACGTAATGTGAGCACTAATACCACTTGATTTAGTAGAAGCATGAAAATTTTCATAAATAATTATCATGGATTTGTCAAAATCTTTCAAATCCATCAAAGATTCCTGAATCATTAGGGAGATATATATTAAATTCACAAAGAAAGGTGAAACTGAAATTTTATCCAATAAAAGAGGTCCTTTTACAATGAAACGGAGGCCTCAAATAGAATCCAAACTTTAGATCTTAAAACCCTATTTTAAACAACTAAGAAATAAATTCCCCAACATAATAATAGACCCAAATATAAAGAACTCAATGCTAATTTCTCCTGAAATAATCATTATTTTTGATCAAATATGAAGTCAAATGGAACAATTAAATTAATGAAGTGGGAATAATCTAATGACGTCTCCTGGTCTTTAATGTCAATGAAATAGGCCCCAAATTACAATAATGAAAAGTAGAGGTCTACTACCTATCTGTTGTAGAAAATCTCTCCTATTGTCGGAATCTTCGCATATCTAATGAAGTTGCATATCCAAACACGAAATGATTTATTCAAAGGAGTTATTTTTCCGCCTCATGTTGGTAAAGATCTGCATTTGGTATTAAGTTGGTTGTTGTCTACAATTAAAGATTGCTAATTACTTATGGCAGAGCTAGCTTACCAACCAAAATCCAACAGGTCCAAGATAAGGGAAGCTTACCCATGACCCACATACATCCATAGCAACAACCACTTCATTACGAATGTAAAAAACAAGCGGGGACCCAGCAAGCGAGGGTGTGGAATTTGCATCTTCGTGAGGAACTGTACCAAAAAGAAGATAAAAGGCTTCATGCGAAGAACAATTGAATGTGATTTTTACCAATCAATGAGATTTCTTTCATATGGAATAGAAGGCTTACAGAAAGAGGACCGGACCCAAAATCCAAAAAAGGCTGATAAGTTGTCACCAGTTCCGATGCCATTCGAGTCACAGTATGAATTGCAGAAACACGAATCTTCCTTTTACTCTCATATCTGTACTTTGACCAATAAAATAAAAAATAAAAAAATCACGTGTTTCTAGCATCATAAAATTTTAAAATTAAATGTAAGACACAAATATCCTTTTTCAACCATTCAGATGGGTTAGTCACAACGAGATCTGCCAACAAGCTATGTTGTTTTGGCTATGCCTTCTCTGTATTCCAGCTATGTTGGGAAAGATCTATCGGCAATTGCATCAGCAAATATTGATGCCATGCCAGTAACACTTTACCTTTTAAACGCAGCAGCAATTTCATTTGAAATGACTCCATTCGAGCTGTCCTCCACAACTTTCTCAAGCTCGAGAATAAGCCGATAACAGTCCTGCATATTTTCAAAAACAAATTAGCTAATAAGAATACGGCCAAAAGAAGAGAGAAATCCATCTAACAACGTACCTCAATTGCCATGCAACCGCCCTGGCCTAGATTCGGTTGCATCGCATGGGCAGAATCACCTAAGAGTGTTACACGCCCTCTGCTCCAAGTGTAAATCATGTCCCTATCATAAACATCTCTTCGTAGAATCATATGCTCTGGTGTTTCGGATATTAGAGTTACCACATCATGGCACCAATTCCCAAATAGTTCCAGCAGCCTCTTCTTTTTACCTGTGGTTTTTTATGGTATAAATCTTTGGTTCCAGAAGCATCTCCTGACTTTTTAAAAAATAGGGAGCATTTGCATCATATTCATTTTTTAAAAATCATTATATTTATGCTCCATTTGATAATGGAGGAAAAAGAGGTGGAAATCTCTTTCCTTTTCATCCCCCAATTAATGTGGCATTTAACTACCCTAACAACCCCATTTTTTCTTATTGTTATCTTTGTTTTTAATCATTCTGTCTCTTTATTTTCATCCAATAAGTCTATCTAGTTTATCACTTTATCTTTATTCATCTCATTTCTAAGCATTACCACATATTCTATTACATCATTTTCTCCATTTTCCTCCACATTTTTCTCTCTTTTACCTCTTTTACCAATTCCTAAACCATGTTCATTGGCTAACAAATTTATCTATCAATTTCATATTGGCCTACGTGGTTTTCAAAGTATGCATAAACCATACAACTTTACATAACATTTTTGAATAAGCCTACACAGTTTCATATGACAAAAGCCCTTACAAAATCTGTCCAATAGTTTTTCAGCATACCAAGATTGTCCAGTCTTGTCCAATATGTGTACTCTCTGTCTCTCTAGGGGGCTGCAAATAGCATTTGAGAACCATCCCTCCTTGTTGTTTGTATTCTGCCCCAAATATCAAATGAAACAGGGGGACGGCAAATGGCATTTGAATACTATCCCTCGTTTGTTTTACAGTCAATGGAGTGCAAAGGCCTCAAAAATGCAACAAGGGGTGTAAAAGCCTACCTTTTCACCTTACTTTATTTCATGCAACATTTAACCACCCCTATCCCATTGACATCATCATCTCCACGTTTACACGTCTTTTATAGATTCAACTTCTACATTCCCTCTTACATCTCACCAAGCACACTCTCCACGGAAAATGTTTGCAGACGTCATGTTTGGTAAAATTATACTGAATCTAGGATTTATGGTAAAGTTGTACTGAACGTAGGATAAGGCAAGGGTATTAGATTTCACATGCCTGAGGGAGGATCCATATTTCCAGAAGATTCCTTACTGAATCCGTACCATTGCATCTTACCATCACCAACATCACCAGCAACGAAGTATTGATTGACACCCATAAAAACTCGATACCTTTGAAGACAAACGCAAAAAATTGCATGTTACTTGCGGAGAAAACCACTGCTTAAAATGAAAAGACTATGAGCTCATCAGCATACATAATTGATTCTCTTAAGCTGCAATTTTGTTTTTTGCATAAGAAAATTCCGTTGTGCAGAAATTAGCATGGGAATTCCCACCAGTTACTCAACCAGTGGCAGCTAATCTACCATGCATGTAGATGAAGAGTATGCAAAAGAACCAAACTATTGCTTTTCGGGCTGTTTTAGATGACCATTATTCGGATGTTGGGATCATCCAGAAATGGTCACTTCATTATCTGATATGTCCACAGTCGCCACAAAAGTTTGCACAGTTTAGATTGACGGACAAAAGCAACATTCAAAGGAACAATTCATCATTACTTAGGAGAAAATTTTTCTGCAAATCACAGTTATCATACCCAACCGAGTTGATATAAGGAGGTACAAAGTCTGCCAGCCCACTATAGCAGGTGAAGCTGGAATATCGTGCCTCTTGCCACCCAAACAGTTTTTCCCGTACCTGGGGATCAAAGAAACTAATAAAGATTGTGTCTTCCTGAAGGATCGACTGGACAAAAGTAGCCCAGCGGCTAAGGATGGTATTTAAGTTACCTTTGACCATATTCCATCTGCACCAACTAAAACATCCCCTTCGTATTGTCGTCCATCTTCCAAGATGACAGTGACCTGATGCATACAGATGTTTCGTATTACCATGGTTGATTATCCCAAAGGTTTTGGGTCCACTATGTTTGTTTAATGGCTGCGATTCAACTGAGCATTGGTACAATATAGAAAATGATTCTGAATGTATTAGATGCTGATTTTTTCCAATCCTCTTCATTCGCAAATACTTGAGTAATATTTGGTATGAAAAGCATCCTGAGATTCCTACTTCCTACAGCACATCCAAACTAGTCCTCACGTAACAGTTTCAACTTTCGAAAATGTTACAGACTCATGAAGAGGCAAGTTAAAGCCACCTCACCTTGTTCGAATCTTCTACAAAGTCCACAACATGGGACCTATTTTGCACAATTTCCGTCCCAAGTGCATTGATTAGAATACTCTGTAACTTCATTCTACAAATTCCTAGTGTAACTGGAAGTCCCCTTTCCACAGCAGGAGTTAACATGTCAAACTTGACAAACCTGCACTTGAATGGGAGAAAAATGCGATGTCAGACAGAGTCTGAAACTTATAAACAGTCCAGGAATAAGTGACTCATTACATCCAAGAAGAAAAATTAAATTTATATCAATCTATCTAGGCACGTATGTACATGCATAACTTGATAAGGGCTGAATCTACTTACCTAGACTTGTTAGAACTTTAGAAAAAGAAATGAGAGGAAAGAAAATCCATTTAAAGAGGGTTTGCCAGTTCTATCCATGGCGGTAAGAAAAAACGATTCATGATTTGAATTCAGCTGCAAAACAACTTAAAAAGAACTCCAAGATGGGTAACTTTGTTTCCATGGAAATCTATCTCAAGGAATTCATATCGTTGAGAGTTTCCCAAACAGTTTTTCTAATGCCTGGTAGTAACTTGATATCACCAGTCCGTCTCAGCTTAACAGCACAGAGACCTGGAACATGATTGAAAGAAATGCATCTCTGAAGTCTCAAATAGTTTTTATTGCATTCAGAGCTCGTTATGCACTTAATTACTAAATTGTTAATACGCAACTGAATAGAAAGTGAGCAACCGTTTCAACCAATATGGAAAAACCTGGGACAGATCTATTTCATGGCATTTGTATGATGTAGCCCTAAATTTGCAGCGTTCTACACCAAGTTTCAAGAAACAGAACTGCTGTCTAGAGGTCACATCATGAGATCAGTGCTCCAATTTGGTCAAGAGTCCATCCTAACGTGAAATGAAGTTCAAGGATGGTGGCCGCATGCAAACGCAAACTATCATATAAATAGAGACGGTTGATACTGCTGCTTCAATCACATGTAATAAGGGGATTCAGACATCATAGGTACAAAGCCAAGAAAGGTTTACTTACGTTTTGTTCTTCTGTCTTAGGATTCACCATCTAATGGTTTTCCAGTAAGTATAAGATTTGAACCTTTCTGATCTCAATACAGTTGTGTAAGTCGAATCACAACTACCGCTACAGTGATTCTGCGGTCATGAACTTCTATTTAAGTGGCAGAGAAGCATAACTCACAAGATACATGTGTTTCTGCTATCATCATCGTAAGGAAGACCCACAAAGCCTCTCTCACTCGATTGTTACAGCATTATGTTTTTCTCTCTGTCCATCTACATCATATCTTATGATACAGGAGATTCTACCAATAAATCAAGGGTACATTTGGATTGGTATAGTATGGTGTGTGGTAGGATTACACCCTCCATAACATTACATTACCCATTACTACAACCCAAATAAGATATTCATTACATCCTTTGTTCCTTTCTCTTCCATCATTAGTCCAAATTTTCAATCATTTTCCCTTATGTATTTTTCAGAAATGCCTATTCAAACAAATCATTACCTTACTATCATAATACTACTTTTTGTCTTTATCCTCTACCATACCAGATTCATCATATTATTCTAACTTTTCTACGATACTATGTTATATTATATCCACAATGAACTTAGACTAATTGCAGCCTAATAAGAGCAGAAATGATAGGTTTAAAACAGTCCAAACATCGTATTCCTCGGAAATTTTAATTTTAAATTCCCTACACATTTCTATTCCCAGGTAATCTCTCAGTATATAAAAACCAGTGTTACCAGAACCCGGGGGTTGAACCAGCCAGACGTCCCATTCACGGTCCGACCGGTTTGACTGGCCAGTTCAACCGGGTGAACTGATTTTCTTTTTCAAAAAAGTTAAAAAACTAATATAACATGATTTAAAAAAATCTAAACCATAGATATTAATCTAAAGATATATATCTTTTATATAATAATATACTATTTTAATTTATCCCTTTATTCTAGTAAAAATATCAAAAAAATATGTACTGTTGGACCGAACCAGTCTTGTTCGGTTTTGATAACACTGATAAAAACAGAATAACACGTACCAACGGCCCGTGATGCCGTCAGCAAGGCCATTGATCCGGTCACCAGTTACACAGCCTGCTTCCATGATCCTGTCCGCAACTTCTTTGTCTATAGCTTTCAGGACTGCCAACGCATTACTATGAAGCTGAATAGGGCCTCTGTGCATTCCTTCACCTCTCACAGAACTTAAATTCCTCTCAAACACCTTGACCCCGAAGCCACGGTTCCTTGCCGCCAGAGCTAGAACTAGGCCACCAACTCCACCACCTGCTATAAGAATCCGTAGCTTCTTCTTCTCCTTGTTCCCAAAAGACTCTTTTCCCTGCCTGAACATGCAAAATTCGTCTGACAACTGGTGTTGGGTGGAAAAGCAAAATTCCTGAGACGATGCCATGAAGGAAAAGACTTATGTTTGTCTCGAGAATTATGAAAGTGGGCATGCATGAAAGGGGGTTCAACGGTCTGCAGACATGAGAAGTGCGGTTTTCTTGAGAATTAATGCATGTACGTTTGCTTTCTGCAGTGTCCTGTGACATGGGTGGTTGAATTGAAGGTGATGTTAAATGCAGCATGTCGGGAAGGGAAAGGGATGGAGCGAATCACATGGAAATGTAAATGAAAGAAAACAAAGAAGAGAGGTAGGAGGGAGGTGAAAAACAATAAAGGAGAGGAGGAAAGGAAAAGGAGCGCGGGAGAGAACGAGGAGAGAGACGCAACGCGGCGGGCTTGTCCAGCCACCAAGCAGGCAACTTGGCAGTATTCCACGTGTAGTGCTGACTGCTGACCAGCCCCCGGCTCGAAGCTATCTGCCTTCCGCGTCTCGACACTGACGCAGCCAGCGTTCCACCCACTCCGGCTAGCACGGAAATGAGAAGCTGAGAAAGCATGCTCATGTCTGGTCAAAAACATAGGTGTGTGGATGTATGCTATCAATGTCTTTTTCTCATCAGTTCCCGTTTTTATGTGATATATATATATATATACATATATGGTCTATTATCATATTTTTTATAATTATTTCTATCTTTAATTGCTACTTCCCATGTTTATATTCGAAAGTTTTAACTAGTGTCCTTTCTTATTTCAGGACTGTCATTGCTGCCTTTTATCACGTTTTTTACGTCATAAAAAATAATGATTAAAAACAAAATATAAAAATATAAAAAAATCAGAATTTATATAAGAACATGTGAAAAATAATAATTGGAAACATATTTACTAATAAGAACAATAGACTTGTTAGGTGATTAAGGAAATTACATTAAAAAATAGTTTTTAACCATTTTTCCTCTTTTCCAAACGAATGTTTGGCCTTGATGTAAATTTTAAATACTTTTAAAAAAATATTGTTACAATAGAACTTTAGTAAAAGTACTTTAAGTAAGATATTTTTTAAAAGTACTTTTGATATTATATGTCCGTTTCGTTATAATATGCTGAAAGTATTTTTATATTATAAATAACCAAAATGGACAAAATAATTATGGTTTAACTTCAGTACTAGTTGTCTTTAAAAGAATTATATAAATGATGAAATTAATTTTAAAAAAATATAAAATATTATTTATTTAATAATTATTTCAAAGTACTTGCTTAAAATTTTAGCACTATTTTTATAAATTTTAATTTAATATATGGTTAATATTTTCATAAATATTTTTTATTTTACAAAGAATTTCAATAAATTCTCATTAGTTAAAGCAATTCTACTTACATCGAACTTCTTTTTCAAATAAAGGATACATAACAATATTATTTAAATGCTTTAAGTATACAATTTTAATGCATATTTTATGATAAAATAATTATACTTCATGAAATATTTCATGAAAGTTTTATATAATATGTAGACAAAAATTTCATAAAATTTTAGTTAAAAAGAAACATTCAGATATAAAGAAAGAAATAATATTATGCACCTTATCCATATTAAAAATTAATTACCATGGTGAAAAATAAAAAATATATATATATACAAAATATTTTTATAATTTAAAAAATAATATTAATATAGATAAGTAAAAAAACTTATTGGATAGAAAGTAATTGAAACTTTGATGAATGACAATATTTATATTGTATCTAAATATTTGAATATGATTTTATACACTTGCGACATTATTTTTTTAAAATAGAGAAAAATAAGTAATATTATCTTAAAATTCATTAACATAAGAAGTAGAGAATTTTCACTTATCACAAAATGCACTATTCTAGTTTTTGTGGCACATGAAAGTACTCTAAGATTTTCAACCAAATACTCCACCAATGATGTAAAGTACTTATAAGCATGGATAAGCACTTTTATGCCTCAAAAACACGCGCAGGGCAAAACAGGGCCTATGTCTATCAATTTATACTTTTCTATATATATTTTTTTAATCTAAGATCTACGTCCAAATTCCAAAATGAATGTATGAGAAAGTCACTAAAATAAAGAATGTAATAGCAAGTTGGAAAATATCTTTGGAAATGAAAAAGTAAAATCGATTAGAATATGTGGTTATGTATATGTCGGATTAAGACATTCCATCTTCCAACCAACCAAGCATACGCCAAAGTCATTAAGATGCCATTTTCCACCCAACCACACATACGTAAGCTCATGAGCCGCACTATCACTTAAGACTTTTATTAGTGAAATTATTTTAGAAAATATCATCGAAATTATTTAATTTATTAAATTGAGATCCATTAATATTTTATTCATACAGAAATGTGTCGCATATGATTTACTTTAAAAAAAAAGTAGCTTATGAACTCATTTAAACAATTAAGGCCTACCAGGAAGTTTATTTCATATATGGGGGAAAATGTCATCAAGAGGAATGAAAATAATTTTAGCAAAATAATAGACTTGCAAGTAACACCTTGAATCTGTGGCCACATGTCAATTTTAATATTTAAAATTTAAATGTAATTTATTTGTTTAATATAAAAAATAATTTCAATTACACATTGATTGAAATAATTTTGAAACCATAAGCAGCCAATATTATGTTATAAATCATCCATGTCATTTTCTAGCATAAATGTAAGTACTGCGCTTTCATGTGGCAAATATATGAATTCATATGTAGATACCGCAAGACATCTGGCGAAAAACCTGTGCAAGCAGACTTTTCCAAGGGTCAACCTCAGCGGACCTGAAATTATCAATTCATTAATGATAATATTGAGAGAAATCTTGCAATAATACTTCTCCCATCTCCAATCTCCCACCGGTGAGACTGTGGTAGTGTTGAAATCTTCAAATTTGGAATGCTTAAAGTCCACCCACTGCTTCAGCTCATTAAATCTTCAACCAAACATGCATTAAACACAGATATACCCCCGTCTCTTATTTGGCAACAAAGGAAAGCTTCCTATCTAAAACATATGCTTGCACTAACAATCTCATGCCTGTCTTAATAATTCTGTTTCTTCCATTATTATTTATTTTTTTACAAAAATAATATTTTTTTATTTACTTTATGATTAATATTGCCTCTCATTCTGATCATATAATTAATTGCTGTATTTTTAAAATAAACTTTCTTTTCCTCCATTCTAAATACAGTAGAAAAACTCTCAATTCAACACACAGAGCGCTGTTTCAACCAGAAACACAAAACTTGAAAAGGAAGTAAAGATTACAAGTCAGGTGGGCCTCAACGTAATTAAAGGCCACCCACTGCTTACACTCGCACAAGTTGCACTCATCCAAAATCCTCCCCACCGTACATGCATTAAATTCTACACCATCCACATCCATTGGATGGGTATTTGTTTAGTCAAAAAAAGGAAAAGGTCAACGGCAGCCACAGGCAATGAAATGGAAAGGTGCAAATGGATGAATAATAATAGCACAAGATGTGACTAGTCATTTAATTCTACGATTCGTGATTCAATGATTGTTATCGATCCTATTATCTAACCTTTTTTTATTCTTTGTAGGCTTTTTTATGAAAGGGTTGAAATTACAACAAATGCTTACAACAGCTTGCCACAGTAACGTTTCAGGCTGCTTAACCTTCTTGACAAATTTATAGCATTAGGGTGTGTTTCAAACTACGGAAATTAGTTAGTGTAAATCATACTAACTAATGGCCCTTCAAAGTATTTACATATATAAATGTAAATTCAGAAGAGCCCTTTTATTTATCCACTGATGCTCATTTACCTTTATTTAAATAATTTTATTTTTTTATTCTTTGTTATTTGTTTATTATTATCTTCTATCTATTTTATCTTTATTTACTTTATTACCAGCACTATTTTAAATTTTACTTATATTATTTACATTTCTTTTTGTATTTCCTACCATCCAATCTTAAGCCATCTAAATCCAATAACGCAATTTATAGCATGCCTTTGCAGAGACATGCTGGGTGCAAGATAGAAGCTACAGACAGCAGCTCAACCTCTTTTGTCTTTTCATGTCAAAGGACGGGAGTGGCGTTGAAATCAACAATAAGCTATGAAGTAAATAAAAATATAAAATGATGTTGCCACATAAGTAAATAAAGCTAATAAGGATGAGACTAATAATTAAAATTAGAACAAGTGGAGTTATTATGGTACATCTATCTCAAGTAATTCCGTGAGAAATGAAAATTTCCAAAAATTCTTAAAATTGAAAATGAAACTTTCCAAATTCTAACCAAGAAACACCCCCAGTTAATTTGTACCTTTTAAACCAACTTTTCAATAATTAGTCCTGTTTATTTTAACCTTGTTCACCACAGGTGACGTGCTTTGCTTATTAGGTCTTTCTTTTCCTTTACCTTTTTCATTCCTTCCCATTTTTAGAACATTTTCCGTCTTTCTGACTTCCCGATGTTGTGTAGATTGCGTGAAATCCGCTTCTTCAATGCATGGCTGGATTTGCCAGCCGAAGTGAGAAAGAAAGACAGAGAAGAAAAGCAAACGAAATTCAAACGGCAGCGGTTCCGATGGCGTGGCCCACCTGATTCATCACAGGAGGCCGACATCGACGGTCTAGATTTCAACGATATGAAAGTTGGTGGGCCCCCACGGAGGCCCCTAATGGGCCCGCAGCCATCCCCACCCTTGAGAACACCAGGACAAGGCAGCTGGCCTTTCCCCAAACAGTCTCTCTCTCTCTCTCTCTCTCTCTCTCTCTCTCTCTCTCTCTCTCTCTCACTGATATCAGATGGCGGCCACAGCGTCATCTTCCACTGTTGAATCGTGCACCGTTGAAACCCCTGATGGAGCGAAGCTCCACACCCGCCTCCTCAAGCCCAAAGACCCCAAGAGCGATTTGGTCATTGTCCTCGTCCATCCTTACTCCATCCTGGGCGGTTGCCAAGCCCTGCTCAGAGGGATAGCAGTCGGATTGGCCGAGAGAGGCTGGAAAGCCGTCACCTTTGATATGCGGGGCGCCGGAAGGTCCACTGGCAGAGCCTCGCTCACCGGCTCCGCCGAAATCCGGGATGTCATTGCCGTCTGCAACTGGGCCGTTGAGCATCTGTCGGCAGACCGGATTGTGCTTGTAGGCTCTTCGGCAGGTATTGCTCTTTCTTGGATTCTTTTCGAAACTCTAGTTTTGGAGATTTTCTAGATTGGACCGTTGATGGGTTTTATCCAGTTGATGTTGATTTCTGGGAGATGGGTTCATCTTGTTTGCTAGAGATTTATGTTAGGGGTGTCTTAGCAGTTTTTTGGTTGGTGTGGATTTTGAATCTGATTGAGATTTTATAATGGAATTAGGATTTTCCGAAGGTGGTAGTTTTTAAATGATGCTTTGATCATTTTTATTCATTGTCATGGTTTTGTTGAGACGAAGTTGCATCGTATGGAAAGGGGTTTTTGTTTGCTTGAATCTGTAACAAGTTAATGTTGGAATTCATATAATTGAAATTCAAGCTGCTTTGTGGTTTCAACTTGTATTTCAATTTCATGTAATATGCGCTAAATCTGATGTAGGAACTAGATCCAACCAGAATATACAAAGATAGGAAATGTGATCTAAACAAGAAATATTTTCTAAGATGGGGTTTTTGATTATATCTGATGCTAAATAGTTAGGATGAAAATTTTATCTTTATACAGTTTTTGGTTATTTTCATTTAGTTCTTGGTTATCCAATAATTATGTATTTTGGATGATTGATGAATTTTGTTCACAGATAGTTGAATATGATGGTTCTTGGTTTTTACATGCGATCGGGGGGTCTTTGTCATTTCTTTTGCATATACTGCGAATCTCATTGGATTTTATGATGAAATTAGGTGTTTTCTAAAATGGATAATTGTTTATCTGATTTTTTCTTTTCTTTTTCTTTTTTTCTTTTCTTGTGGCTTTGGGTTATATAAGAAGATAGTTATGCTCACTGTATTTATGTACTAATTTCCATGGCAGTGATCAGCATACACATCTTCAGGGCCACTGTCTATCCTTAACAGAGATGTTATGGAGTAGCAACTAGCATGGGATGAGTGTACAAAAGGATTCATGTGGCTTTGAACAGTTTGAACCTCACCTATTCTACTGTATTGTAAAACCATTGTATATTATCCAAAAGTAGGATAAGTTTGATACATATTAATGGCAACCACACGCATGTTAAAAATCATTACACAAAAGATTAGGAGCCGTAAAATAATATTCTGTTCCTAACATTCCCAATTGTTCTGCTATCATTGTATGTGATGTCATGTTTGGAAATAATGTCTAATATATCTTTGATGTAGTTTTTCTTTTTAATCTATAAAAGTTAAAATTTTCTATTGTAAGCTGCAGTAGTGTAAAAGATAAAATGCTGTTAAGTATACTTTTACAATATGGTAGAAGTGGACAAATGTGAATGTGCATGAAAGCTTTGCCACTTGAGCAGATATGTACTCCATATGTGCCTTGAGAAAGGCATATTCATGACCTTAAAATGGGTGTGCTAACCAGTGCAGTAACAGGTAAGCTCACCTATCTTATATGGTGTATGTGTTGTTACAGATTTGGCACCATTTAGGCATCTCTGCCAGTGATTCATTGGCTAGTAGAATTAGACTAACATGGATATGCTCTAGGTTGCTTCAACATTGAGGATGGCTCCCCATGATCTGGGAGGATTTGGAGGTTTACTTCCATCATGATGAGGTCACCACCCTTATTCTGCTTTAAAAGGACTTCCAAGTCATATGACACTGTCACACTGAAATTTCCCACTACTGGTGTAGCCAGCACTCCCAACCAGTCCTTTGTGATTTGTACACAGAAGTTCTGGGTTCAGGCCCTGTACACTTCACCTTCCCTAACAGGGATTTGATGGTTTTCATCGGATAAATAATAGGCACTTCTCTGACTCATGATGGCTTGCTTCTCGTTTGGTCAAACAACATGATTTATGAATTCTATTACTGATTTTATAGAGTTCCTATGTCATATATTAAGAGTTTAAGACAGTTTAGTTGCCTTGTTTGTTTGGGAGCTGGAATGGGTAATTGTTAGGAGATTGTTTGGGGCCATTAGGCGTGTGTAGCCACATCCTTGCATGGAAATAATTATGCTGATAGGCATGTCTACAAGAGCTAAGCATCCATTAGGTTGGCTACACTGTATAGACCTGCTGGTCTGTAAGCAGGTGTTTCATGAGTTAGGTGATCCAAACTATGTTTTTTCCTGTCCATGCTGTCTTTTGTACATTGGCAGTGAGTGATGTTACGATGTGATGTATTCCTCCTGATTGACAAATTGAAATTGTTTTGGTGCAACTGTGCAACTAAACACTTTGTTTTGCATGTGCATCAACGGTACTAAGGTGATCTTTTTTTTTAGCCTTTTAGATTTTGAGGGGCATGTTTTGCCAGTGTTTTTGATGCTTGAGAAACAAACTTGTGACCATCTTAATCCATATGTAGATTGTATGTTTGATTGGTTATTATGCTTTTAAGTTTCTTAAGAAATTTGATTTTATTTAAAGTTTTTATAGCTTTACAAGGTTAATACAATCTCTCTTATATCTCTCGGTTTGTTGCATTTTTGATTGGGTATTATGCTATAAGTTGTGACGTTGATTAAATGCATGACTATTCTAGAATGCAAACTTGTTTCAATAGTACACCATTTGAAAAGAAAGGAAGAAGAGCTTGTATCAACTGAATTCATGTTGAGAGAAGAATAGCTTATTTTGGGCTGCATGGTTCTTGTCTTTTAGATAGTATAACTCTTTGTATATTGACCTGCATATTTAGTGTTATCATTTGGTGGGCGTTACTGAGATATGGTCTAGAACACAAGATCTAGATCCACATGGAATAAAAGAGCTGGACCACCACAGTCCATGTCTGGACCGGGTTTTGTGCTGAATTATCAGTTTGGTGGATTGTGCATTTGATTTTTTCGAAAGGATCTAACATGAGAAACTTGGAGTAGATATGATATCTTGTGCAATCATGGCCACGTTGATGCCTGCAGTGTCTTCATGTGGTATGAAATGCCTTTGATATGATACTCTGCTGCAACTTTTCTTTAAAACTTCTTAGCTATGATCAGCAGACTTAAGATAAAATTAGTTCTTAAAGCAACCTGGGTTGGTGACTTACATTTAGTGCATTTAGATCTTAATACCTAGGATTGTCTGGCCAGCATAAATTAGTATTACTGTCCCATGTCCCATCTCACCAAATGAGTGCCACATCTATGATGTTTTTTGAGGAGAAAAACAGAAGTCTGATAGTCCAATAATTCCTCTTGATATTGGATAAAAAATGTCTTCTTTCTTCATGTATTTTATGCATTTTCAAATCAGCATATCAATAAGGAGAATAAATGATTTCAACCCTCAAGTTTTTAAGTTCATAATGTTCAGAACAAAAAGATCACACTAATTGTTTTTTTTGTAAATAATCTTAATAGTTATAGTGCAATAGGTTTTGAGTGTTTTCAGGATTGATTTTGCATCAATTATTGATTAATTTATTTTTTTAAGTTTGTCTCTTTTCTTGTGGACCCTTTTAGGGCGCGGAAATAATGTCTATTTAATGTGAAACTAGTCCTCTTTGATAGCCATTGAGTTAGCTTTCAAATGAACCTAAGATTTTGTAAATGCAAGATTGTTTGGGAGAGCTATATCCCACTTAAGTTGGACCTATTAAAGGATTACGAATTTTGAGGGTATTTTTATCATTTTTTATTGTTTATAGAGTTTTATCATAAATGGCTTATTATGAAGAGCAAAAAGAGAGTTTTATGGTGATTGGTGAATACAAATTTTCTTTTCTTTTCTTTTCTTTTTTTCCAGAGATTCGATTGTTAGAGTGATTCCCTTGGATTTGAGTCCCTAATCTGGGAGTAATTCTGAGGCTTGTTGTTATTTAATTATTTTCCCAAATCATCCCAAAATCCCTTTCCACTTCAAACCCCAATTTTATAATACTAAAAAAGAAACCCTGGCCTTTCCACTTTCCACTAGCTTATGGATTTTCTCTATATTGACATTTGGCCTGCATTAGTTTGATATCTAGGCAAGCTCAAGTTATGGGAGATCTTAGTTCACTTCAAATTTCTCTTATTCTTCCTAAGACATGACCAAATTCCTAGATTTCTGTATTTCCTAATCCTTCGACTGTCAAATTTACCAAACCTAGGTTAGAAATTTTCTATCAATCTGAAAATTCTATGTTTTTAAATTCCCTAGTCGCAAAATCTGAATTTTCATCCTCTTAAAAGATTCTTAATTGGAGTTCTAGCTTTAAGCTAAAGTATAAATTAACCCTCTCTTTCCCAAATATCTATGGGTGCCACATCACACCAAATGCAGTCCTGCCTGGAGTCCCCACCCTGTGTAACAGTCAAGCCCTGAACTCAAGACAAGATTTAACTGGGGTCACTGGGTCATAACCAAGTTAAGAGCCAGTGTATTTAATTTTTGTCTATAAAACAGTCTCAAAAATTCAGGTGATGGTAGCTCTAGTTTTTTTTTTTTTTTATTGTGAGAAAATATAGCATAGGCACCCACTCAAGGCTATAGCAGTCCAAGCAATCAGCTGTTAAGTTCTTCAGTAATGATCCAGATTCCAGCAATGAGTCGTGCCCGTTATGGCCTCTGTTTCCTGTGTTCCTTCAATGAAGAACATGCCTAGAGGCACATGGTACATAACACATTCTATTTCTTAGATCTATAGATTGAGCAGTTGTGCATGCATAATGTTGCTCAAATCAATAGATTGGGCTGTTGTACTAAAAAGGATGCCATGTAATGCATGAAAGCCACTAGTCTTATGCTGTTGATTGTCTCACACGTTTAGGCTCTGCTCCGTTCTGCATAGAATTGTTGTATTGTTGCTCAGCTTTGAGGTTTCCTTAATGGACCATTATGGGTTTAGTCATGAGTATTTCAAGAAACTTGTACATGCATGCCTTAAAGCAGCCTTGCTCACATCTTTTTGTCACCCAGGTGCACCAATTTCAGGCTCTGCAGTTGGTCAGGTGGAACAGGTTGTGGGTTATGTGAGTTTAGGTTATCCATTTGGTTGGACAGCATCCATCCTCTTTGGCAGGCACCATAAAGCCATTCTACAATCTCCAAAACCAAAGCTCTTTGTTATGGGCACCAATGATGGGTTCACAAGTGTAAAACAATTGGAGAACAAGCTGAAATCTGCAGCTGGACGTGTCGAAACCCATTTAATCCAGGGCGTGGGCCACTTCCAAATGGAGGGTCCTGCATATTGTGACAATATGGTGAACCTGATTATTGGTTTTGTCGAATCCTTGTAGCAGCAACAACTGTTTCTGCAAGCTTGGTATGTACATGATTTAGATTTGGAACTTGTAAGCTGCCATATGTGTTAGGGGGATTGCAGAAATGGAGGCCAGTAGCAGGGCTACATGCCATTGTTGTGTAGTTTAGCCACTGCCAGATTTCACACCTGTTGGTTAACTGCAGATTTGACTCGGTTTTCTCTGCAATAAGCTCTCGCCACATGACAGGTGCTGACAGGACAGCTCATGCTACAAAGCACGGAAGACTATCCAAGCATTGCACGACCCATAAATCAACCCACTTTCAAACAATTAGGTGGAAAAATTCCACGAGTTCAGGATTTGCTAGGAATAACATTGCGTAGATCCAATCTAATCTAATTTAGATGGTGCTTGAATTGAATGCGATCTGTATCTGCATGATCAATATTTTGACAAGCATAGTAGGTCGGATAAAGGGAAAGAAAAAGGTAAAACCCTTATAATTTTATACATAAATAGTACTTTTTTTTTTTTAACAGGAGCACCATAATATGTCCCGCAATAATTTTGGCCGATAGACCACATTTACAAGGCATACAACATTATGTCTAACATGAAAATGTCATGGCAAAATATCATTTCAGTCAACAAATGAAAGAAATTCTACATGGAATTGTACACATTTGGTATTTGGGTAAGAAATCTAGCTGGAGATGAACGACTTGAATGTCATTTATCATCCCGACTGCAGTCTGGAGTGATGCTTGCCATTAGACCATTCGATCAAAGTGGCTCGTCCACTCAGGCTATGCCGTCATCCCGATTTTCATTGCCATGCTGTTGGCCACCCTGCCCTTGTGCTTGATCCTTCGATTGCGCTTGTGGTGGTGGGAGTGAGAAAGGGCGGCCAACACCCCCTTCTGTTTCAGCCAAATGCCCCAGCATAATCAGTTCATTTAACAGGAATATGTTACAAGAATAGAAACAAGGGAAAAAAAAAAAAAAAAAAAAGAACGAGATCCAGATTTTGTCGATTTACAAAGCATATATAATATATGGTTGATGCTTGTAAGTCCAGCATATCCAAATATTGAATTTCAAAAATAATGCCTAATGGTACAATGTTTCACCTCACGCTAGCTCAAAGCCATGACGTGTCAGGAACTCTCATACAAATACTGAATTTCAATAACATAACCACCTGTAAACTAGCCACCGTTGCCTGCATTTTTCCTGATGTCTTCAGACGTCTAATTTTTGACGCTTGAATATATCTAATGATTCAAAGATTGTCAACAATGTTGTTTTATGTCAGACCAATGCATTTTAGGACTTTCCCTAAACGTGGATGCTGATAGATGTGCAGTTGAATTACATTGTGGTAGTTTCCATCGATGGGGAAACTGCTACGGTCTATAGTGGGTGAATAGCTTAGCTAGCAAATGGCTTTGTTGCCATCTCTGTCAACACATAATACATTCATGAAGGTAAAGATCCACAAATATTGCAGGCTGCAGGCCCTCTTTTCTTCATTTTGAATAACTAGAGACATGCATCAATGTCATAGGGGTCACAAAACAAACATCCCATATTCATGGCAAACAAGTAATGCCCTCCACCTAATTTTTTGTTCGGTCAGCACAAAATCCGTGTACCTGTCATTAACTCTGCATTCATGATGAATATGGTCTCAGGAAATAAAATCAAAATCCCAGACTAGGCCAACTTGAAACAAGCAGTTGCAAATTAAGTAAGAAATTATGCGCAGGATCTGCAATTTGGTCATTTCCCCAAAATTGCACTCAATTGTGCCACTCAACCATCAACGATTTGATTTGTGCTGACAACTAGAATAAACCAGGTGGTTTCCATCACATCAAGACATTTCACTTGAAAATGGAACATGGAGGCCTATGACTCTATAAAATGGTTAGTCCAGCCATGTGAAAAAATAGATTTCTTTTCCTGAATTTGGAAAACAACATGATACATTATATGTACAAGAGCCAGATGGCATTTTATGCTTGGAAACATAAGCTTACAATACAAAGTTAAAGTGGGGTGGGCCTATATATATTTACCGCTTTCACCATCAGATGCATCTGCCAGCCTTGAAATGACATCCACCAACGACTGTTCATGCTCCTGCAAACACAATCAGAAACTCTCCAGTTTGTTTGAAGGGTGAAAGTGTATGAAAGAAGAACAATGTTGAGGAGGCGGTGGCTCTTACTTTCAGCACTTTCCTTGCCTTCTCCATCTCAAGAGGATCAGGATGGCTTGAACTAAAAACCCTTTCGACCTACAAAATATGACAGCAGACAAAAACAAAAATGGAAGAATGAATAAGCAAATTCATGCACTTTGCATGTTAGACCAAGTTGTTTTTGTTTCTCTTTTCAGTTTCTTTACCTCCTTGATCAATGTATCTGTGTGAAGAATTTCAATTTCATTTGAACCCTTCTTCCATACACCATTCTGCAACATCAGGATATCTTTCTTGCTATTGTGTTTAGGACCACCTCTCCCTTTGCCTGCACTAAGGGTAGCACCACCACGACCCATTGAATTCTTAGCCCCGTGACCTGGTCCACCATGGCCCATTAGGTGGAACATACCTGGAACATCATCTTCCCATCTAATATCTTCAGGTGATATCTGCCATAGGTAAATCCTTTAATGTGTCAATCTGCATATCTTTAGTCCTTAAGAAGAGAAAAAAGTTTGCTTCTTTTAACTCCAGAGAAAGATTCATCGACAAAAGGGCCAATATAATTATAAGCAGCAAAAAGATAGATGATAATCACATCTCACTTTAGCAATTTAGCTGAATGCAGTCATCCTGGAAATACTATAGTTGCACATTAATGAAAATTTGGTAAGGAAGAAGCTCTTTGGAAGGACGTGACTGGAATTTAACAGGTGAAGCCAATAAAGATTGGTAAGCAGCAGCAGCAGCAATTGAGTAAAAACGATCCCATTAGGGGCGCTCAACCTCTACAAGGCAGGCCTTACCAAGACTCAGAGAAGTGAACTTGGAAATGAAGAGGCGCCCAGTTGAAAAAAAATAAAAAATAAAAACATTTCCTCATCACTTCATCACTAAGCAATTCCATCTAAGACACACAACAAGGTCTTAGGAAAGATTGCAACATGGGCATGTCCCAACTCTGTGCTCCAGGTTAAGAATAGATTCTAACCCCACTTGTTGGTTGCCTTGAAAAAATCCAGAGCCCAATTTGGGTTGTATTTGACCTTTTTAGTGAGCTAACCTGATCCAATTAAATCCAACTACATTAACCCAGCACATAAACCAACCTAACCTCATTTACTGTTCACGTTGGTTCAAGATATGCTTGATGGATCTTCATACTTATTGGCGCGATGGATTATTCTGTGCTTTGCTACTTTGTTTAATCCTTGACAGTTCATGCTTATGCAATTTTCGATGATGTTTTACCAGTAATAACAAGAACTCAACCATATCCAACCTGAATTATGCCCAACCTCAACCTTATCTGAATAGGTTTGGGTTGTGCAAGGAGCCTCAACCCAACTTTGGGGTGGGCTTGGATTTAGGAAGCAATCAGGCATAGAGGTTGAGCACTTAACATGACCAACCTCCCCAAGTTGCATCCCTAGATTCAGGCCTTCAACAGTTGTGTTCTTGGATATGATTAATAAATCTATATTCTCTTTCAAAAGGGAAAACTACATGGCAGTTGCAGTGGTGATCGTCTGTTTTCAGCTAAAAATTCAGCCACTCTTTCACCTGCTTGGGATATCACCCATTTTGCATTTAGCTTCAACCTGTAAGCTCATGAAAGCATACTAAGATTATCAGGAACAAGAAGGGCTATTACTTTCAGAACACATGATTAACGTGTAGGAATTCCATTAAATTAACTGATCAACTCTCCTTAAAAAGAAATACAATCTTTCATGATTTGTGAGATCACATGAGTTTTCAGTTTGACTAGTGGTTGATTGGGCCCTTGATGATCTGGCTAAGGTGTCATGGAAAATGCACCTGTAACTAGGATGCCATACTAACAGAAGATGCACCTGAGTGCTATCATACTGGATAAGTAGAAATGATGTGAAGAGAATTTTAATAATTCCTACAGAGAGATCCCTGGTAAATCTCAATAACCAGAAGATGCCCACAAGAGATCCCAGGTAATCTCAATAACTAGAAGATGTCCACAACAACCGTGAAGATAATTGCCCCAGATGCAGATATGGACTCAAGATTCAGAAGGAAGAAAAGAACATGCTATTTTACCTCTTTCAGGTTGACCCATTCAAATGCCTCATTTGGTGTATTTATGTCATAAACCAGGCGATGCAGACCCTGAAATTGATTTGAAGATGACATTTCAGCTACAGAAAACATTTCAATATGAATTCATGAACTGAAAAAGAAAAATGAGATTTGACCTTGTCAGCATCATAGGCAGCAATAACAGCCTCATAGAAGTTATTATCTTCAGGCCACCTTGTCATCACCTTGCGCCCAGTTAGAGGATCAAAACTTGCTCCTCCTGTAGGTTCACTACTCATACGTACACCAGAGGAATCTCGATTCATTACTTGACCCCGTCCAGCTGGACCTGTGGAAGCATACTGTATGGACCACATTGAGAAGATGTCAATCAATGCCTGGCCGTTTGGATTGGAACTGATAGAGAAAAGGGAAGGGAAATGTGGAAGAAAGGAGAAAACAGATGTAAATTACTCCATCTGGTTTGTTCGAAATCTCTCACTTAACTGATTTAGGCTTCTTGGTTTTGGCTCCAGGCACAGCTCCTCTCTTCACAGCTGATGGCTGCACGGAAGTTGCAAATGTTTGCTGATGCAAAGCAGGAGATGGTGCACTTAAAGACAGAGAAGGCAGTGATTGCAACGTCTTTTGTCTTTTGCGAGATCCAGACACAGTAGGACTTGGTATTGGGTCATGAACCGGCTGAGAAATGCTGGGAAAGCCAGGTTGAAGACCACCACGCTGTCTCCACTCCCTAATGGGACAACGAGATTCTGGTTAGAAGCTAGAAAATCAATATCAGAATATTTCTACGTACAGTTCCCAGAAAAATGATAAATCTGAATCCATAAATATCAGACCTTATCCTCCTGATAAATAATAAATCTGAATCCATAAATATCAGACCTTATCCTCCTGATGATGTCATCTGCATTAACCCTGCCTAGAAGCTCTCGATGCTCCTCATCAGACACTCTCAATTCCTTTCTAAGCTCAGTTATCAAGCTTTCTTTCTCCTGAAGAAGTCATTACATATCATAATGATTCCAGATTTCTAATAGAAACCAACGCAATTAGATAGTGATGATGCACAACTATGTGAAGATAAATACCCAAGTAATGGCATCAGATTGAGCTTTGAAGGCCCTCAGAACTGAACTATATGCCTCTTGCTCGAGTTGGTGGATCTGGGTTTCCATATCATTAGGTATGCCAGTATAACTTGGAACACCTACAGCAGTTCTTCCATTTCCAGCAACCCGCCCTCCCCTAGAAATTCTGTTCTGATGTGATGGAGGAAGATCATCATCGGTTCCTGCCATAATTTAAGGCAGAAGAAAGTGTGAATCAAAAGCATGAATGTACCAATCAAACAAGTTCTAGTATTCTACAATAACAGAAACAAACCCTCTAGATCCTACAAGAAGCCCCAGAAGATGACTAGTTGAACTGAATCCATCCCCATATGAATATCTTGCTGCAGCAAAGGGACCAGCCATCCGATCAAAATCATACGTGGTATGCATTGTTGTACAGTTCAACAAACCTCAAAACAGTGACCAGCATGACAAGAGAGTTGCAGCTAAGGACATGCATCCATCTCCCACAAGACTTTGAACTATACATATTTGCAATCTCTTTGATTCATAGAAATTAAAATATGTTCTTACACCTTGAATCTCTCTTGAGAAGCAACAACGAGCACAAGAAACTTCTCTGGCTTACTGGCTCAGTCAGAGACATTGCAGATCAAAGAAGAAATCACAGCCAGCAGTTGAATATATGTCCAGGGTACATGGTAGAACTTGCCATGCATTTAATTTTAGTAGTAAGTCTACATCTACAGAATAGCATGACAGGAAACCACCCAGAGCATGGATGGGCCATACTGCAATAAATACTCAAATGGATTTAGGTCCCAGATACAAAATTCAGGGGAATCCACAATTTCAGTTGAAAAAATTTGAGTAGGAATACACAACTTTTGAGTTTCAACAAAAATAATGAATGATTTCAACAGTTTAAATCATTATAGCATGTGGTTGGTCACATACAAAATCAGCAGTAAGTGTGCCATTTTTCAGAGTGCATGCCTGCGTGATCATGAAGGGGCATTGGCAAAATAGACCACCATTGTCATTGCTCAGTTATTACAAGAGATGAATGGGATGGGGAAAAATAGGGGCTCCTTTCTGCAAGTTCAGATTTTTCGTTCCAATCATAAGCATTTTTTGTTCAAAACTGATAAATGCATAATGAGACAGACAACGAAATCCTTTTTTTAAACCACCACCAATAAGAGAGAGAGAGAGCAGCAGGAGCAGGGGCAGGAACAGCAGCAAACGCCAATTGAGGATAGATGGCTTACTTCACATTGAAATGCATTGCATATCCCAGCAAGCATTAAGGAGATTAAAGAATAAAAAATAAAAAATAAAAGAGAGAGAGAGAGAGAGAATAAGAGAAAAACAACTGTTTGGGAATTTCCTATTTCTAGATGACAGAAAATTTTCAACTTGAGGATAGTAAAAGGGAAGAAAGCAGCCTTTAGGGGGATCAATTACCTCCAAAGGCCTAATTATCAGAATTATATCAGCATACGATGAAATGTTTCAATACACACCAAGAAACTTCAAGCAAAAGAAATAACTTTTGCTAAAATCATGACCGAGCGCGCTGTTTCCAGTATCGTTCAAAACAGCCTAAGAATTGAAAAAGAGAGAGCCAACTAAACACCCCTTCTATTCTATTGTCAACAAAGGACATTCAACGGCACGATAGTCAGGACTCCGTGGACGACGCACCCTTAAAAATCTTTTCTTTGTGCAAGAAGAAAAACTTCCAACTCCAACCATCACATACACGCGAAAAGGAACACTACTGACCACTTCCACCAAACAAATCTAGCTCAACTTAGTAATTACAGAGAAAACCAAGCTCAAAAACCCTATGTGCTCCAAATCTGCACCTCACTCACGACTTCCAGTCAAAGAAACGGGAGAAGGCGACAGAAAACCCTCCCCCCAAAACCTAACCCTAGTTCAAGAAAAAAACCACAAAACCCGTAAAGAGAGAAAACCCACGCGGCGGCAGGGAGCAAAGCAACTCACCGCTGCTGTCGGAGGGATCGTAGTCCATCGCCAGAATCACCGAATCGAATCCAGGGCGCAGAATCCGCTGCAACGATGTCGAGAGGAAGAAGGGGGGAGGAAGTTATGCCGAGGGGGAATTACGGATGGGCAAAAGATCGGCGATCTATTCCAAGGGTTGGGGTTTTCAGCTTAGTAAGGAGCGGAGAATCGCGCGGAAATGGCGATTTATTAGCGTCGGTCGAGCCAGATGGAGGGTTAGCGGACGCGGTTGAAGAAGGGCACAGCTGTGGGAAAATCCGCGGACTTGAAACCGTTGCTGGGCTACTTCAAATTCGATTTATTATTTGTTTGAGTTCCGGTCGCCAATCGACTCACGACGAGGCCGAGGACGAGACCACCGTGCTCCACCGGAGGAGGTGGAGCTGGGCATAAAATTAAGGAGGAAACATATTCGTTATTTGCGTCTCACATTCTGCTTCTTTTAGCTTTATATATATTTTACAAGATATTTTTCAACCTTTCTATAAAAATAAAAATGCCGGAGCAACTTTATGTAACCGGTTCATTTATCCACTGATTATCTCCTTAGGGCCTATTTGGCCTCGCCTGGGGATGATATTTAAGTACTTTTATACAAGAATTCTTTTTAAAAGCTCCAAATATAAAAGTCAAAAATTAACAATTTACGAATTTCAATGCACATCAAATATTTTTTTTTCTTTCTAGCTAAATAGCTACTTTTAGCTTTTTGAGGCCAAAAAGTTATTCGGAGCTCCCAAAATCGGCATATGCCAAGCTAATTTAAATATTTGAACTTTGAAGATAGCAAAATGACATGAATGCTCCCGGCACATGGAAAAATCCTAATTGTTTTCTAACTCTTAGAGTTAGACGTTAGAAAATGAATTTAAATATTTTGTTTTTCTTAGGCTAATTTTTGAAACATAAGAATGGTAACGTTTTGCTTTTTTTTATTATTAATTTTCTCTATTTATTTTATTTTTAAGATACAAAGTGTGTTGGAAGTAGATGAATTTGAACTACATCCCTTTTATATTGTCTTCATGTGATGTTCGGTTAGTTTTATCTATTTAATTTTTATTATTATCTACGTTTTAAATTATTTATCACAATTTTTAGTAAAAAATATGTTTTAATATACACTTTCTCTCAAATATATTATATAAAATGACATTAACTATTTCTTAAAAGCTTTAGTAGAGCTTTGTCAAAAATACCATTTTTAATGTTGAGGCACATGAAGGTTTTTGATGGAAATTGTTTTTACGCCTTGACTAAATAAATGACTCTTAAATACGATAATTGTCTTGGATTTAATTAAAATATGATAACATATGAAAAGGGACCGAAATTTCGGCGTAACTAGTTTCTTTGAAACATTTCTGAATCTTATCCACTTTATGATTTATGTCGTCGCATCATCCCTAGCCATCCAACCCATCACCTGTATTTTCCATGTATATATTTAATTAAAGGGAAATGAAGAAACAATGCGTTTGGGTTTTATGTCCCACCCGTCATGCCGTGTAACACTTTGGAAACCTGATAATCTCTCCCGACTCGCAGGTCGAAATCCACGTTCGTAGTCCGGCGGGCCAGCGTTTTGGCAGCCGCCCTCAGCGGTGGACATTTCCCACTCGTTCGAGCTGGCACGTGTCCCCCAGAGGAGGAAGCCAGTTTTCTACTCGCGAGTAGCCTCAATGACAACGCACAAAATCCGTGCGGGCAACGGAGATCTATATATACATGCAAGGACGCCTAGGGAGAACGATCGATGCTGTGCTTCCATTTCTCGCGTTCCTTCTCTTCCCATCGTTTCTCAAAGCTCTTAAGCGTCCTCTTACTCTCCTCCTCCAAACCCTCCTTTCTCCGAAAAACCGTAGGATCTCCGCCCCTTAGCCGGAATTCGCCATTTTTTCGAGCCGATCTCCGGCATCATCGCTCTGGTTCGCGCCCTTCAATCGCATGCGAGGGCGTTGAGAGATTCTGTACCCTCGCATCACCGGGTGTTCCTCTCAGAGACCAGAAGCCGGTGATGGAGGCGATGCCGTCGTCGCAGGCAGATGACGCGAAGGAGCAAAGCGAAGGAGGAATAGTTCGATTGGGGCTCGAGGATCTGAAATGGGATCATTCATTTGTGCGGGAGCTTCCGGGAGATCCGAGGACGGATCTGATTCCACGAGAGGTTTTTATTTTTGCTTGCCTAATTCTATTTAATTGATTCAGTTTTCATCTTTTAATTTCCGAATTTTTTTTTCTTTGGGGATTTTAATTCCCTCTCTCGAGTTTTGACTTCCTTATATATTAGTTTTTGTGGAATCATGACCTCTTGATGATGCGCATGTGTGCGAAATTGTAAACTTGTAATATTTAGTTGCAATGTGGATTATCAGCCAATGATAATCTCAGGCTTATCAGCCGATGATAGAAATCTGAGGCTTATCAGCCGATGATAGAAATGTCAGCTTTATTAGCCAATGATTGATTATGAAATTTGTTCGTTGGTTTGAAACAGCATTTTTGTGAGTTTATTGTCTATTTCTTTGCAGGTGCTTCATGCTTGTTATACAAAGGTTTCCCCCTCGGCTGAAGTTGATAAACCAGAGCTTGTGGCTTGGTCAGAATCTGTTGCCAAGTTGCTTGATTTAGATCCTAAAGAGTGAGTATCTCTGCTGGTGCTACCTGGAAGCTTTTCTGTTGCTAGCCTGACCTCAACTTTAATAAATTAAATCAAATGCCAAAGTAAGCTTTTTCCTGCTATGATGATTCACCTTATTACGTCCAACTATTTTGCTGTAGGTTTGAAAGACCAGATTTCCCACTCATATTCTCTGGTGCTGCTCCTCTGGTGGGAGGGTAAGCACTTTACTTCAATTTGTTCGTTTTTTTCTTTTATTCTTTACATCATTGTAAGACGTCTTTTGTTTAGTTTCTGTTCTTTCTTTTCCCCTTTGAGGTAAAATTTTACTGCTATCTTTCTTCTCTCCTTTTTTCACTACTTATCCTTTTCTGTCCAATTTAGGTTGCCATATGCCCAGTGCTATGGCGGACATCAATTTGGCACGTGGGCTGGTCAATTGGGTGATGGGCGTGCCATAACTCTTGGAGAACTCCTGAATTCAAGAGGCGAAAGATGGGAATTGCAGCTCAAAGGTGCTGGGAAGACTCCTTACAGCCGATTTGCAGATGGTCTGGCAGTTCTGCGGAGCAGCATCCGAGAATTCCTCTGCAGTGAGGCAATGCACAGCTTGGGAATTCCAACAACCCGTGCCCTTTGTCTTGTTTCAACAGGCAAATGTGTCACACGGGACATGTTTTATGAGTATGTGCTATTGATCTGCATAATTAACAAAGGAATTTTGAAAATTTATGACTGTGGAATTAATCAAGTGCTCACAGTTCTAGGAATGGGTGAATGCCTTTGCCAAACATTTTTGCCACCTGCTTCTAGTGCAAACTTACTATTGCGGTAATAGTTTAGGAATTTATATAAAAACAGTATTTGAAATTCCATGAGTTCCTTGGGGATATTTAAGTGTTAATGATTTTGTGAAAGAATGGGAGTCAGATTTCCATGCGAGCATCTAGTGCAGGATGTCATTTATTATGGAAATAATTTGACAACAGCTTCTAGAAATTTTGACTTCGCTAAGTGGATATGCTCGTTTGTATATCAAAATAACTCAATTGTTTCTAACAACGGTGTTTTATGCAGTGGTAATCCAAAGGAAGAACCTGGGGCGATTGTTTGCCGAGTTGCTCAATCCTTCTTGCGATTTGGTTCATTCCAAATACATGCCATTAGAGGCAAGGAAGACATTGAAATTGTTCGTTATTTGGCAGATTATACCATCCATCATCACTTCCCTCACATCGAGAATATGCGTAAGAGCGACTGTGTATCTTTCGTGACAGAAGGCCTAGAGAGCTCAGCATCAGTGGATCTTACATCCAACAAGTATGCAGGTGAAATCTTTGTTTATGCCTGAAAATATGCTTTTTTCTGTCTCAACACCCTTCCCACATAAACACTCCTTAAGAAAATACACCCAAATACACCTCCCACCCCCCATGCATCAGTATACAAGTGACCGTGCATCAGCATAAACATCAGTATAAACATGCTTTTGGGACATACTAACAATTTCTAATTCCAATGTGGATCATACCAGCTTGGGCGGTTGAAGTTGCTGAGCGTACTGCTTCCTTGATTGCACAATGGCAAGGAGTTGGTTTCACTCATGGTGTTTTGAACACGGATAACATGAGTGTGTTGGGTCTCACTATTGATTATGGCCCTTTTGGATTTTTGGATGCTTTTGACCCAAGTTATACTCCAAATACTACAGATATTCCGGGAAGAAGGTACTGTTTTGCAAACCAGCCAGACATAGGCTTGTGGAATGTTGCACAGTTCACTGCGACTCTATCAGTTGCTGAACTCATCAGTAAGGAGGAATCAAACTATGCCATGGAAAGGTATCATGAAATATTCTGTTTAACTAGGCCTTAGGCTTTTATTGATGAGAAATATTCTGTTTAACTGTGGCTTTAGGCTTTTATTAATGATTTGTGTTGTTTTATATTTTTAACCTTAACAGATACGGGACTAAATTCATGGATGAGTATCAGTCTATAATGACAAGAAAGCTTGGTCTCCCAAAGTATAACAAACAACTGATCAGTAAGCTTCTCAACAACATGGCTGTTGACAAAGTTGACTATACAAACTTCTTCCGGTTGCTTTCCAATATCAAAGCAGACCCTAGCATTCCAGAAGACAAGTTACTTGTTCCACTTAAATCTGTTTTACTAGATATAGGGAAGGAGCGGAAAGAAGCATGGGTTAGCTGGGTTAAGTCCTACATAGAGGAGGTAAAGTGATGAGCACTGTTACTTGGACATTTATGCCTTTTTTAGGTCTCTGCAGCATTGGCACTTTGCAATACTGGCATGTTCTTGAAATTTTGTTGTGATCAATTATTGCAATGTGCATGTTCTATCCATTCTTGAGCCCTTGTGGTTCATTCATCTTAGCAGAGGAACCATACTAGTGCTTGTGATTACCTTCTCAGTCCCGTTTTGTGGAAAAGCACTCTAGGTTTTTCCTCTGTAGATTGTCATTCATTTTTCTTGTCACATCGTCAACCATATAGCATGCAGTGTTCCTTTTGCTTCAAAGATTCTTTTATTGTGTTCTCTGTCTTTTATCAAAACAAATCATACTGATTACATCAGACAATAATTTGTAATTTAAACTCTCTAAGTTGTTGTTCTAGATATGTAGTAGAGATGCTAAATAATTAGAAACTTATCTTTATTTCATTGCTTTTTTTCTTGTGTTAATTTTACTTTTTGATAGAATGTATTGTTTGTGTTATGTTGGTACATTACATGATTGGTGGTTGCTCTTTACTGTGCTGGGAACTATCAAGAAATATTTAGGGCCAGTTTGGCTGCCTGTTTCAAGGGGGTTGAAGCACTTTTGGAGGCATAAATGCACTTTCAAAAATTCTATACCCTATTTGGCTATTCCTTTACAGCGCTTTTCTTTCACCGCGGAAGCCCATTTTCCGCGTTTAGGCGAAAACTAAAAATTGGTGCTTCTTCTCAACGCACTTTTGCGTTAGAAAGAAAAAGACAAAAATACCAAGCACATGACTCATGTTCATCACCTTGTTTTTTATAAAATATAACATGATACATATATTCATATAAAAAATATATAATATATTACAATATATATTATAATACATCTATGTACAAGAATATAGTATATAAAATATATATATTATAAACCATATAATATTCTATATTTTTTATATCTATATGTACATATTATATTTATTTACATATGAATAATATATATATATATATATATATATCATACTTTTTATAAAATGGTTGGCGTGTAGCTTAGAATCTATCTGTTATATTCATTTTTCCCACAAAATAAGATTTTATCTATTTAATGGGTAGCTTAAATTCTACGAAGTTTTTTTACCATTCTTGTATATATATATATATAATTTCATTTTAAATATATATTAAGATTAAAAATCTCAAGTTTTTTTTTCTTCCAAGCTAATGATGTATATTGAAAATATTTTATTATTAGCACTTATTTTATCTTAAAATTTTTATCTACATATTATATTAAATTTTTTTGAAAAAATTTCATGAAATATAATTATTTTATCATAAAATATGCATTAAAATTGTAATATTTAAAACATTTAAATAATATTTTTGAATATCTTTTATTTGAAAAAGAAGTTTGATGTAAGTAGAATTGATTTAACTAATGAGATTTTATTGAAATCCTTTGTAAAATAAAAATTATTTATGAAAATATTAATCGTATATTAAATTAAAATTTATAAAAGCAGTGCTAAGATTTTAAGTAAGCACTTTGAGGTAATTATTAAATAAATGATATTTTATATTTTCTTAAAATTATTTTTCAAGATTCGGTCATTTGAATAATTTTTTGAAAGATAACTAGTGATGAAGTTAAAACATAATTCTTTTGTTCTTTTTGGTCATTTGCATAATAAAAGTACTTTTATCATATTATAGCCAAACGGATATGTAATACCAAAATTTTTTTTAAAAAGTATTTTACTTGAATTACTTTTTACTAAAGCTATATTGCAACAACACTTTTTCAAAAGTACTTAAATTTCGCAGCGGAGTCAAATGGAGCCTTAAAATACCATCTAGTTAACTAAATTGATCAATCAGGCAATGTGCTATGACCAAAAGTTGTCATCATATAGTTTGTGATGCTATGTCCATTTGACTTCTTTTAATCCATACAAGGACCCATATTCCAGCTGTATCCCATTCACCATTTATTCATATAAATGTGACTTTTGATTTATCTGCAGCTCATTCTGCCAACATGTCCTCCTTTTCAACCATACGCTCATTGTAGATACAACTATTCCATCAATACTTACATCTATCTATTAATCCATACATCCAATCAATCATTCAATCCTTCTAATTCCTTTATCCATTTGGTCATAATGTCTGTTCAATCATTCAATTCATCTAAATGTCCATTTAATCATTCAATTATTTAGATACAAGTTACTCATCCATCAATGATTTATTGCTTATCATCTTTGGTGATAAGTTGTTTAGCAACTGTGGTATTAGCTGCATGAACTTTTGTTATACCACATCTCTTATTATCTTTTCCAGCAACAACCAAATATGTTCTATGGTTCTCTGTCCCTTTCTGCATAACCAAGTTGTCTGAGTCTAAGTTGTCATTTAGGTATTGGTATCATTACCAGGATTTTTTTTCTGTTTTTCATTATTTCTTTTGTAGTCTTGCTGCTTATCCACCTCAAGATCCTCATTTTGGAAATGTTCATCTCATTGACTTGTTGTTCACCATTCACTTTATAAAGCATAAATAGTCTTATAGCATAACATGGCTCATCTCATTAGTCTAATTGTGTGTATTGCTTCTTATAAATTGTTATATTGATACATTTCTCTGCTTATTTGGCTTTCTCTTTGATCTAACGGTCCAGCGAGATTGTAAACCCAATAATCCATGACTTTCATACTTCAGCTGGTATATATCTAGGCTAGTATAGTATAGCATGGATGGAGAATGCTGTTGATGGTGAAGAAGATGCTTCGGCTTGCTTGCATGCACACGAATGAGATCTTGGATGATCGTATTACCCTTTTGCAACCTGACTTTTCTGGAAGGTCAGTGGAACATGAAGGACGTTTTCTCCTCTGCCCTCTCCTGTCAAAAGGCCAAGGGAGATGCTGCATCCCATAACTGGAACTGAAATCCAAAAATGCATAAGTTTTTTGCACTAAGGGCACAAAGAGGTGGTTTTCAATTCGAATGTCTGGATGCTTTAGCGGTAAATGGAAGTTGGGCTTGATCTAGGGAGAAGAAGCTTCTCTGACTTGGGTTATTATAACTATAATGATTTCTACAGTGCATCATTCATTATAATTGTGATTTCATCCAATACTGTGTTCTCGCATAGGTTACCATTTAATAGATCATGAAGGAAATTCTTCCATGATTCATCGATTCATCATGCTTAAAAGATTTGGCTATCACATTTTTTTTTCATTTAAGTTTGTTGGAATGATCTATCTGTTTACTTTCTCTGGTCTGTCTTTTATGTAAAAATTATTATATACTTTTTCTTTAGCCTTGGTTATTTCATTTCTCTGTCCTTTCTTATGAACTATTACTCATGCACATAAATTCATTTTTTATATTTAGTTAATGTTTTATTTTTATTAATTAGAGAAAATATTGTTAAATAGTAGCTTTGTCATTTTCCTTGCTGATGTATATGATAATCAAATAATAAAAGAAGTCTCAATTTGATAACAAATAATTCTTGTTTAACTGTGGCTCAACAGTTCAGTTCCACTGGCTGGGCTATTTTCTGCTGTCTGGCTTTATAGACAGCAGACTGGTTAGGGATTGGTTCTGGTCAAACTTTCATAACTCAGCCAGTTCAGTCCAGTTTTTTGAGCATGAATGTCATAGATGTTAGGTTTGCTCATGTTATTATCCAACATGCAGATGTTGTGGAGTTGCTACATGTAAGTACTGATAATTGTAGGTAATATATACTAAACAGCTGCTTGTATGCATCCATCAGGCCAGATTTTACATGATATTATCTACAAGCATGTTGACGTTTATCTGTGTTGGGAATGTTCATGGTCACCACAAACAAAACAATCATGGAGTTGGTGTTACTTGGTAGTGTTTTGCTTTTCATTACCTAAATATCACTTGGATGTTCAAAATAAGCAACATTTTCTGTTAATGTGGGAGATCTTAAAGCCTTTTGAGTTGGCTTAATCTTCCATATTTAATTTGCAATGGCATAACTCATCACGAAATTACATGTTTTTCTTATCTTTGTTACCTTTCTTATCCATTTCTTGGTTTTGGTTCACAAAGCTTGCCCCTGGTGACATTTCGGATGAAGAAAGGAAGATTACAATGGATTCGGTTAACCCAAGATATGTCCTTCGGAACTATTTATGTCAAACTGCTATTGATGCTGCTGAACAAGGTGATTACGGGGAGATCAAAAGACTTCTCAAAGTTATGGAGCGGCCCTATGAAGAGCAGCCAGGCATGGAGAAATATGCACGTCTACCTCCTGCATGGGCTTATCGGCCAGGCGTGTGTATGCTTTCTTGCTCTTCTTGATACGCTTGTTAGCTTATTACCACAATTTTTAAACTGTAAAATTTTGAGTGTAAATAACAGATAAATAGTTATTGCACATAATTATACGGGCATTGAAATTGAATAACAAAACTAGGGGCTGAACTCCCCCACAACTAACCACTGCACTGGCTAGTAGCATTCGCCCTTTTCCTGCATGCTAGTTTATTGAAGCTGAAGTGACTTGCTGTGGGTAAACTTCATTTCTGATGCTTCTCTAGAAGTATGCCCTTGTGCATCCCATGTGATAATGATTATAGCTGATTAGTATCTCTTATAAATCTCGGAAACCTAGCATTATTGTGAGCTGAGCTATTCTTCTTCAGGTGGGTCTCTCTGCTGTGCTCTGGTCATTTTTCCGCCTAGCGCTTTTAATACCTTCCACGTTGGGTCCACCTCCACGTGGCTGGCTTAAAATTTACCTCTAGTATGGCTACGCTCGGTTGAGCTTTGAACTGAGTTGACAGGGTTAGGTACCTAGTTTAGGATTAGCGTCTACAAGCTGACCGATTATGCCCCATCTTTCCAAAATGAAGGTCCTGCATATGGTCTACGACCGTTTTTGTAGTTTGTGCATCGAAAATGAAGAAAAAAAATAAACAGCATAATGAATGCGGAAAATGAAGATAAACAGGCACTCCATCGCACGAAACAGAGCCATTTTCATGGAAAAATATAGAAATAGAAGATAGGAATAATCATGGAAAAGGTATGATCAATTATCGAGAAAAAAGGGAATGTAGAGAGGATGTTTAAATATATGAAGTAAAAGGGAGGATATATAAATGGTTTATCTTTCACATTTTGTTTAGTAGGCCTATTGTGCTCTATGCATGATGCACGCTAGGCGAGTTCGTTATGCTTGCGAGAGGATTTTATACTGGACGAAATTTGGGCACGTAACCGTAATGTTGACAATGTTTTAGATGGTTATGCGCTGGTAGCCATTGAAAACGATGTGCGTGGCAGATTCTGACGTCAACCATTCATGGATGGACGGATGGGTCCCAAAAAAGAGAAAATGAGTAACAATGTATGGTATTCCACCCCTAAGTCTTGATGCCGCGTGAATTTAGGTGTTGTTTTATTGGAGGACAAGATGTTATTTTCAATTACAACGAACATCGGCAGCTGCATTAGAAATAACCTGTTTGAAAGTTCCAATGCCCCCAACCACCGATTAGGATCTTCTACGAATAGAACTAACAACGATGCAATGAAACTGAAACAGTAAGTGCATTGCGTGATCCACTATTCGAATATTCGGCATCATTCTTCATTGAAGAAGAATAGAGGGCATGATGCAGCTATACCCAATCACCTTTGAATAGCTAGAAAACATCCTATGCACATATTATGCTTCCCGCGTGAGCGTCTGTCAGAATGGCAATTACCTGGAAAGCATACTTGTTTGGGTCAAATTAAAAGACTACAGCAATCTCTATTTACCATCAAACACAACACAAAAATATTAGGTGGTTAAAAAATAATTTAAAAGTTATTGGACATCCATCTTTTAAAGGGATAACGTGACTGGGAGTTTTTCCAAGTTTACCCACTCAAACTTATTCCAAATCCCACCAAATTGACTCTGCCAGAATATTGACTTAAGCGACGTGACGATGCCTAAATGCGGTCGTCCACCCAGTGACGATAATGTTAACCATGATCTTATCTTGACTACTGTTTAACATTCGTCAAAATAAGTCCATTTAGAAAGTTGAAAATGGGAATGGAGATGGAAATGAGGATGCAGATGCTGTAAAAAATATAATATAAGACATTATTTCAGTCAAAAAATGAATAAAATTAAAATAGATAAAGAATAATGATTAAAAAGATTGATAATAAAAAAGAAAAAAAATAGAATTTTTAAAGTAGTTCGAGTGGTTACATGTCAAATTAATTTATTAATCCCCATTCTGAATTAATGGAATAAGTAAATCTATTTTTAAACAAATAAAGTAAGAATTTCATTAAAAGAATAAAATCAACAAAGCATGCCGACGACATACAAAGCATTAGGGAAAGGAGAAAAAAATAAAGAATGAAAATTTGGCTCAAAACCATCCACGAAAGGAAGCCGAAATAGGTGAACTGGTGGAGAATGAGGAGAAAACCAGAAAGAAGCAAACGGAGCAAAAATTCGATGTTTGTCCATGGAGTGGGTTCCAAACATTGAATGCAGCACAACTAAGGGGCTGTTGGCCAAATAATGTCTGTGGACATAACGTCGAATTTGGAAGCTCCTTTGGAAGATAGGCTAACCGCAGCTTTAGAGGCCAGACAGCTGGTAAAATAATCACCCCAAGGCTGTCACAGCAGAAAGACTGCTGTGTAGTTGGTGAAGTCTTATGCTCAGTATTAGATATGTTAAAGGATGCAGGATACATCTCAGTCATCAGCCATTATCCATTGATTTACCAACCCCACTGCAGAACTTCATTTCTACCAAAGTAAAATTCTATTGGGAAATCTTAACTATGATATTTGTGACAGAAACTTTGATGGTAAGCTTTATCAGAACAAAAATGATAATAGCAATGTTTAGAATTACAAGGATTTTTGGGGATTTCTCAAATTACGGAAACACTATTGTACAAGTTCCATGAGGGTGAATCTGTAATTCCAGCAAGCTTTGAGAGTTTTCTACGAATGATGTCTTGGGAATTTTTTATTATCAACCATAGGGTTGGGCATAAGTACAATTTCAACACACACAAACTTGCCCAAGATGCATACCTATTTCTGTCCATGAATGTACAGGCCTTCTTGTAAAGTTCGACCCTCATTTTGAATTCTCTGGGATTGAACGCTGCATGTTAAACCCTATCAATGTTTTATGTTTTTGGCTGGAATCCATTCACCCTCTACAGTAGCATGTTTCATGCACCACTGGCAGTTTGGAATTTATCTGGGTCAAGCTTCAAGGACATAATTCAGCATAAGAGAATTAAGTCATTGTCTGTTAGTTACAACAGAACTACAGTGGATGACAGTGGAGCCTTGTTGGATGATCTAAATCATTAGATCATAATTAAGAACTGTAAATTGCTTATTAGATGGCCCTAATCAAAATAGATGTTCAACCCTGATGACAACAAGTTGCATTGAACTCTATGGCAAGCAATACAAGCTGAACACTGACGGCTTTACAACAAAAAAGCTGAGCTTAGGTGTTTTGCAAAATAACCTGCTGAACCTTGAAGGCAATGAGTTGTTATATTTTGATGGGGTTCCAAAGACGTTGAACACTAATGGTTTTGCAGCAAGCTTGCTGAACTCTGATGGACAATAGCACTCATTGAACACTAACTGCAGTAGTGTGTAGGAGTTGAGCTCTACCCACACCATTCCTGAGCTCTGCCCATATACCATTTTTGAGCTCTTCTTGTACCAAAAACTTGAGCTCTGCCCATGTCAATGTTTGGGCTCTTCTTGCACCAAAAACTTGAGCTCTGCCCATGTCAATGTTTGGGCTCTTCTTGCGCCAAAAACTTGAGCTTTGCCCATGTCAATTTTTGAGCTCTGACTGCTCCATTCCCTGAGTTCTGGCCACATCATTGCTTGAGTTCTGAACTGCTTCATTTCCTGACCTCTGCCCACTTCATTGGTTGAGCCCTGAACTGCTTCATTTCTTGAGCTCTGCCCACAGCTTCCAGAATTCATCAAAGCTCAGCAACTTGAGCTCTGCTAGCTTCCTCCAGTGCTTAACAAGTGAGCCCTACCAGTAGCTTCTAGACTCATCAGTGCTCAACAACTAGAGCTCTGCCAGCAACTTCCAGAATTCGTCAGAGCTCAACAACTTGTGCTCTGCCAACTTCCTCCAAAGCTCAGCAACTTGAGCTCTTCCAGCTTCCTTTAGCGCTCAACAACTTGAGCTCTGCTAGCAGCTTTCAAAATTCGTCAGAGCTCAGCAACTTGAGCTCTACCAGCTTCCTCCAGTGCTCAACAAGTTGAGCCCTGCCAGTGTGCCCCTATGCTGAACTTGAAATCCCAAAAGACCATATTCCTCTTCACAAAGCAACAAGGAGAAAAGCTTGGAGCAGATAAAGGAGTCTTCTTCCCCATGGGGCCAGCCCTCATTGCTCTCTAATGGCAGTCATGCCTAGTTAAGAGTTAAACCCAAGCTTTTCCATGGTGCGCAGTGAGTTCTCTCACTCGTGATGTGGTGTGTTTGGAGATAGAAGTTCATAGCAGCCATCGGAAAGCAAGAACTCAAACCTTTGAACTCTAAAACTCGTAAATGCTACATAAAACTGAACTTAAAGGGCTTGAACTCTTACACTATGTTAAAACTCACACTCCATTAATTGGTTTTTGGACTACTCTAAGGAGAGAACAACCGCATTAATGGAAGTTTGAACCCAACTGTTTGGGAAGATAACTTGGGAAACAAGCCCCTTTGAAGCTCGAAATTAAGAAGGTGATGAGGCTTTTGATGTCAACCCCTCTAGTGTGAGCTTGAAAATGGTTCTCTTTTTTCATACTTGATGAATTCAAGGTCTAGCCTCCATCGGTGGTGAAATCTTGGAGATAGGCATTCCATGGATGAAACTTAAGTTTGGAGGAACCCATTGGTGGAGTTGTAACCAAGTGGGTCCCACACGAAAGCGAGGCCCATGGATCATGGAGAAGATGACATGCACCCTATCTACTCTTCTAAGTCGTCTAAACAAGATGACTTAATAGTCTTAATTAGTGTTAATCGCTATCATTAGTACTAATTGCAGTTAAGCTTAATTTCATCATGATTAGGCTTAATCTTAACTGGTCAAACCAGTTCAACGACCATGAGCATATTGCTCATGACCTAGATCTTTGATCTTTTATAGGTTAAACAGCAGAGATCGCCACTTTTGATTTTTCACGGAATATTGGAAAATACCACTCACCCAATCACCCAAAAGATTAAGTCTAGGACTGAGTTACTGAATCATAACTCATCAAGTCAAACCTTAACAAACACCACTCATCCACTCATTTAAAAGCTTAAATTTAGGATCGGGTTACCGAATCATGACTCACTGAGTTAAACTTTAGAAAAAACATTTCAAATCAACCATACCTAGTTAACCTGACTCACTCTTCCTAAGCTTCTCATGAGCAATTAAGAGAGCCAAGCTAAAGCTAGTCATCCTGGTCTCACTCTTCCTAAGCTTTTCATGAGTGATTGAGAAAACTGAACTAAATCCAATCATTCTAGTCTTACTCTTCGTAAGCTTCTCATGGGAGATTGAGAGAGCTAAGCTAAATTCAATTATTTTAGTCCCACTCTTCCAAAGTTTCTCATGGGTAATTGAGAGAGTTGAGCTAAACCCAGTCAACCTAGCCCCACTCTTCCTAAGCTTCTCATGGGTAATTAAGAGAGCTGAGCTAAACCCAGTCATATTAGTATTCATATTAGTATTACTCTTCCGAAGCTTTTCACGGGCAATTGAGAGAGCCAAGAGTTAAACCCAGACAACCTAGTCTTACTCTTATTAAGCTTCTCATAGGTAATTAAGAGAGCTGAGCTAAACCCAATTAACTTGGTCTACTCTTCCTAAGCTTCTCATGGGCAATTGAGAGAGTCAAGCTAAACCCAGTCAATATGGTTCCACTCTTCCTAAGTTTCTTATAGGCAATTGAGAGAGCCAAGCTAAACCCAATCAACTTGGCCCACTCTTCCTACTCTTATCGTGAGCAATGTGAGAACGTTGAATTAAACCTAGGTCACTTATTTTCTTCTTGATCTCTTTCAGGTATGAACACAATAGAGATCAATAGGTTCTGAGTCCTTTCAAGATATACCAATTGGGTCACAAACCACCTACTGTCTTTATAGTTTCTTATAGTTTAAATAATAAAAATCACCTGACCTTGATTTTATCTGGAACAAATCAATTGGATCAAAACACTCATTCTTTAGATTAACCTGTCCAGAGTTGTGTCATCCTCTCCGCCTATTAGCTTGAGGCGATCTCTTAAATATCAAGCCATCGCAATGTCCTCGGCGATCCCAAAGATGACACACATTTATTTAAGAGAGTATGTTTTATTTTTGAGTCTCTAATAGGCATTATGTTTTTCCTTTTAATCAAGGGTTTTCTTTCTTTGTGAAGATGTAATTATGATCACTTGTGGTCGGGGATGTGAATATGTAATTTTTTGATGTACACGATAAGTGTAATTATTTGAGGACATCAATATAGAAAATAAAAATTATTTAATTTATTCCAATATAACAAATCTTTATGTTGTTCCATTTTTGGTTTTATCTTCCTTTTTTTGTATTTTTTACAACTGACAACTAAAGTTAAACATGAAAACGCAAATTTTTTGTGCATAAAAGGGAATTACATCCAATCAATATTGCTTTGATTTAAAAATAGAAAATTTATTCTCTATTTCATGTAGGTAAACTTTCCTATAACAATTTCTACCATACATTATAGTCTATATACTGGAAATTATGTTTGAAATATATAATTTTTGCAAATCAAGGAGGAGAATATAATTGTTTTAAGCACTTAGATGATACATTTATCTTTTTCCATTTGTGTTTCAGAATGCATATATATTAAGTTAATTGAGATTTTAGAGAAAGTGCAAACAAATTAGAAGGTAACTTATATTGCTTAGTTACAAAAATTTACTGGCCATATACTTTCAACAATTTTAGTATAAATTTTATTAATAATAGGATTTTTTTTTAATTTTCATTTTATTTTAAATATATAGCCATCAATAAGTAATACTCTAATATCTAATGATGTCTTCAATAAGTAAGGCACCAGAGAAGGCATACAGTTTTGGTATGAGCTATGACCATTGGTACGTGACTGGAATGATGTGTAAGTGGTAGATAAAACTGCAGAGAATTTTTCCCTATTTCATTATTTCACTGTTAATTACAGAATGTGTGCTATTACTGTAGTTGGTTGAATATTATGGACCTAATTAAAGCCTGACAAACACCTAAGCCAACTATATCATATGGTACATTATATCATGGATATTGATGATTTATTTTTAAATTAATATTTATTAACCTCATAGAAGTAAATAATTGTAGTTGAGTTTCTAATTGGCTTTTAAGGTTGGGCAAATATTATGGCCCCTGTTGAAGTGTAGCAAACATGGCTGGCATAAGATAAGCGCCATATCCTATTATGTATATTTATCCCACCTACTGTAATAGCTATTTTTTCTTCATCATTATTTATATTTTTCATCATTAGCCTTATCTATTTTTTATTTACCCACTTTATGATTGATGTCTTTTCCTATCATACTGATATCATTTACATCTTCATGTTTATATTCCTCAACATTTCCAACTATCCAAACATAGAATATTAAGAAAATTTTCGAAACCTAACCATAAAAGAGTAGAACGCACAAAATCAAATAATGTCAATGAATCTTTACAAGCCGCAAATTGTATCACAAGTCACAACACATAAATGGAAGGGTAATTATTAAAGCAATGCTTGATCACTCAGAACTTAAATTGCTCATGTGTGTGGGTATCTGCTGGTGAGCAAATTAAAAATAAAAAATTAAATAACTATGGAGCCTGATGCATGAGTAGTATCGGGAGAAAGAGGATGCTAAATTCTGCTAAATATCAGCATTGCTAGCAAATGGCATAAACATAAAAAGTCCCAAAATCCAAGTCTTTGAGGACATAACATTGTTGGCAGCATATTTAAAAGCAGAACACATCTCAGTATTGATCATTCATCCATCTTCTAATTTAAAACATGGAGTTCATCCATATTTGAATTGAGAATATGAGACTCCTTTCGGCTTTGCTGTGTAGGCTTACCAAGGAATACATCCGTCAGCAGAGTCTTTGATTGCAAGGAAGCTTTCAGCAATGACAATCCCTAAAAGGCCAACCAAACCAGTAAGTGAAAGAGAAACAACTCACATGTACATGTCATACCAAAAACTAGGCTGACAATTCTCTCTTCAGTTGCACATTAATCATAATGATTTGCTGTTTCATGAACTATGAAAATAGGATTGCAATTCGATGTAAATATTTGCACTAAAACTTAGCACAAATAATTTATTTTGAAGCCTAATAAAATACAATTCATACATTACTTGTTCATCTAAGATTCAAAATTTTTAATTTCATTGGATACTTACCTACTCAGCTACATAAGAATAAATATTATTTTCTTAGCAATTTTAGTTGCCTAGTGCATCCTATGAGATGCGATTTAAATGTCCTTCCATCCAAAAGTATATAGTAGTTACTTAAAAGATCCATCCAAAGCCTATGGGAAGTCATCTTTAAGATGATTTAGGCCATATTAAATAAATTTTGATATTACAAACTTTTTCATTCTTTCAAATGTGACGTAGTCCATCCAAGTCTTCAATTAAGATAATTGTGTTAAATCTTGATTAATTAAGTAGTGTCAAATTCAATGAAAGAATTAGATTGGTCAGTACATCATAATGAGCCTCGAAGAAATCATTTGCATTAAAATTTCAGTACACACATTTGTATGGAATCATAACCCATGAAAATAGTCAACATTCAATTCTGAATGGAACCCAAAAATATGATAACCCTGTATATCAATTATGAGTAAGTCCAAATGATAAGTCCAAATAATATTAAGTCTGAATTCCCACTTTTGACTGATAGAGTAGTAGATTCTCAAAACCATCAATCCGCATAATTTTGGGACAATGCTTCATGCTGGTGACATCAGAATACCCCAAGTTTTCCATGTATAAGCAACCAATTGGAGATCGGCAAAAAAGGGCACAAAATGAGGTGAACAGTTAAAAACACCATAACTCAGCCCTGCCAACTTCCACAACCCACTCTTGAAAAGCCCCGACCTCTCTAATATTGAACTTGTTGAGCAAAGTAATAGCTGAAATGGGGGACACGGGCGTAACCACCAAATCATCGGTGACCATGTAAGTCACCATACCCTTAACAAATCCACCCTCTTGTCCACCTGAAGCCGCCACCCCATCGCCAGCAGCAACATAGGAAAGCACCCTAGACAACTGTTTTTTGCAGTCAGGGCACGTAGCATTTTCAATGTCACTAACATAGTTGCAGCGGGAGCCATAGCCGCTGCTGCTTCCATTGTTGGTGCATGCGTGGTACTTTCTTTTGTGTGCAACATTCTCAGTCTGCAACAGAAGGGGTTTGTTCATAGGGGAAAGCACTTTGGGTTGGAGAAGGGAGACTTTTCATTGGCCAGGAAGGATGTATACTTCATCCATGTCCTCGATGCTCTTGAAAAGCTGTCCCATAGCTCCAACATCTGCAACCATGCTTTCCTCTGTGAGGACTTTAGCCACAGACCCAAGAGGCAATACGAAGAGGCTATAGAGAAAATCGACGAAATCTTTCCCACATTCTCCAAACGCCACTTTCTGGTTCTTGTTGTCTAAGAGAAGCTACACGCTCAGCTTTGTTGACATGGCTGCTGCAGCCACTTTCGTCTTCCAGAAGCTCTGGATTTGTGGAGCGCTTTATAGCATGATGAAGGCCTGGTTGGGCCCACCCACACAATATTGATTATTTTAGTAATTGACAATTGAACCATGATTCAAGGCCTTTAAATTTTCGGATCTACGATGATACGTGCGGTGAATCTGATTCGATTCAAGCCACTTGTTGCACTTGGATAATTGAGGGCAATTATCGATTCCCCCCTTAATTAGTAAATTTAAACAACCTCATCTTTAACATTTAAATTTTAGATTTGGTGTTTTATCCGAGCCAAATCTTTCTATTTACTTCTTTTCTTTTAGGGGTCCGGTTGGATAAGGCGTAATTAAAAGAAATATAATAAAAAATTATAGTAGGTAATGATGTAAGTAAAATAGACTTTTTATATTAAAGTAAAAAAGCCAAAAATATAAGTAATTACATATATATAGTACAATAGAAACAAGATATAATAAAAAAGCATAACAGGTGGTGTTAACAAAATATTTTATTGAAAATATAGATGATTATGATTGCTAGGGTGGTTAGAAGTGTGAAAAATATCACATCAACGTCAAAAGAGGTACAGATGTACAGAAAAGTGACTGGCATGCCTTCACCCAAATGCAGCAAAACAGACCCTAAAGCCATCAAAATTGCTTACCTAACATTTTTTTGTGTGTGATGTTCATTGATCTCATTCAAACATATGAAACGCTATGGATTGGCCCGGATGGGTTTTTGGGTTCCCTGAATGCATACAAGCAACAAATCGACCGCATTTTGGTTGGACAAAGAATATCTCGGGTTAATTTTGTCTCCAATTATGTAAAACGCATGATTGACAGCTGTATAAGAATGCAAGCCATAAATTGCATCGCAACACATAAATGTGAGGCCGATTATGGTAGCAATGCTTGATTATTCAAAATTAAAGTTGCCCAATATGTGTGGGTCTCCTATAGTGAGCATTGTCACCAGACCGCACTGGCCCGTCGGCCCAGTTTGACCATCAACCAGCCAGACAGTTGACCGGTACAATCTAGCCCGCTTTGGTCTAATAATATTTTTTTTTATTTTGAGAAGAAAAGAATGGATTAAAATAATATATTATTATACAAAAGATCTATATATTTAATTTAATATTTATAACTTAGATTTTTTTTAAATCATGTTATATTATTTTAATTTTTTTTTAGAGAAAACCGGTTCAACTCCTTGAACCAATTGGACCCTGAATCAGACACTTGTGCATGAGTAATATGGGGAGAAAGAGGGTGCTACATCTTATACTAAACAGTAGACCTGCTAGCGTCTAACATAAACATAGTAATCGACAACATCCAATTTTTGGCAGCTTATTTAGAAACAGAACACCATTTCAGTAGCATTCGTCATTCATCTATTCAGCATCTATAACATGAGACTCCCACTGACTTCCCTTAGTCGGCCTCCCCAGAAATACATCTGTCAGCACCGTTTTCGATTGTAAAGAAGCCTTCAGCAACGCTGCTCCCTTAAAAAAACCAACCAACCAAACAGGTTAAAAGAGATGTTAGTCAAAAAATAATAATAAATAATTCAAATAAACTACATTAGTTAGCTGAACACATAGGCTACAGCAGGAAAAACATTGAAGCATAAATAAATATTATTCATTTACAAATCTTAGCTTGCTTGTGAAATCTACGGGATGTGAATTAAATATACGTTCCACGCAAAATAAGTAATATTCAAAACTTACATAAATGATACTCAAAACTTGAAATCATCATCAATATTATTTAGGCCTGTTTAAATAAAGCTAGATATTTTATACATAATTTTCGTTCTTTCAAATGATGCGTGGACACAGTTAAATCTCGATTGATTAAGTTGTGCTAAACTTGACGAATGAATTAGATTGGTCTATTAATTATGCTGAGACTCAAACAAATTACTTTGACAAAGATTTCAGTTCAAACATTTGTACGGTATAATTAAAAACAATTAAATCTTGAATGATTAAGTTGTGCTAAACTCGATGAATGAATTAGATCGGTCTATTAATTATGCTGAGACTCAAACAAATTACTTGGAAAAACATTTCAGTTCAAACATTTGTATTCGAATTGATTGGAGTCTAAAACTTAAAGAATCCTCACATGATCCATGTATGCCAACTACACATACGGCCAAATGTTAAGTCTGAATTCGAAATAGTGAATTCTCAGAACCCTCAAATCTCCAGAATTTTCAGACAGTGCTACTTGGGTTATGTCTCCAGAATATCAAGCTGCTCGGTATGAAGGCCAACCGTCCAACTGGAGATTGGCAAAGAAGGGAAATAAAAATTCAAGCGGACAGTTAAATACACCATACCTCAGTCCTGCCTACTTCCACAGTCATCTCTTCAAGCGAACTAAACTCCTTAACATTGAACTTGTTGAGCAGAGTAATAGCAGAAACGGCGGACATGGGGGTAACCAACAAATCATCCATGACCATGTAAGTCACCACACCCTTAACGAATCCACCCTCTCCTCCTCTTGAAGCTGCCACCTCTTTTTCAGTTCCAGCATTGGAAAGTTCCAAGGACATCTGCCCTCTGCAAGCAGGGCAAGCACTGTTCACAACGTCAGAGATATACCTGCAGGGAATGTTATATCCGTGTTGATTATTGGAGCATGTATAGTACTTTCTCTCCACTGGAGCGTTGCCAATCTGTAACAAAAGAGGTTTGCTTATCGGCAAAGCTATTTTGGGTTGGAGAAGGGTGCCTTTGTCCTGGCCAGGTGGAATGTATGTCTCATCCATATTCTCCATGCTCTTGTAAAGCTCACCCAGAGCTCCAACCATGCCTTCCTTGGTGAGGACTTCCGTGACAGACCCAAGAGGCAGTACGAGGAAGCTGAAGAGGAAATCAATGAAATCCTTCCCACCTTCGGCGAACAGCACTTTCTGGGACTTGTTGTCTACAAGAAGCTTCATGCTCAGCTTCGTTGCCATGGCTGCTGCTGCTGCTTCGGTGTTTCATCAAACTTAATATTATCACTTAGTTATTTAGAAATACAGAGATCATCCTCATCAAATATTCACATGGGCTAGAAAATTGACATTATGTAGACATGAATATTAGCCCCTTAGAATTGTTTTATTGTTCTGTTTGCTGCAGAGACACACAAGAGTACAATAAGAATTTAGATATATACGTCTTTCAAAATGTTCTTGTTATTGCTTCTAGGAAATTTTATAATTTTATTAAACATAATTATATATTTTTTTGAATAATATTATCCGCATAAGTCTCTAATTAAAATAATTTTGAGTATTGTAATGAAATGAACAACCCTGTACATTATAGTTCGATTAATAATTAATTAAGGGGCCAAATGACCATGCACTCAGTCAAAACAGTTGCATTGAACTAAAATTCTGAATCTAAGGAGGGTATTGACGTGTCCATTTTTCAAACTTTTGGGAACCCATATCAGAAGAATATAGTCACATTTTCGAGCAGGCTGGACTCTCTAAAATTGTTATTCTTTAATTAATGAACCACTGAGATCTGATTCTCATCTCATAAGCACATTGGAAAGAAATTCTTTCTTTCCCAGGGAAGAAAAAGATGTCTTGAAATCTCTTCCCCTCCCTCGAGGAAGAAAGAAATGTCTTGAAACAAGGCACGGTGCATCGTGTAATGCCACTTCTTGAATTACCCCCTGGCCCGTCCACCAAAACAAAATCGGCAGGTTTTATGTACCACCCACGTTTCGTAAAAGCAAAATTAGTAATTTCAACCGTATAAATTAAATCTTAGACAAGATATTGATTAAAATTGTAATAAAAATTTATAATCAACGTATGATATTAATCATCAAGTTTATTTATCTTAGGTTAATAAATTCTATAACTAAAATAATTGCGATTAAATCTAAGACCTCTAAATCATATGCCCATAATGTTAACTATTAAGCTATCTCTCCATGTTTAGAATCTACTAAAAATATACCTATCTAACATACCTAAACTTTAAGTAGAATAACCCAAAATTCATGTATGCATGGGGATCCAAAAATAGATGATCTCATGCAAATAAATTCTTCCTTCATTTGGGGTCATTAAGGACTATTTTGGAAATCGTTATGGCCACCATCCAAAGATTGTGAATATATGTTGACTAGGATGCAGACATCCTGATTCGGACGTTGGCCTACTCTGGAGACGTCCTCGCACTTCTGGTTCGATCAAAATATGACACTGATATGAACGAAGTTTGTCTAGATCAGTGCTTAATCCCATTTATCTATAAATAAGTTAAGAACTGTGAGTTTAAAAGTGTGTTGATTGTCCCTATCTATGCATGCAAATTATATAAAGAAAGAAAAGAAAAGAAAAGAAAAACCGTATATTGATAACCACCCTGTCCTGTTCCTTCCTCCAATGGCAGTTTCGAAATTTTGACCATGTCAATGGACGTTTGGAACATGACCCGCCTATAAGTATGCAGAGCAGGTAGCCCGCCATTTGGATCCCTTGGCTAGAAACTGACTCAAATGTAAGCATGAAAATTCCATTCTCTAGCTCCAACTCCATGAAGATCAGAAGCCTAATCAAGTCTCACATCATCCCACCCTTCACCCATGCAGCCAGAGCATTTAACAGAGCAAAGTCCACAGTCATGCATCTCATAGACAAGGCCAAAACCAGCTACATGAAAGACAAGAAAAGAGGGAAGAAGAAGAAAAACAGTCGCTATGGCTCTTTCAGGTTGTACTACAATTGGTCTTCTTCACACATCATGCCCTTGCCAGACCCCGTACCTTACTATGACTCCACTTGGGATTCTACCGTTTTGTCTTTGGAAGTTGCCGGGGACGCCGAGGAGGGTTTGGACCCACCACTTGCAAGCTACCTAAGGTGGCTAGAGGAGAACCTCCCAGATAGTTCCGCAGCTGATGTGGTTGTTGATGAGATTGATAGGCTAGCAGACATTTTCATTGAAAATTGTTACGAGAAGTTCAGGCTGGAGAAGCAGGAATCTGACAGAAAGTTTCAAGAGATGCTTGCAAGGGGCATGTGAGGCTGATGATAGCCCGCATTGCTTAGTAATTACTTCTTTGTTTTTTGTTTTTTTATCTTATTGTTTTATTTTCTTTTCTTTTTTTCTTTTTTTCTTTTTGTTGCTGTTGTAGTGGTCTCTAATTTCAGTTGGAACAAAAGTTCTTACCAGCCAAGACATGGTTTCTATAATGCTTGGTTTACATGTAACATATTATCCGCTCTAACCTATTATACCTTACAATTTTGCCTTCAAAAGGCATGTTGCATGGTTGAATGGTAGGCGATCTTGTAACTCCGGATCTCTTCTTCATGGGAACTCTTAACTCCATCAAGATTAACTTGTGCGGATTATTAGCTTTGTTAACTGCTACAAACTGTGTTTTGCCCATTCTTAGTGGCAAGAATTGACTTACATGGCGTAGTCCAACCTATGGGCAGGTTCCATGTCAAATGTACTTAATAGGTTGGGGGAAATTTCTCGTAGGTAGACAGACTTTTTTGTCATTTTAGTTGAGGAAAGATGAGCTGTGACAGTGGGTTGAACTCTTCTCCCTTCCATGGTTTGGTGTGATCGGATATCTCATATGTCATGAAATGATGCCAAATTACCAAGTTTGTTTGAGCTTCTACAGCACTTGCCTTTAAATTTTTCTGAGATCTTTTTCTCATTGTTGTTTAGTCCTCTGTTTGTTTTCAAGGTGGGGCATGGAGAAGTTGAAATTTATCTGAAGAAGGTGCAAGTAGATATTAATGTGTGTTCTGTTTCCAGTGAGATGCATTAAGGACATCTAATATCTAAATCTATCGCGTACTTATCATCTTATGGCTGTCCTGAATTTTAAATTGGAGCCCTTTTGTCTCCCATGTGTGTGCATTACTCAAGCAGAAAATCCCAAGAGAAAGGAAAAAGCAGCCTTCTGGGGCTAAAGCTCCCTTGATTCCTTCGCTCTCATTTTAAAATTTAAAACTGCAATAATATCCATTTACTTTCTTTTCGCTCTACAACCTCTTCTTTGGAACTTTGAAAAAGTGAGGCTCTTTAAAATTCCAAGAAAAAGCGTCTGTTGATACTAGTAATGAACTTGAAAAAAAATCACCTATTAATAAAATAGAAGTATCTTCTTAATTACTCTTGCAATATTAGTGTCTTTTAATACAGAGCCTATTTTAATACTAAATGTTCAGAATTTGATCCATATTTCAAAATGTCAAGATCTTAACTAACATATTAGATCGAATTCTTATATTTTCTCCCTTGTCAAAATAGTATACCCAAATTGGGTCCACCGAATTCTTAACAAAGGTGGAAACCCATTCCCATTTCTCTCAAATTTAGGCCACAAGAGAGTAGAAAACTCATACATTCTCCATTGGTGCGGCGCAGTAGGCTGGAAAGAATAACAAACGAGGAAATGGTTGAACCACTCACTGCAAAAGCACCAACCAAAGATTTAAACCATACAATCGTGAATGGCGGAGTTCATGTTGCAAAACCCATGATTCATTAACATCCATGTCCTCATTATCTCCACAGACAAGGTAATTTATCCGCCTAAAAGTGGAAAAACAAATTAATTGAACAGCCATAACATCAGATTATTGAACATCTTTTAGTTGAATTACACAATTACAAGCTCTAAAATGGCTTCTTTTTCTAATTTCTTGGTCGTCCTAAAGTGGGCACATGATCTGGAAGACTTGTGCTGATGATTTCTGTGGACAACCACACTGAATCAGGACTGGACAAAAAACTAGTTTGTTGGCACATATAAAATCCAATGTGTTCACTATCTAAATAGCGTCTTTGACACTGACAGAGTGTGACGTCTAATTAAGGTGTTTGGAAGGTACCAGGAAATCACATGCTTTTGCAGACAACAAAGTCAAGTTAAACTAATATCAACTATGCTTTCTAATCCGAATGTTACGTAGCGAGTGTCTTTGATATGGATGTGTTTCCCGACGGTTGTATTAGCCACTTATTTTCTACAACTTCATAATTATTTTCACCAATCTTTTGTATTTTTCTCATCGTTAAATCATTATCTTATCCCTTTTTATAAAAACAAACATCTCATTTTTTTCCATACCATTGAATCATTATCTCATCCATTTTTCTTTATCCTGAAACTTTTCTATTGAACTATCATCCAATTGCATCAAAACACGCACTTGGATGGTGGTATAACATAGAGAATATAAAAGAAGATTGAATATAAAAATATGTGGTAATCTCAACTGGACATGGGTAATGTCATTTATAAAGTAAATAAATATATAATTTTTTAAAATTAAAAAGTAAGAGAACATGAATAATTACCAGAAAAAGTAAAATCGCTGAAATAGATAAAAATATCATAAGAGAAAAAAAAAGAATTTTTACGCCTTTTAACTTTTTATACTGTGTCGAAGCACACCCAGCAGATTATTTCACATCTGATGGTTGACATCTGTTACAAGTTTGGAGCAATATCCACATGTCCAGCTTTCGAAGATACCTAATTCGATTAAAATAGACACTATTTTTAATTGCCTATGGATCTGAGTCCCCGGCTTCATTAAAACGCATTTGGCCTCAACTTGTGCCAGCTGATAAGCTATGTTGACTTAGTTAAATCCTTAAATGTTGAAAGGAATCCTCAGTCGTAATAAACAATTCAATGGTGTGATATAATAAAATAAAATTAAAAAAATAATTCTAAAATTTATATAAAGTCTCCTAAATTAACACAGATATTAATCATAGAGAGAACTTTAAGATTAAGTTATTAAATTAATATAGATAAAAAAAAAAGCATTTGATAAGAATATGAAGCATCTTGATTTTTTTTTATACATAAGCAAATTCGAATATATTAAAACCTGTTATTTATTTAACTAAATAAATAAAAAGGAACATAATATATGTTTATGAACCATGGCATAGATCGGTCAAAACAACTAGGAAACCTCCTAAGGTTAGAATTATCCTGGCCGGCTTAATATCGCACTACAGGCACACACCTCAAAGGCCCAAACCCATCTATGATATGCATAGACAAAAGAGCTAGCTCTCCATTATTCATATTCCTTTCTAGAATCCTAACTTGAGCGTCCCAATATTTAGTCAAACCCAAACAATATTTAAAAGAGGAATTAAATATTGGTAAAAGATAAAGAAAATAAAAAAAAATTAGTCATTAAGAATTGAATGGTGATATGAATGAGTGAAAAAATCAGGTTGGACGGGTAGCTCAACCATTACCCTAATCCAACCTAATTTTTCCAACTCAAATTTTCATTTATTCAACCCTAGCCCTATCAAAACCAAGTTGGGTTCGATGGGTTACAGGCTCAAACCAACCCAATTGCGCCCCTATCTGCGTTGCTTAGAGATGGGTAGGAAATCTGGCCTTCACACTCTTAATTTATTACAAAAAATTCTCTCATGTAAATTAGTCAAAACTATTTTTCATGTAATTGTTTAGATCCAACTATATCACGGAATTGAAACAACTAACATGGTATGTGCAAGGGTGGAATTCGTTTCATGTTCAACCTAAAACTCACATGAATGTCTTAAATTTAAAATAATTTCGGGTTGACATTTTAAAAATTTAGGTTAAACCGAAACGAAATTACAACATAATTTAGTTTGGGTCGTCTAGGGTAAGGTAAATTCAATATCTTGAAAACTCAAACCAAATTATTTAATCCAAATAACACAACAACATAGATGATGGATGATATCCTTAACATATAAATAAAATAACAGAATAATTAGTGTATTTTCATATCAGATATTCTATAGAATAATAATAAAAAAGTAATATGAATATTTGCTACATGGAAATAACTTAGAAAATAATAGATATGTGAAAAAACTGACCCCACGGAGGTGAAATACGACTTTCGATGATGATAATGAATAAATTTCTTAGGTAGACCATAAAAGACAAAATGAAAAAAAAAACGATTCAATTATTTTTAAGTAGATCATAATATAAATAATATTATATTTTGTAGTAACTTTAAATGCATGGAAATGACAATTATATGGTCCCATCTTCCACACTTTCTACAAGCGGTCACTCTAATTCCGTTTTTCTCCATAACCGTAGAGCCACTCCTACTTGACTTTCCCATCGGTTGAGCCACTCCCATTCCTCTCGCTTTCAGCGGACAGACCGAACAATGAGTAAGTGTGACACCAACTTTTCCATCTCTACGCCTCTCCCTTCCACCCTCCCATAGTTATTAGCAGTGGCCCTTTTCAAGCAAAAAACACGGGTTTGGGCCTCCTCTTGCCTCTGTTTTCGACCGGCGAAGGGCAGGTTGGGAGCTGGGAAGAATACTCTTATTAAAATGCATTTTAGAATTACATGCGTGATTTAATCTCCAATTCAAAATAATCTTTAACATTGAAGATAAAAATTATTATACAGGCAACTTTCATTTATAATTTTTTTCAAATTATTTAATATAAATATATATTTAATATGTTAAAATTATGGTGTAAGTTATGTAGGATCAATCAATGGCTGGGATAATCAAATGTAGCATGCTCATCTAATTATAATTCGCAAAATCATTGTTAACAATATATTGTGTGGATTAGTTTGTTTAAAAAAGTATAAAGTTAATGCATAAAATAACAAATTAGTTTTAGGGTATATGTCTAGTCAAGCACTAGACTATCGTAAAATGTCATAAAATCGTTGGGCTGCTAAATGGGATTAGAGATTTTAAACCGCCCAAAATGATAACAATAGGGGGAAAACAAAAAACCATTGCTCACACAATTGTCTTATCATCTATAAGTTGAAATCCTCACCAATCATCATCTGAGTATAGATTCACATTGAAAGCACACTTATTTCATATAAAGATCATATAAAGCTACCTAAGAAGAAACATAAAACCAGAAATATAGATTTGAAATTGGAGGAAAGTTAATTTCATATAAAGATCTTAAGTTATCTTAGAGATAAAGAAGAAGCAAAACCAACAATCATGTTATTAATTAGAGGAGAAGTAAATAAATGGAATTGGCCTACTTGTATAGTTGCAAACTTAGTATTGGAGCAAATCAAAATCAAAGTAGAAGGTCAAGTCCAATGGAGGAGCTCTTTACATATGTGATGAAATAAGCTTGGGAGAAGACATACAACTATTTATAACAACTCAACATATGCTTTGGCTCACAATCCAGCAATCTCATCATGGTTAAATCCCAAAGTAAAGAACATGGGATATGCTAAAGTTAAAGAAAAAATAAATTGAGATGCTTAAAGTTTATGCCTAAAAAAAATTAAGAAAGACAAGCTAAAAAAGAAATGTAACTTAATTAAGATACTTGCCTTGCTCTATAGGAAAAGGACTATTATCATTTAATTATAAATGATAATAGATTATTAACATGTGGTGAATGGGGGTATTGCTTGCTACCTTAAAATTGTTCAACCAAAGACTCATTGTAAGTTTGGCCTTTTCAAATGGACTATCTAACTTGGGTTCGTATCTTTCAATAGGCTATTTTCATAGCAATTTAATTTATATTTTGAGAACTTTAAATTAAATTTAATTAAATGAATGATATTATGTTAGAAAGATATTGGGATTTTGAGGCAAACTAAAAAAGGAAATAGTAATTGGGTAGGTAGATGGGCCAGCCATTTTTTTCGGGCAGTTGATATTTCATAGCCCTAAACCCACATATGTTAGGTGCTAGATTTATCTGAAAAATGACCAACATCATAGAGAGCCCCATTGCAACCTTACTGCGGATACAGCTAATCTATTAGACTTCTTTCTTCCATCCACACCTCAGTCCAATCACCGTGCGGCACCGCTCCACTTTGTTGTAATTCGGTCTCAAACTCGGTCAAATTACAATGCCACCGAACAGAAATTAACCTGTGATTGTCTTTGCTCCGTTTAAGTCTTGAGCATGGTCACCGAATTCGCGTTGTTCTCGAAACTCCTCCATATCGGGAATGTCAATCTCGTAATTTTCTTGAAATTAATGCCCTGATTTGTATCCTTCCACTTGGGATCTTCGGTTCCACGCGCAGAGCTACCATCTGTTGCAGATAATTGAAGGGGATACAATAATGAAAACCAATTTTTCTTGTGTTAATCAACATAATATCAAAATAAAAGCATGTGTGTTTATAAGTTCTATTTTGGTAATCGAAAAAACCCAAGTTGAATCTTGATCTCTCAATGTTGATTTAGAAATGAAAACAAAATTACAACTCAATTATCCAGATTAAATTTGCATTAACTCAATTTTCACTGTTATTGGCGCTGGTACATGAGAAGAAGGTATAGATGCTGGAATGCCTCATTCCATATTTCGGTTTTCTTTCACGACTGCTCAGCTTTCTTGCTGCGAGGCAAATGTAATTACTTAATTTTGTTATTATTTTATTTTTGTTTTGAGAAATTTTAGTCCATTTTGCTTGTACCAATTTGCATGGCACTTGGATGCCAATCTGGTATATCATTGCTAAATCCTAAAGAAAAGAAAAGGAATATGCTAAAGCAAAAGAAGAAAGTAAATTGAGGTGCCAAACTTAAGAAGAAAAAAAGAAAGACAAGGACTTAATGCTTAAAGTTAAAAAGGAAACGTGAATTGAGAATCTAAGGTACTTGCCTTGCTCCATAGGACACACACTGCACATTTATGGGGTATGGCCACCTTAACATTCTTGTTCCAATAGGGAAACTTATGATTAAATCTAATTTGTGTAAATTACTCATTGTTGTGTAAATTAAATAGGTAATCAAAAATTTAATTAATACAAATTAATCACTCAAGTAAATCAAACCTACAAACACACAAAAAAATTTTCTTTGAAAGCCCCTTAATGTAAAGTGAAAAACCATATGACCAAGTCTAGTTAAAAACTATTACTCTAGAATAATGAGATCATAAAATATATTTTTTTTCAATGAAAAACTAGAGAATTTCAACATCATCATAAAAATAAATTTCAAAAAACTCAACAAGAAAATAATAATAATAATAATAATAAGAATAAGAATAATCTCATTATGCAGCACTAGAAAAAATGACTCAGAAGAAGTTGAATCTTTTACTTGATAGCTTGAATGATGCATGAATCATCAAAATCTTTCTCCAATTGCTATGAGGTTGCTTGGAGAAGAAAACCCAAAACCGGGAAGCCATAAGAATCAAGAAGAGAAAACCAGGCATCTGTTTTTAAGGTCCGTTCAAAGGACTTAAGAATATAGCCTTTATTATAGTCTATATTAACATAGATTATATTAAAAACTGTTTAACTCAAAAGAAATTTTTAATTTCAGAAAACGTGGATCATTAGAAGGACATAAAAATAAGAAGATGACAATCATGTAGGATTGCACCAATGAAGTGAGAATCACGCATGGAAGCAAATCCTGCACAGAATCTCTTTTGGGGTTAGCTTCCAAAGGTGAAATGAAATCCATTTTGGATTAGTTTAAAATTTAATTTCAAAGATTGCCAAAATTAACCAATTTACAAGCATGATAAATAGAATCTGATTTTAAAAAACGAAAGAAAGAAAACTAAAAATAAAATATGATCCTTTTATTACTTGAATTTATGGCTAAAAAGCGTCTCCCATTTTCCAACATCAGCCTCTACAATGCTCTGTGGTTTGTGGAAATCTACAGCTACCTTTGGTGTGGGGAGAAAGAGATACTCATGTACGTTAACCTTGATTCTCATGCGGTGGGTGATGACGTATAGCTGCGCCCGCGCACAATTTGCCTTTGCTCTTTTAGATAAGATAAACTTTTATAAAATCCCTGGAACCTCACTCTTTGATTTTATTTTATTTTTAGTTAAGTGTGTGTTTAGTAATAAGAGAAAGAGGTAAGAATCTCCTTTACCTTTTATCTTAACTTTTTTAATATATAGTTACCTTTGTAATTCTTCTTTTTCTTTATTATTATTTATATTTCAATTATTATCTTGTAATTTTTAAGAAGACCGTATATACTTTATCTTTTTTACCTTATTTCTAATCCTCATTTCTTTCTTATCACATAAGGTGAATTTTTATTATCAACGACATACATACCAAGACAAGTACAATGGTTGAATTGATGTAATCTAAATATGCTGAGTGTACGGGAACAACAACATTAGGCTCACATGTCTTGTGTCTGCCGTCATTCTACCTAAATATTGAAATGAAGGTGGACCGTACGAAGGATGATGTGTTGGTCTTATAATTGGCAAGTGAAGTGCAACTGCTGCGTGCGTCACGCAGCTGTCACATTGAGATTGTGTGCAAAACCGACGCAAATCCATGACGATTGAAAGACAACAGAATTTGATTGCTTACAAAAGTCTCAGTGAACCAAACACTATGTATGCACGGCTCGTTTGGATGAAGTGCATTAGGAACTGGACTTTATTATTAGAAATGTGGAATAAGGATGACTTCAGCAAGGTGTTTAATAAAAAATATAAAAAAATAAAATTATTCTAATAATTAAAGATGTTACATCAGTCTTGTAAAGAATATATTGCTAATGCAACCAAATGAAGCTATATGCAACACTTGTATTATCAGAATCAAAACCAACAGGCTAGTTGAAATGGTTCGACCACAAACTGGCCAATTGACTAGTCCAGTCTAGCCTGATTCGGTGTGATAGTAATTTTTTTAAGATTTTAATATTATTAACAAAAAAAAAGATAAATTAAAGTAGTGTAGTATTATATATTTAGATTAATATCTATGATTTAAATTTTTTAAAATTATATTATATATATATATTTTTAAATAAAAAACTAGTTCAACCAGTTGAACCAGCTAGTTAAACTAGTTGGACTGTGAACCGGATGCCATCTGATTCTTATAACACTAGGTAACACTTCGCAGAACTAGAAGCTTTTAACACTGAATGTATAAGGTATGTGTAACAAGTGTAAAAAGAGAAACAAAATGGAACAAAAAAATTGTATTGATGTAATGAATCAAATAATTTTTATTTTTATTAATGTCCTCAATTAATTACACTGTAATGTGTACATTAGAAAATTGCATATTTATATCCTAGACCACAAGTGATTCTAATTACATTTTCACAATTAAAAAAAATCTCTTGATTAAAAAAAAAGTATAATGCATTTATTGACCTAAAAATAAAAATACACTCTGTTAAATAAACATGTGTTATTTTTGGGATCATCGAGCATGTTGCAATGGCTTAAAATTTAGTAGATCGCCTTAAGTTAATGGGCGGAGAAGATGACATGACTCTAGATTGGATTTTTAAACTTTAGATCAACTTAAAGAATGAGTGTTTTGATCTAATTAGTTTATCTTGGATGGATTCAAAACCTGATAATTTAATAAACTATAAGGACAGTAAATGATTTATGACTCAATTGATATATCTTGGAAGGACTCAAGATCGGATAATCTCTATTATGTTTAGATACCTAAAAGATATCAAGAAAAAAATAGGTGTTCAACTCTCTCAAATTGCTCATGAGAAGCTTAAAAAGAGTAGGCCAAGTTAACTGGATGTAGCTCAGCTCTCTCAATTACCCATAAAAAGTTTAAAAAGAGTGAAACTAAGTAAACTAGGTTTAACTTGACTCTCTCAAATTACTCATGAGAAGCTGAGAAAAAGTGAGCTAGGTAGACTGAGTTTAACTCAGCTCTCTCAATTTACCCATGAAAAGCTTAGGAATAGTAGGCCAGGTTAACTAGATTTAGCTAATTTGAAGTAATTTTGCTAAGGTTTGACCCAATGAGTCATGACTAGGTGACTAGGTGGGTCATGACTCAATGACTTAGTCTTAGACTTAAGCTGTTGGGTGATTGGATGAGTATTGTTTTTCAATATCCCGTGAAAAACTAAAAGCGGGTGATCTTTGCTTTTTAGCCTGTGAAAGACTATGGAGCCGGGTTCTATGAATTAAACCTAATTATACTTCAAGTTAATTAAGTATAATCATAATTAATATGAATGATAATGATTAATAGTAATAATAATTCCTAATCAGTTTAAGAAAATGAGTAGGGTACAACCATCATTTTTCTAATTTTATGGGTTGTTTCCAAGGCTGTTCTGCCATTTATATGGTTTAATTAATGTTTAATATGTTTAAGTATATTTTAATTGTCCAATTCGACAGCATCTTATTGTCTATATGAGACCCACCATTACCACAACATTGGTGGGATCCACGTGCATGCTATGATAAGGCAAAGACAGAGTGCCCTCAGGCACAAAGAGAAATTTTCGATGGTCATTGGTGTCAGGAGAGGCGCTTATCTCGTCAAGAGTTCTCAAAGCATTCGGTGTAGAGAATTTTCTATCAAAGGTAAGGGTAAATGAAGGGGTATTTATAGGCTTAGAAGGCCTAACTTCGCTACTTGGTAGTGGATTGTAAAATTTCCATCTCCATTAGTTGCGAGTGCATTGCAAATTTTTCATGAATTTACCTTTGACTTCGCTAGTTGAAAGTGAAATATAATTTTCCCATGATTTTGCATTTGACTCTACTAGTTGGGAGTAAAATGTAATTTTTTCTTGAATTTGCTTTTGACTCTGCTAGTTGGTAGTGGATTGCAAGTTTCCCTTAGAGTGGAATTTGCTTTTGCTTTCACTAGTTGTTAACCGAATTAAAGAACACTTCTCTTGGAGTGTAAATTATCTTTACCTCCGCTAGTTAGTAGCAGAGTCAAAAAATACTTCTCTTGGAATAAAATTTTGCCTTTGCCTCTGCTAGTTGGTAGTGGAGTCAAAGAAGAACATTTTTCTTGTAATGGAATTTGCCTTTACCTTCACTAGTTGGTAGCAAAGTCAAAGAACACTTCTCTTAGATTGCATTTTGCTTTTGCCTCCATTGGTTAGTAGTGGAGTCAAAGAACACTTCTCTTATAGTATAATTTTGCAAATTATCCCAAACTAGGGGTGTCCATGGGCCGGGTTCGATTTAAGTTTAAGGTTGCCCAACCCTAATCCTATATATAAAATGTATCCAACCCTAACCCCTACCCTACTTTTAAAACATTTGCCCAACCATTACCCTAATTCTTTAGGTTTGAGTTTTTAATATACACCCACACATAAAAGGGTAGAAAAAAAAGTACCTTCTAATGCTTTAACCCAATATTATTATGCTTGCCATGTTGAATCCAACTTACAACAGATTTACTACCTGTTAAAGCAGTGTACAAAAGGTTATACATATCTGTTGGACGCTAAACATCAAAAGACGCATGATTGCACCAACAAGTTATAATTGTAACTTATAACATGTTTTGTAAATGAAAAATGTGAGATAAAAACATTTCATCCATGAAAGAACTCAGATCTCCAAGGGAAAATAGAAAAAGGAAAAAATAAATAAATGTGTAACACCTACACTCCCACCCTATGCATTTTGACCACACCACAGTAGAGCCAATGCGGGATGCTACCATTTTCCTTCTTCTTAAGAGAAACCTATTAAACCTCACCATTTTTCTAATTCTAAGAAAAATATCCTGCCTAAAATCTATAAAATTTACCATGTTTTATGGATGTTTAAACTTGATATACATAGATTAAATCAATACAATTTACATTTCTATAATTATGAGATAATAATTATATCTAAATACTTAGACTCATACTTACAGCTTTGTCCAAGATCGGAACCGTTTCATGATTATAATGCATTACCCTGAATTAATACAAATCCATTCTCACTATCATACTTAAGTGATTTACTATGACATGTCATACATCATTTGAATCCTTTAAACTAAAATTATACCAATACATCATAAACTTTACAATTTAATATAATTAAATTATCATACAAGAATATCATGAGATTCTAATCCCCACATGCTATCATATCATCAAAAGTTTTCTACTTTTGCTCGCTAATCACAATCCACAATTAAGAGTCTTCACCTGACCTGTCAACTAAAAATTTGACATAAGAAGGCGTGAGTCCGGGCAACTTGGTAAGTAAGCAAAAATATAAAACAATAATAAACTAATAACCACATATTCTCATCCAGAACATGAATATACATTATCACAACATAAATATATATATATATATATATCCAGGAGGCTCCAATCCACTTCAATTCACTACAATGCTCTACACCCTTTAGGCGTATACAATTATATCATATAAGTGCTCTCCAGGCACCTCACCTCACCTTACCTTTCAGCAACTCTAGGCTCATCATACAAAACTAGGTGTCATGTAGACACCACACACATCAAACTATATCATACAGGCATAACCCCATAACTGTGTTATTCAAGCACCACAAACAATCTCATTGATCTCATTGATCCTGGAATGTTTCTCATTCCATTACTATACATTCACATTCAACAATCATATATAACATTCTAGAGTACTCAAGACCCCCACACATTCACTTATTCATAATATATAATAAACAAACAGTCCTGGGATAATTCTTATATTCATAAATTGTTTATTAGTACATTTCCATCACATAACAATTATCAATCAAGATACATCAAGGAATATTATCCCCTTCCAATTAGACATTCACATACTATCAAACAATGGGATATTCTTTATCCCTTTTATCTAGATGTTTATGCACAAGAATAAGTTTAAAGATATGTGATACTCTTTATCTCCACAATCACATGTACATATCATATAAATTACGCATCTCACAACCAGGGAATATACACTATTCCCTAACAATCCACCATTCATATTATCACAAATATACTCCACTTGGGATATTTACTATTCCTATCAATTCAACATACATAACCTTATGCATATCAAGTTCACAACCATATACATATATAAAACTGCCATTCATGGGATACTCAATGTTCCCAAACATTCACATACTATACAACATTAGGATACTCTCAATCCCTTTCATTTAGGCACCATACATAAGAATAATGCAATGACATGGGATACTTTCTATCCCGAACACTCACACATCTATATCATAGATTAATTCAACTATGGGATATTTCAAATCCCTAACATTCATACATTTATCATATTTGGCGAACGTATCATTGTTATCCAAGGAATATTCTCTATCTTCCACATTCAATAATCATAAACAAGTAAACATCAACCTTCAATCAACATGGAATATTTACAATCTCTCATGCAAAACACACATGCTTGGAGCAAACAAGAGATAACCACAATCCCTATCTATACCTTCGAATCATAAAGGGGGTCGCCTACTTATCCTAGGCCTTTAGCTCCAATCAAAATCCTGACGCTCTTTGCCTTTTCATCCTTTTTAAATCATTTGCCACTTTCAAGCATAGTCTTTCTCCCTAATTGAATGACGAAGCTCCTAGCTCTACATTGCACCTTCCATTTAATGAAATCTACTCTTTCTTCCATTTTTTTCTGTTTTTATAGTTTAAATGGGTAAAAATTGGGTTTAATTGAAAGATCATAAGTTTTTCTATCTATGCAAGATAATTTCCTAGCTAAACCGGTTAGAAATCATGTATAATAGGGTTGGGGTAAAAGAACTTGACAGCTTAGAGAAAACCGGACGGAAAAATACTTCGAAAAGTCAATTTTCTGACTTTATCGCCAATTAGCCCCGCAGCCCCAGATCTGGCACCACGGTGCTGAACTCGTAGCCTCTGCCTTTGCCTCTGCCACCACCTTGCGTTAGCACCGCAGCCTCACCATCTAGCATTGCGACGCCAACACTAGTACTCCCTTTTTAAGCTTATTTTTTTAATTTTTTGTATATTTTCTTTTCTTCTCTATTTAACATTATTTTCTCACATAATAATGGTATATATTTCACAAATTTACACCCCCAATTATCTAGAAATCAAATCAAAATTTCAATTGCATCCATTTATAATTTACACAAACATACTTAAACTTGCGTAATTTCAGTTCAAAATAAATTTTATCATTAATTAACATATAATTATCAAAATTTAACACTTTAGGTGTTACAAAAGGATGTCAGGCAAATGAGCGATTTGTCGTTTTTTACTTTAAAAAAAAATTAACAGTGATCAAGTTCAAATTTGATCTGGGTACCCGAACCTTGGATGTTGAACTTGAGCCCATGCTCACCCTTATTCTAAACTTCATTTTTAGTGTCTTTAGCAGGCATTTTTTTAATAATATAATTAGAAATACTATTTTATCAATATATTTAATAATATGGCATCCATTTTGCCAAAATATTTAATAATTTGATAAAATTACCAAACTACATATTTAATAATTTCTGCCTTTAAATTTCATTTAATTCCAACTTTTCTTGAGAGTATATCATAAGAAAATCCAAATGACTATGTTGCTGATCACGTGCCATGTGATGTGCTTTTGGCAGCCCCTTAATGTCCAATGCATCAATTATTAACGGTGGACCCCATCTTGGAATTCCAGCAGAATTGACGTGATTGCCTCAACGGTCTAATATAGCAGGATGGGATGGCATTCCATTCTCATGATCCAGACCGTCTTAATCCAAGGTTAACGGTGTGGATTAAACGCCTATTTAATCATGCTTTCGGCAGCACCGATTACATGAAGTGTTAATCCCGTCAGAATGATGACTCCGAGTTTTATCCCACCGGCGGAAATTTACTCATATCTGACCATTAAGCAGCTCTGAACTTTTTGGATTTTCAGACGGCCTGATGTTATCATGCCATGAATTTTTTTTAAATGGCCTGCAATAATTTCAGAATGCATGAATTTTTTGGACCGTCCACGATTACCTGCCTAGCATGGTTAAATCCCGTCCAGCATAATTACATGCCGCCTCTACGCACACAGTCCCTCACGCATCCCGTCCAGCGACGAGTGGACAGCCTAACTCCGCGACCTGTTGGTGGCTTGCCGCTCTGCCTACGCGAGTGACAAGTTACTGGAGTCTTGCTGGTGGCGTGTTTGCTGCCTACGCGAGTGAAGTGCAATGTTTTTTGCTTCTGGAGATGGCTTGCTGACGTGGATGTCTTTTCCTCCTCCAGCTGCTGCTGCTGCTGCTGCTGCTGCTGCATTGAACAGGACGTGGAGAAAAGTTTGTAATTTCGCTGCTGCCGACGCTACCTGGCGGCGGGACCAGAGAAGGCGTTCTTGTTGTGTTGCTAAAATTATGCCTTTGCCTGCGCGAGCGCTGGTTGCGCATTAGCTGCCCCTGCGATTTTGTCTTTTCACATCGTCGGCGGGAAATGGTTTCTCTTGACGTCGCTACTTCATTTGCTTTGGACGTTGTCAGCAATACCAATCGAATGCTTGGATTATGCAACCTGAGTTACCGACCAATTCTGCTTGTGCACCCCCGCAAACAGAGCTTGTTTCTGCTTCCTCTCTTCATCAGCAAAACCGCACCGTCCACCATCTCCTGTCCGCCCAAGCCTCCGGCCATGAAACCAGAGAGGTTGGATTTTACCCACCCTCAACAATCTGGATATTAATTAAGAGTACGAAAAATAAAAATCAGGCTGATCAATGGAGGACATGCAATGAATCCGAATTTTCGGGCTGGTGTTCGTGACCCACCGAGCTAGTGAATATGGAGATATATCCGGTTCATTTTTTGAGGAAGCTTGGTTTCCATGGTGGGGCCCTGTGATTTGTTGTAAATAACAGCATGAATTAATTAACGGACCACCACAGATTTGCATCGTTAGATCGACAGGTGACATCATAAGGATGCCCACCTAATCATCAACCGATCGATGGTTGATATTCGATGACTAGGGTGCGCCATGGTTAGGCTCTCATCACTTGTACCCTGAGCTCAGCATCGTTTTCCACGCATGTTTGCATATATGGCTGATGTTCCTTGAAATGAAGGGAAACAAAACGAGAAAGAAAATCATCTCAGTAGGATAAAAATATATAATTTCTACTATTAAATGAACAGAGATATAATAGATGAACTTTTTGTTATGAGGAAAAATAAATAATAATTAGAAAATAGAGTCGTTAGTATAAAGACATGATGAAAAATTCTTTTTCAAGAAAAAAAATATTTTTTCATCCATTAATTAGGCTCAAATAAAGATAAAACAGATAAAATTTTTAATGAATAAAAATAGATAGCAATTGAAGAAATACTCCGGCTGAGGTAAATATATAATGGAAAATTTTCTTTTTTAAGATTTTTTTTAAAACTCAACCTGTCATGCCGTATGACTTAGATAGCTAGTTGGAAATGCCATGTTTATGGACATATTAAAGATATAAATAATATAGGAGATGGCTAACAACGAAAAGATAAGAATAATGGTAAAAAAAATAGAGTTATTATAATAGGTAAACTTATTATAATAGGTAAACTAAGTAAGATTAAGGAGTGTAATTAATAAAAGAAATATTAATCACCCAATTTTCTCCAAGGTAATATTACAATAACTAGCTCCAATAATCTTATTTTTCTAACCATTTACTTACATTTTCAATCACTATGCTTTCCTTTCTATCAAAAATATTACTTGCTATTTTCATGCTTTATCCCCACAAGCATCACCCAAATTTTCAAATATACTTAAGTTTCTATCATAATCTCTATAAAACACCACTATCCAACCCCACACCCAGCTAAATGTAAGAAAAATTCATTATTTACATGCATCCTTGACAGCTACATTGCGAAGTTTTGGCGCGATTTTCTTGGCTGTTGGTTAGTCAGTCAAGCTTACTCCTTTAGATATGTACTGGAAAAGGTTGAAGACGAATATATCCAAGATGCTTCTTTTACTGTTTTTGCAGTTTTCTTTATTCCTATCGTCTTTGCTGCTTTTAACCCAGGAGAAAACGAAGCTTGGCAGAAATAATGTCGGTTCCTTTGGTCTCCTGCTTTGAACCAAAAGAAAAGCTGTGGAAGGTTGTGCCTTGGTTTCTACCAACTTTTTAAGTACCAGTGAGATCTCGGTTGGCATAATTGATAATGCCCCAGAAATCAGTGGAATAAAGCCATCCCTGGTGACTTGAAATGTAATTCCTTGGGAATCGGTAGCTCGAGAAAAGCTTAAATCGCAGTTGTTGAATGCCATTTCCTATATTGAAAATTGTGAGAGGCTAAAACGGAGTCATGAAATGGCATTCGCTGTAAGACTTCAATGCCGACACGTTCCAGTACGCTAAACAAAGGAATGGGAAAAGGTTTGGGGGGTGTCGATTCCCTTCCACCAAGCAACCCGTAAGTTTGGGTATGCAGTCAAAAGTTCCACAAAATCCATTTTTATGGACCCTCTTCCCTGCCAAGCACTTTGACCAGGTCTTCCAAAGATCTGAAAAGAAAATTCATTGGTTGACTGACTGTTGGATGCTATGGTAAATTGTGAGTGTGACAACGTTGTCCTATTGGGAATTATGCAGCCTTCAATCCTATTTTAGTTCTGGTAACCGATATGGTCATATTTCGGGCTATAATATTTTGAGTCCAGAGAGAGATGTTTCACTTAATCCCTTGGATGAGGTTCAGATAGCTTGATGGAGCGTAGCACCACAAGATCAGACATTATTACTTTTTCATCCTCTTTTCTTCCGACCATGCCATCATTTTCTATCGTTTACTTCTCCTGACCACCACCACCACCCTAGGCAAACATCCCCAGTCATTTTCTGTCATATTCTTCTCCTGACCACCACCACCACCACCACAGGCCAACAACCCCAGAGCTAGAACCGTTGAACGTACATTGTTATACGAATTTTCCTTTCTTTTCGTCTACCTCATTTTTTCTCCGTTATACTCACTACAGCAAAAATGTCATAAAATGATGATAAACAAACCATTATAAATGGTCAAATACTGTCAATATCTGTCCTATATATGTATATATAAACAATTAAAAATAGTCTTGTTAAAGTTTATTCTGATGATTTTTTTCAAACGATACGTATAATTTCATCTATTGTGACTACTATTTGGTGATAATTTTATATTGTTATAAATGAAAATACACAGTTCTTGTCAAGCAGTATGGAGTATTTTTCTTCTCTATTTTCAGACGTTTCCTAGCTTAAGTAACGGATCGAACTTCAGTGCCTACAGCATGTTCTAGCTAAACCAACGTACAGCTAGCAGCAGCAACCCCAATGGGAGATCGGTGCAAGCATCCATGCCCCTGAAACATAAGAAGAAATCACTACGGCAGAAATCCAACCTACCCTGCAAAACCCGCACGAATTGAAATCTTCCGGTCATAGGTTCAGCGAGCCCAACGGGTGCCCATCATGCATACCAATGGATATTAGACAATTGCAGGAAAGCATAGACATGCTTGTGTAAGGAACGAATGGTGCCATTAAATCATTTGTATTGATTAATATTTAGACTTAGCACTACAAAGATTCGCTGTGTCTCAGCAAAACATGAACTGATCAATGATAGATACAAGGATCTGAATAATGCCGCATTAATTGGAAATAATCCCCGTTCTTCTGAGACATTTAAGAATAGTAATGGATAACATTTTCAAAACAAACAGATCAGACAAAAAATATCCAAGTAACAGACCCAATCACAAGATGCATCACTAAAACCCAGACGGCAAGTGCGAGAACTGAGAAGACCTGCACAATTCTTGCATGCTGCTGGCTTCAAACTTGCAATCTCAACATCCGGCTTCTCAATGGTCTCTTCTGAAATGTATACACATTAAACAAATATCACAGCAAAACAAGCTATAAAGCCATCCATTAATTTTTTACTTCAGCTTAATTCCCTTCTCTCTCTTTCCCTTCCCTTCTCTCTCTCCTGAACGAAATAGGTATTAGAGGAAAGAATGTTACACCAGCAGGTATTCCCTCTCCTTAGCAACGCTAGCTGGAGTTCAAGCTCGACTGTGCCTCAGAAACCAGCCCATCCAGCTGGCGGAGCTGACTGTTTGGTTTCTATTGTTTTCCGGTTGCCGAATCGCTGGGAGTTACTCCCCTGGTCAGCAGCATGGTCTGTCTGAGCTGCAGCGGGGATCGCTGTGAATGTGTCTTGGCCAAAACCCCAGGTGCTGAAGCTAGAGCCTGCTGCTACTGCTGCCTGCCTGTTCTGGTGCCCATTAGTAGTGCGTACCAATCTGGGATGGTTGTTCTTCTGTCTAGGCTGCTGCTCTGATGCTGGCTCATCAGTGAAAGCCTTCCATGGCTTGGACTCTGAAACAGGTGAGTTTGAACTGCTAGTAAGCATCCCTTTCTGGAGATCCCAGACAGATCCTTCAATTTTCTCCCTCGACTGCGACAAGGAACAGGAGATATCAGATTAGAAGGAGACTCCAAAATCAAGAGGCAGATCAGATCTGATAGAATCATTACTATTTTTTAGGCTTCTACCAATCATGGCTCCATATGAAAACATATTCTATCTAGGAATATTCCTGTATTTCACAATTTACATTTAAGCAGCAGATCACTAGAATCTCGTACCATAGTTTTGACTCCATATCTGACACCATGCTGACCAGTGCACCTTGTGCAGGCAGGCAGGAGTTGGTATCATATCAGCCACATCCTCTTTTTTTTTTCCAAAAAATCTTATATGAGGGTACGTTAACAATTTTTAACAAACGAGATCTACAGGAATTGTGCATTGCATGCCTTTGATTGGGATTTCTTAGTTTTAAACCTCAATTTATCTTCCCCTAAAACTCAGATAAATCTGGCTAAACCTTCTGTAGATCTCAGAAAAACTCAGTTTTGATCCATGAAAACACATCTAATGGATTCAAATATCCTCTACAATATGGTGGGGAATGTAGAAGAGTGGAGACAAGATGGGTCTTTTTTACAAAAAAAGTGAAACTGCCCTGCTTTTACAACCAAATCATATTGGGGGCACTGCAGGCTGCTATAGTCCCATTTTACTCCAGCCAGGGATACAATACTGATTCCCATATCGGAATCGGCCAATATAAATATTATATCCAAATATACCAGCCAATACAATGGAATGGATTTTTAGAATCATATCTCCTAGATATTAAGCCCACTTGATGCAGATGCTTTGAGAACCCATGCAGAAAGAAAATGGGGGGAAAAGAGAGTTGAAAAGGCTCCAAGACCAGAGAACTGTCGCATCAAGGTATGCACCATCTATTTATGTTTGCAAGATGAGACCAAACTTTGATGGCAACAGCACTGCAATAATGGAATGAGGGCTGTATGTGTTGGGTAATTTCTCCATTGAACAGAATAAATCTCTATCGTGATGATGTTAAATCTGTTTGGACTTAGTAACAGCCATTGCACTTTTTCAACACAGTAGCCAAAAGCTCCGTTGTTCTCTCTCTTCTTCTTCTTCTTTTTTTAAATGGGGAGAGAGAGAGAGAGAGAGAGAGAGAGAGAGAGAGAGAGAGAATCAGGATGCATACCTGTGAACCAGACTGCCAGCTTCCAGGAGAGATGTCAGTCTTTGAATCTTTCATTGGTGAAGGGGTCCTGGCAGCAACAGCATTCTTTAGTTCCTGGATTTCTTGTCGCTGAGAACGACATATAGCTGAAAGCTTTTCATATTTGGATGTTACTTCAGCTTTCTCCAAGTTGGCTTGCTTCAGCTGTTCTTTCAGCCTCTCCACTTCAGCTTCTAAATCATCCTTTCCTGATCTGTTATTCCCAGAATGGTACTTTGTGCTGTCAAACTCAGCAACAAAACTGTTAAAAGCTTCATTTTGAAACATTGTTGTGCTTGCAGGACTTGTTTTGGTTTTATCAGTAGCGCGATCTCCATCCTCAGGGAAAAATCTTATTTCAAAGTCCTCAGAAGAGCCATTATCAAATCTCTTGGAGTTTAAGCGAAAGCTCTTCTTAGCCTGCTGATTCCCAGCTCGGGCATGGGGAGCATTTGGAGGGCTAGCACTGTCCACATGGCAGTGGTTTCCTGGGCCTCTCAAATTGTTCTTCAATATGCTTTCACTAGGAGATTCTACATCAAACACAGGGCCCCTGTCCTCACTAGCATGCGTATCTTTGGCATGTGAGGTGGACCAAAAAGCACCCAAGGGGGCTCCATTCCCACCTTCCTTGCCCAGAGATGGTCTTGAATGTTGATGCTCCTTAAAAGACATGGATGATGACAATGGATCTGCAACTTGCCCTCCTGATGGTGGGGGTGGAGGTGCTCTTCGTGGAGCCCTCTTTGTAAGTGCTGGAAATTTTGATTACAAAGTTAGTACTATAGAAAATGAACAGGACAACCAGAAAATTACCATGGGTAAAAAATACTTCATCCTTTGAGAAATTACTGACACATGTAAGCATCATGCAATCACAGTTATAAGCAACAATCACCTGAACTCTTACCTTCATCATTTGCACCAGCATTTGGCACCTGCATGTCTGTCAGTCCAGTAGATACCAGCCCATCAGGTGTCCCCTTCTGCAGATCTAGAGGTAATTGCTCATTAACACGAAACCATACCTGCCATAAGAAGAAACAAATAAGAAGACAGAAAAGAAACTGCCTCAGGATCTAATACTATCTCTGATGCAGATAATCTAGAACTAACCTAGGATCATGGAGATGAATGGCCAATCAAGCAAAGCCCTTGCCTGCGTGATGTCCGGTCTGGCATCTGGAGAGGCTTGGAGCATGTCCTTGATCAACTCTATCATTGAGGAACTGTATCTTGGCAAGTCTGGAATGCGGTAATTTCCGTTTAGGATTTGTAGCTTTGATTCCCCATCAAATGCAGATTTGAAGTAGCAGATCCTATATAGAAGGCATCCAAGGGCCTGGAGGAAAATTAAATCCATTTCATTCTAGACATCATAGCTATAGCAAACAGTTGCAAAGTTTATTGGTACTACTTTTTGAAATAAAACAATCATTGCATGTGCATCTCGAGACTTAATGCACATCCACAGCATTTCAACTTGTTAATGCAATGTTGATGTAGGGCAGGGTGCCCTAATGAAAAAGGGGAAGTCTTTGGAAGAAAGAGAGATTCTCTCAATAGGGAAAAGAATGGATGAAAGGAGAGAAAATTAGATGAATTAGGGAAAAGAATCAGAAAGAAACAAAGCTAAAAATATCAATAATTGATCAACCATAGAACTCCAAACCTCCTAAAAAGTAACCTATTTATAGAACATAAAGAAAACCCTAATGCAACCCTAATGTATTGCATATAAATGAAACCCTAAGTAAATAAACAAAAACAAGAATTCAGACCATCCATCAAGTTTATTCCAGTGTTAGCAATATCAAAAATTTTGGGTGAAATTTTGCCGAAATTTTCAATTTGAACCAGTGGAAAAACAATTATGCCCTTGAAATTTTCATTTTTTCTATCTTAGGAGAGATTTGCGAAAAATCAGCAAAATTTTGCCCAAATCTCGCTGATTTGGACGAGATCTCGCTGTCCTCGCCGAGACAACGAGATCTCGCCGAGACAGTGGTTAAATTTTGGGGATAAAAGGAAAAAAAAGCAGAGGGCAGCTCTAAAAATTTTCGAAACTCACTTCTGCCTCTCCAACACCCTTTTTCGAAACCCTAATGTTGATTCCCCAACCAAAAAACTTCATCTATGCAAGATCCGACGCTGGAAGCTAGGGTTTCGAAATCGATTTGGGGGATTTTCAAACTTACGTGGATTTCTTAGCTTCGAAAACCCAAATGGAAGTTTCGAAATCACATTTCATGAAGACTCACATGCGTTTCAAAGCTTGAATCCAGTGCAAAGAGGAGAAACTCCTCCCTCTTCCGTCGACAGCAACTAGTTCCTTCGATTTTTCCCTTCGAATCCACCCAAATGGCTTCGAAATCTCTGATGGAGTGTTCGGAAGTGATTGAGGAGTGATCGAAATCACCGATCAAGTTCCTAATCTGTGTCGAATGCAACCTGCTAATCGAAGAAACCCATCGGGCGTCGTTGGGAGCAGACCGGTAGCGTGAGGGAGAGGACAGAGTCTCTGTCCATGTGTCTATCAGTGCGTCTACGTGGGTGGGAAGGAAATTGGGATTTGGTGGATTATGTGGGAGGGAATTTTTGATTTGGTCGACAGCATTAATCACTTGCACTAATCATGTATGTTTCTAATTATTAATCATGATTTATTATTATTTTTTAGCATTCTTTAATAGATTTTTTATCACATGAATTTAAATGAGTTGTAGATTGGGTTTTTTATTTAAAGTTTAAATAAAAAATGCTAAATTTTTATAAATTTATTTCTCAAAGTTGTTTACATTTTAAACAACTTTGAGAAATAAATTTATAAAAAATTATTTAATTTAGATAATATAAATATTATTTAGCAGTAACAAAAATTAATTAGCATATACTTTATATTTTTGTGTAAATGATGCTATTGGATTTATTTTATGTAAATAAAATAAATGATGTTATATTTTATTATTGAATCTCCAATAGCTCACTTCATTTTATATTTATATCACCGTTCACAATTACGCCAAGACCATCATTACTTTAATTTTATGACTTGGATAAGTTGAAATTCAATCCTCTATGCTTAAAATCCTAACCCTGATTCCCATCTTGTCACATGATTACTATTCTAAGGAATATGGGGTCAAAGAAGGATAAAAAAGGGGAATAAGATGCGTGCAATGCACCAAGCATAGGGCTGCATATTATTACAGTTTTAAATTGGGGTGGACTATGGCCAGAGCTCAATCTGTGTATTGTATTTTGATACCTATTATTGGTATCTTGGAGTTTTACAATAGCACCATCTATTTGGCCTTCTAGTCTCACATATAATTCATTGAAGCGCTTGTTTAGGAACTAGAAAATTGCAAACACTGGGAAATATAAATAATAATGAAGAAAAATAGACTAATTAAAATATGTAAATATTACATTAATTAAAAGAGATTTAAAAAGATCAAATAAAATTTACTCTCTTTTTTTCTTCTAAAACTAGTTTAATATTTTTACGTAAATTTTATGTAAATGATGTTAATTATTCTATAACATTGTTATTTTTATTTATAGGTTCACTATGTCAAGCTCGAGTATGGGAAGAGGCAATAAAAATAAGTTACAGGATATTGCTTGGGAGCATGGGAAGGCATTAGATGGGTATCCAAATAGAGCAAAGTGTAATTATTGTAGTCAACAAATAAAGTCAGGAGGTATTACAAGATTGAAAGAACATTTAGCTGGAGGGTACAAAAATATTAGAAATTGCCCCAAGGTGCCCCTAGAAGTGAGAAAATTGATTAAAAGGGTTCTAGTACAAGGGGTGAGCTTTTGAGAGTCAAAAAAGCAAAATGAGAGAATTATTTCCGAGAAATTATATGGATTTTCAAAAATAGTGGATGTTGATGATGATGAAGATGAAGAGAATAATGATGATATCAAAAGAGTTACGCATACCTCTGAAGCGGAGCAATGGGAAATGGAGCAAATGATTCAGCTAGAGATAGATAGGCAAATGTTTCATGGGTCTGTTAAGGAGGTTGGTGGTGGTAGTGGACGTGGTGATGGTGTTAGGTATGGGGGTGGTAGTGGAGGTGGTAGTGGTGGTAGGTATGGGGGTGGTGAAAATGGTAGAATTATGGGAAAATGGCTGAACCGAAATTATATGGACAAGTAGGTGGAGTACAAAAGAAAATAAAGGATATATTCAATAAGGAAAGGAATAGTGTTGGCCAGCTTAGCAAGTTTGGATCGAAGTTTTTTTCTACAATGCAATTCCAGCACATGCAGCAGATATAGTTGCATTCAAGAACTTTGTAGTTGTTGCTCAACAAGAGGGGGAACATGTAAAATCCCCCACAGAAAGAGAAATTTATGGAAAGTATTTGAAGGAAGAGGTGACAGAGATAAGTGTCTGGATCAATAGTCAAAAGCATCATTGGGATACTTATGGAGTTACCATTATGTGTGATGGATGGACGGGCCCAACAAAAATGTCTATAATAAATTTCATGGTATACTGCAGAGGGATATCAGCATTCATAAAGTCAATAGATACATAGGCATATGTAAAGGATGCTCGTTATATCGAGAGAGAATTAGATAAAATAATTAAATGGGTTGGTGCAGATCATGTCATGCAGATTATTACTGATAGTGGGAGTGCCTATAAAAATGTTGGGAAAACACTAGAAGAAAGATACTCTTTTATCGGACCCCTTGTGCTGTACATTATATTAATCTAATACTAGAAGATATTGGTCGTCGTCCAGCTATGCAAAAAACAATAAAAAATGCACGTACGATGACCAAGTTTGTATATAATAACAGTTGGGTTCTTTCCATATTTCACACGACATCTAGATATGATAGAGAGATTGTTTGTCCTGGAAAGACAAGATTTGCTACAAACTATATTTCACTGGAAAGCTTGTACAAGGCTCATCAAGCCCTCACCACAGCTTTTAACTCGGACGAATGGCAAGCCTCAAAATATAGAAAGACGACAAAGGGGAAGAGAACAATGGATATTATTATGACAGCTACATTTTGGGATTGTGTGAAATGGGTATTGGGCATACTAGAACCTATCTACCGAGTTCTGAGGATAGTGGACAATGAGACATATCCATCCATAGGTTCCATGTATAAGTCCATTTGTTTTACAATGCAAGCAATCAGAGAGAACAATCTCAAGGGTATAGATTGGGTATTGCAGATTATAGAAGCTCGTTGGGATGGCATGCTAAGTCACCCTCTAAATGCTAATGGTGACTATATGATTTAATAAATCCAATTTCATCGAATATGTATAGAATTTTTCTATTTACATTAACTAACTTAAATATAATTTTTGCAGCTTATTACTTAAATCTCAAGTATCATTATGAGTGACATCTAGGTCAGGATGCTCAGCTTGGCACCTCGCTTTTTCAAGTGTTTGAAAAGCTTTTTCCCAACAATCCTAATGCTGGGGATCTTGTAAATGAAGTAATTATATACAATTTAATATACCTATATCATTTCAAGGGTAGTTTGTTGATTAAGAATTGCATATTGATAATATTTATTTTCTTCAATATTATAGTTGATGTACTTTCAAGATGCCAAGGGGTTATTTGGGATGAATGTAGCAATCCAATCAAGAAGCAAAGAAATGCCATGTAAGTAAAGAATAGTGATTTAATAATATGTTGTCTACTTTTTATTTTATATTATTGATAAATCCAAAATTTCTTTCATAGGAAAGTGGTGGAATTGTTATGGGACAAAAATACCAAATCTGAGACTATTGGCATGTAAATTACTGAGTCAGACGGTATCTTCCTCTCCATGTGAGCGTAACTGGAGTATGTTTTCTTTGATTCATACATATAGAAGAAACAAGTTGGGATATAAGAGGCTCCAAGATTTGGTATTCTGTCATTATAATATGCGGCTTTAGGAATGATTGCTTTGATCTAAAGAAAGCTCTCCTGAAGATCCATTGGACTTAATGATGATAGGGCATTACGCTCACTTGGAGAAAGATGATGGCAGAGAGGACCCTTTATTTGAGTGGCTAAGGTTTAATGATTTAGATACTACAGATGGAGGGTCAGAACCTGCTATTGCTAATATAGCTTGTGAATAAGAGGTAAATATACAAAGAATATTGGAAGTGGAGAGAACCTCAATAGATGACTTTGATCCACTGACAAGATCTGAGAGCATTACTCAATCAAACACAAAGTCTTCTTCAAGAACACAAAGTGGTGGTGATAGTGATGAAGATGATGGGGATGATAATGGTGGCAGTGGTATGGGTGACACTTCAATTAGCCAAAGGCCTCTTAGTTCATTCACAGCAGAAGTTGACTTCCAACATGCTATGCAAGATGAAGATCATGGTGACCGCCTTTGAGATCCTATGTGAGGAAGTATAGCAGTAAAAAAAAAAAGTAGCCTTTACAGAGGAGGATAACTTGGTGGATAGTATGGCTGTCACCTCTATTGGTATGGATAGCAGTGAGCGAGGGTCTAGTTGTGGATATCAAGAATCTCAATATTCTTATGTCAGAAATTCTGAATACTATCTTCAACAGTCTTATAGTCAGATACCATACAATCCGGATAGTGGAACCGAAGCGTCTTCATATTCTCTCTCTGCATGGTACGACTTATATCTAGGTGGTTTCTATAATCATTGGCCAGAAGCAATGGAGGAAAACCATGGAGATGATAAAGAGGATGAGCCTGCACGAGTTTCTTTTTGGTGGTGAGGTATGGTGATAATATGTTTCATATTATATGCATATGTTTAATTGTTTTATTTGCTTTTGCATCACTGGTATATTTCCTTTATGCCGTATATGTTGATATTTAAAGTAAAGTTTTTTGTTCTATATGTGAATTCAGATTTATCAAGATTTATTATGAAGTTTTTTGAAAGATTTTCTATTTTTTCTGCATTTTTTAATTTTTTTATATTTTAGCTAAATTGTTCAATGAATCCGAAATTATCGAAATTTTCTCCTTTTCAGCTTAGCGAAATTTTTCCTATTAGCGAAATTGTGAACAATGGTTTATCCATAAGCTAATCACTGGATATACGCATCAAATCCCAAAATAAAGTATCCCAAAATTTTCAAATAAGAAATTTCTAAAAATAAATAAACTCTAATTTATGTATGGCCTGTTATCCTCATTTGTAAGAACTAACCAAAAAAAAATTTCTGCATATTTCTCAAATGGCAGCCCCTATAAGTTGTACCCAAGAGAACCTTATTAATGAGCAATCAGGGGTGGCCCACTGATATGCCATGCCAGTAAATCCTTTGTCCATTAGATAAATTTACATTAACAAACAGGCCCAAATATTTATTCATGTAGGCCTCACTATGTGAAATAGTTGAAAGGGAACCCCATTGATTCTGTAGCTACCACACAGCACATGTAAAATTCAATATGTTGAAACCATTGATCTAATAAATCATGCCATTTATCCACCAGGGGCACCTTGGTCAAATTACAAGTGGGTGTTGTTTCTATGGTTTGCCTAAATGGGCTTGCCTACATCGTGAGTTAGCCAAAAAGTAGGATTAGAACCAAAATTTATATGAAGTTTATGATTGTTGGAGTGTATGTTCATAAAGCTCATAATGGGGACCCACCCACAATGCTTGCTCAAAACTCCTTGTGGTACAACTTGCAGAGGACAGGACCTCTTCCCCCTTAGTATAAAATCAAGCGATTGCAGAATGGATGAATATACTCATCCTGTAACAGAGGATTATGTCAGTGATGCTACATGTTGTTGAATCAATGAGGTGAGAGTGCCAAATTGCAAGAATGGAAACTGTTAAAAATTTTGCAAGCATAGAAGCCATGCATTCACAAAACTAGTGAGAGAAAGGATAATCATTTTTGTCTCAAGTCCTCCAACAATAAATCCTATAAAACACTAATGGTCCACTTGGTAAGAGTGAAAAGGAGTGGAAAACTCTTCCACCCTTTTCCACTACCATTTTCACCCATTTCAATGTGATATGAGTCATATGACACTTTTAACTACCTATCAATCCCACTTTTTCCTCATTATCACCTATATTTCCAATCAGAATCCCCCATCTTTTCATGTACAAAGGCTATCTATTTTATCTTTATTTACTTTATTTTTAATCATTACCCTTTATCATATCATATTCCACTTCATCCAATACAACAAACACAGGGGATATCATGACATGCGAGAAAAAATCAAACTCTTTTGTCAGATCTTCTAATCAGCCTTAAACTAGGTAATCTTCAATTACATTTGCACATGTGCTTTACATATCTTCCAAAATTATATCCAGTCAGTGATGCTTGGTCTACCAAAATTACAAAGAAAGAGAAGAACACAGAGGCCTGGACCTCCTGCATGCATTTGTTACTGTACTTTCTCAAAGCTGGCATACCATCATGGCCCAAAAAGCAATAAAGCAATCTTTTTAAATGTGAGGGGATGACTGCCTTACCCAGATGTCTACCTTCTCACTTATAACTTCTCTTCTGAACAGGTCCCACATCTGAAAAATAATGTGAAAATGGGATAAGACCAGTCAATACATATAGTACAAGCGATAAACATAAAACCACAGAAACTAGACTAGATCTCAATTTAACCTCAGGAGCTCTATAGGCAGGTGTTGTGTGCTTTCTGATATTATCTTCTTCAATGCCCATCTCCTCAGGCCTCTCAAAACGCTTGTGATTGGTTGAAGAGCTACCAAAATCACAGAGTTTCCATGATCCATCATGTCCCAACAAAACATTTTCGGCTTTTAGATCTCTGCAGAAGAAGAGTAAAACAGTCACAATTACAATTTCGCATCCCCAATAATATAGGGTACAGACGCAGCATGTATTATTGTCATGACTAAAATGGATTAGCTGTTAATATCATTTAGCTACTCTTTCGAATGATAGAAAGTGATAGACAGACATTTACAGCATGAGATTTGCCACAAATGGTAAAAATGTAACCCATTACAAATGTGTAATCAAAAAATATGTATGTAGCATCCAAAATAGCTGATACTCATTATATATGAAAGCAAGGAGAACACCAAGATCAACAACATGAATTTAATCCCAGCTGGACCACAGACATGAAGGAAAACTTGTAAAAAACCATGACTCAAAATGAGTGACCAATGAAAACAGACATTCAACGCTAATCAATGCTACTTGACAAAATAATATCATCATTCAATTGTTTCCAATGGCAAACAATTAAAAACTAAGGGTGTAACTAATTGTTTCGCAACAGATGTACCACGATCAGTTGCTGAAAAGTCATTTTGCCTGCTTAATCACCAATTCCAAGCATTGGTAGTTGAGTTTAGATTCATTAAGCCATGTAATTTCCTCTTCTAGGTTTAATGTTTTGTACCTACTTTTTTAAAGGGCACCTTATCTGATTATCCCATAGTCCACTCACCATGGTGTAATGAATTGCTTAATTCCAACACCCACTTTACTCACTGAGGTTGCAGAGATGCCAATTAAGAAATGCCATAGCATGGCACTGCAACAACTGCCTATTTGCCATATAAAATTCACCCCCACTTCAATACTTCCCTAGCAAGGTTATCATCATTCATAAACTACTGAGAATGATGGATCTTAATCTTTGACAATATCTAGAGCAATGTTCTAAAAATGAGTTCATTGAAAAGTCAAAGAGGCTTTGATTCATAAGCGGTAAATCGTATGTCATAGAACCGATGGATTTACACAATTTACTATTGAATATTGTCAAGAAATATGAATAACTATACTACAATTCTAAAAAATTGCACATTGTCAAATACATACTATTTTCTTGGTCAATAGCGCAAGACATAAACTTATAATGAATTCGCCAATACCCATAATTCATAAGAGTCATATCAAACCTATCAATTAGCAACTACCATCCAAGAGCATTACTAAAACTGCAAAAGGCCATGTTACAGTAATCATTATTGTAGCATTAATTGCAACAGAGGTTCAATCGATTCATTGCTAATTTCCCATCAATTCTAAGATTTTTAGAAATTCTACAAAATATAATTTAATTGCAGCAAAGTTGAGGAAACACATCAACAATCTCTTTCTAACCAATATGCACCAAAAGAAATCACATACTGCAATGCATTTATTGAGCATTGTGGGCTCTCCTCAAACCATATGATAGTACGATGAGTGGGAATGTGCGTGTGCACTAGTTGGGGGTTGCATTATAAGTGTATGTGCACTACCCATGTTCACATCATCCAAGAGAAGTACTCTAACTTCACTGACTTCGAAATGGCATTCCCGCATCGCCCTTAGTTCAAATTCTAAGAAAGTAGCCATAAAAATGCAAATTCCTAATTAGATCTTCAAAAGTAATTTTTTTGGTAAGCTTATTCAAAATTCAATGCTAAAAGCAAATAAAAAAAAAAGTGATTGCAAAATCTTAATGACTCTGACCTCAATTGCATGGGTTAGGCATCAATAGTTTCCGTAAGGATAAACTCAAAGATCTTTTGGTGGCATGCAAAGTCAAGAGATAAGAATAGCAATCCATGGCTCATGAGAGGACCCACAATTAAAAATCGATTGGGCAATGAATAAAGCGATGGCATCATTAAAAGACTTTTTTTTTTCAAAGTTCTTTTTCCAAAGATTAGCTAGGATCATCATGCTATTGATCTCCAAAATCTCAATGATTTCAGAAACTTGAGAAATCCACATTCACAGATTACCATGGAAGAGGCAGGAAGCAAATTAATACTTAAGTATTGAAAGGCCTTACCTGTGAGCGATCGTTGGCGAGTGGCAATGCATTGCAAATACTGCATTGCAGACATCCCTGAAAATTAAAAGGATCTGGTTCTCCTCAAAATACCCTGCTCCTCTGTTCTCCAGCACAGTCACCAATGACTTCTCACAGAAATCCATCACAAGCAATGCTTCCTTCGTCCTTCCCATGTCTAAAATAGTGTGCCCCAGTAGTATGACAACATTTGGGTGCCCTTTGAGTAAGTTCAACACTGAAATTTCCTTCTTTGCCAGTTCCAATGATTCCTCATCATTGCATATCATGTGCTTCAGAGCATACTGCTTTGATGGGTTTACCGCATCACGTGCAACATAAACAGAAGAGAATCCTCCTTCAGCAACGATATTTCGAACATGAACCTTTAGATTACCAACATCAATTGTGCGACCTTCCAGACCAGTTGGTTCCTTGGGCATGAACTGCTTGAATCTCCACATTTTCGAATAAGCAAATTAAATTCCCACGTGCAGATCTCGAAGATCCGATCTACACAGTTACAAGATAAACAAATCAGGAATAAAGATTCGGAATTGAGCGGATTGCTTGATACTTCGACTTCTTTACAATGTAAGACAATGTAATAAAACACGATCGCAATTATCTACTGATCTATGCCACGCGGAGAGTCAGAGACTCAAAAGGCTTTCTGAATAACAATAATTGTGTTCCAAAGGTAAGATTACAACCCTTGTTGCACCAAAATCCGATTCAAGAAACTGATTAGGATATCAGAACCTCATCCAGATATTATGGACCATTTACTCTATATATCTGCCGACCTGAAGATCGAAGGCCTGTGAATACTTAGAGATTCAAAAAGAAATGAAAAAACGAAAAAAGCAATGATCTGTAAATTTGTAGCCAAATGATGACTATGCAAACAAGATCCAAACATTCCGCAATCCTAGAATCGAGTTTCCGCCCACGATTTGAGCACAAATGGTGAAACTTCAATGATCCACAGATTTAGAAGATCAGTAAACCTAGCAGGAACGTAGGATCTGGTTCACAGCTAGAAACTGGTTCAAAGGAGCATAATCGAAGCTGAAAAATTCACAAAAATAAAAGACGGAATCAGGCACCTGAGACAGGTCCGCACGATTCAGAAACGTTAGCGAAATTAGAGAGAAGGATGGATCGGACGCTTGTTTAAGAGAGGGAGTTGAGCTCTTCAGTGATGGCGAAAGGTGACCGCTTCAGCTTACAAGATTCGTTGCTTTACGAAGGGGAAAAGGAGAAAATGAGAGACGGAAAAAGATAGAGACTTGGGCCTGGAACCGAACGTAAGGTATTTATGGCGGTCCAGACTCTACCAGGACATAAGACAAATTTTCCACTCAGCTGGAGTGCGATGATGATACGCGCGATGTATTTCATTGCATTTTTTTTGAATGCATGAAATTTAAAATTCCAAAACTTCTTCTTCTGTTTGAGTAAAATGAAGCCGATTTACTTGTTTTAATTCTTTTGAATGTATATAGATACACACACATACATACATATATATATATATGAAAATATTCATGAATGAGATTTCATTTTGGTCCATTTGCTTACTCCTCTTTCCACACTTTTAAATTAATTCGATATTTATTTATTCTAAAAATTTTACGTTTTCTCATTATTGGCTTTTCTTCAACAATTACTTTCTATTTTTTCTAAAAAAAATATTTTATTTTCAATTATCATTATATTAACCCTTTGAGTTTGTTTTAATAAAGAACCAAACTTTTTATTTTCGTCTTTAAGTGGGGCAAATAAAATTCAATTCTCTGTTATTATCATATGCTTCTAGTTAAATTTTTATAGTGAGAAAATGACAAAGATTGGTTGCATGCGCCGTCGAGAACGTTAGGCATGGCGCCATACCCGAGCCCGCGAAAATTCTTCCTTTTGCATGATACCCGAGCTGGACCAAGCCCATGGGTCCAAAAATATGGACTTCGATTCTTTGGGACCCACGGAAAGTTGGGCCTTTGGCTCATTCAAAGACCCTGGTAATTATGTTGAGGTCAATTCCACAAGGATGCCCAAATTCTTTCTGCCGAGTGATCCAAACAGTTCATCTGACAAACCCTGTTTCTGTGATTCCATCCAACTACACCCAGGGTTTTTTATTTCCCCATTCTCTTTCATCATTTCTCCCACACTAGCTGCTGCTTCTCACTGTCCACTCGCTGCATAAATATTTGACATTGACACATAAACAACTGGATTTTCTGGTTCACTCTCCAAGACGAATCCACTGCAATGCTCACCATACACGGGAATCGCCCATTCAACACATTCTAATATGATTTGAGTTCCTTAGTGTTCATCTCCCCAAAGACCTGATAAGCATTCTGTACCTTGGTGGAAGCTGCAAATGCAGAAATCAAGCTTTGGCAACTTGGGTGCCGAAAACTAGATCCTTTGTAGCCAACACAACATGAACCATCTCAGTATACTGGCACAATTCCGGGTCCCAGTATTTGCTTGCTGAAGGAGATGGCGTTAATTAATTTTCTCAAAAATGAACTCTAACCATACCCTCCTTCCAAAAATCAGGTCCGGTTACGAATTAAAAACGGATTGAAAATAACATAAAAATAAATAAAATAATCTTAAAATTTATGCCACATTTCATGATTAACGTAAAAAATCATAGATAGTCTAAGCTAAAGATTTTAAATGAATATAAGGAGAAAAAAATAGTTAACAATAATTTTGCATTTTGACCCTTTTATGCCTAAATCTAAAAATATTAAAGTTCTTTACTTATTCAAGCGTGAAAATAGGGGATTTTCAATTTCTCAAGTAGGCACAATAGGAAAGCGTCTTTTTTTTCCTCCTTGATCTTAAAATCAGGTTGAGGGTTGATGGGTTGGGACTTGAAAAACGGATTAGGCATATCAAATGTAGCCAACGTTAGCCCAGTTTTAATGAGCTCTTTAATGAGACCAGGCACAGGCCGGGTTGAACCGTTGAGAAGGGCTGGGCTGTGATGATCCCATAACTTTACCATTTATGGGTGCTTGGTCGATTTTGTCTGGTTACTGTGAGTTTTAGGCTATCTTCCTTTGCTTATTTGGTAAACAAGCCCTCCACCTATTTGAACTAGAGGGGGAAAAACAGGTATAGACCAACCCACCAACTTGATGGCGACAAGTCACTTCTTTGGTCTTGATATACACAGACTGTATCATATGCCAATGATAAAGCCCAAAAATGTTGTGTTTATGTGTCATGCTTTTTGCAGGGCTTATACAGGTGATGAGGAACTTCAAAGCTTTTAAAGTTGCAATGTAATTTAGAAATTTTCTTTAACCTTCGAAATGATGTTGGATTTTGTTAAGGGTTTGGTCCATATTCCAAAAGTTTCAAGCTTCCAAAAACCAGGTGCGAAACTAGCCTAATTACTTGGCATATGACATTTGTCCCGTGAAAACGTTGTTTGATTTTCTCGATCATTTATTTTTTAATAAGTTACATTCGGTTTCCAAGGGATTAGTTTTGTTATTAGATTTATACTTATTTTTCCCTAAAGGTTTCTTAGCTATTGGATAAGTTTTCTATCTTAGAAATAAATCTTGCGTTGAAAATCATGGTGGAAAATGGCAATATATGCAGAAATTATAATTAACAATGAAAATTTAACTTATTGCAGTAAATTGGCAAGACTCTTGCACTTGAATCAATAACCTTCAAATAAAGAATTTATTTTTATTTGAAGATGAATGTGGCATGCAATGACTAAAAAAAATCTATTCAATTTCTTGACGGGTAATTGGGAATTTCTCGAGTTGAGGGCATTCTGAAATTTCAGGACATGGGGACTTTTATTTTTATTTTTGGAGAAGCTAAGGGTTGTTTGAAAATTTCCAGATGCTAGGGACTCCCGTTACAAGTCCGGAGCTCCAGGGGTTTCTATGTAAATATATCGAGAGTGATGAGTTTGCAATATTTCCAAGAGCCAGGGTTTTCAGGAAAATAGAGGAGAGGTTATTAAGAAGACCGGATCTAACAGAAATTCAAAATTTCTGTTTTAAGGGAGGTCGTCCTCCACTTTTCGCGCGGTTTCCTCTTCCACAGCTCAAGCGAAAAATTCCTCTTCCTACGTCAGAGATCGCCTTCTTCCTCTCGATCGGTGGTTTCTCGGCTCAACAGCTGTGAATGGGCAGACAAATCGAAGACGTCTTTCCTTGGTTTCGTCGGCAGATGGCCTCTGATGTGTTGAGACACAAAAGATCTGGACGTTCTGGCCAGGAGACGGTGCGGAAGTGACGTGGTGACAATGGGCAGCGCGCGGAAGAACGAGATGATGGCCTTACACCAGGTTTACTCTGAAGAAGAGTAGAATTAAATCAGATTGCTGAAGAAGAAGAACCTCTTTTCATAAAATTATATAACTCAAAGCCTAGCAAATCGTTTCTTCCGAAATGCTGTTTAATCTCCCAAAATTCCTTTTTCCATTTTCCATGTAACAACCTTATCCTTCCCAAAACCTGTTTTCATTCCCCATGCACTTCTTCTTCTTCTTCTTCTTCTTCTTCTTCTTCTTCTTCGTCGTCGTCGTCGTCGTCGTCGTCGTCGTCTTCTTCTTCTTCTTCTTCTTCGTCGTCGTCGTCTCCTTCTTCTTCTTTGAAAAACAACAAAAGAAACATTTTTCTCTTGTCTTTAGTTTATTGGAGATGCCATTTTCTCTGCATTCTTTTTCAAGGATCTGAAGGCTGAAGATTTCTAGAAATCTATTATTGTTTCTTTAAATAAAAGAGAGGTGAATACATAACGAAAATGAGCACTACAATTATTCTAAATTACAAAATAAGAGGTGCCTTTGTTAAGTCAACATGTGATGAGTTTCAAAAATATGAAAGACCTATATTTTGTGATCTATGAAATTTTTAAGTTAAAGTTGGAGATAGAGTTATCTTTGGTGGTGCTTAAACATTGGTGAATTAGGCCTCTTGCATTTTTATCTTTTAGCAAACTTTCATTTACCAAAAAAAGAGGAGCTAAGAAATTGTATCAAGTCGTAAAGATAAATGTTCTAATATTTCTCATAAATTACTTCAGGGAACTTCGGTGAACATTATAGTGGGTTCTCATGTATGGACTGAAGATCAGGCATTATCTTGGATTGATGGGGAGGTTTCAAAGATTGATGGTCGAAATGCTGAAATCCAGACTTCAAATGGAAAGAAGGTTCGTAACACTGCTCATGGTACCGAACCCATACTTCTCATACTATTTAAAATTATGTTTGCACATCTATGCTTTATCCATGATGCCAACCTGCTCAGTTGTGCCCAACACATTTTTCCCTAGCTGAATTTTTCCAAGTTTAACAGAGTTATGAAACTGTCATTGACTTTCAAAGTAGTGCTAGAAAGGACGAACATTTCTTTTTAACATGTATATTTACCATGTAAGTATTGATCCTGGTTCTACTCCCTGTGACTATGTGAAATATAGAATAATCAATCAAATCTTCTCAACTGAGCCCAGTTGTTCACTTTGTGGGACCCATCTTTACATGATCCCAGTTGTGGAGATTGTGGGTGAGAGACCACGAATGTTGACTTGATGGATGATCTTAAGCAACAAACTATTTTTATTTAGCTGTAAACCACTAGTGAGATGTACATTTTCATGCATTGGCTTGTCTAAAGAAAATATCTAGTTCTTTGCTGTGACAAGGTTCACCTCGTTGATGAATCGTCCATCAATATTACTCAATACAGAGAAGTCTAGTTCACCTTTTACAGCCACCTGAAATTACTAGGGTATGACTTCTGTATGGTGTTATCAAAGTGTTACTGTTTTAATCATTTGAGCTCCCGGCTTATAAAAAATCCTTTCGTTGGAGCTTATGTGCAGGGTGAATTGTATGACCCAAATTAATCACCAGATAGAATGCTTAATGATAGTTTGGTAACGCAAAAGCTGTGGGCCCATTGTGATAATTTACTTAAGGTTGGGGCAACTTCAGGATGTCAAATCTGTTTGTGGTGAGCCACTTGGCTTCTGGTCCAGGTTATCCAAATTATCCCTGTACAGAATTTAAAGCAGGTTTTTGGCAGCTTTGGGTCAACAGCATCTACCCGCAGAATATACCATATTGGGCTGGGCAGGGTTGCCTTTGGCATGACCCAACTGTCAACAAGATGGGATCATCGGACTTATGAGGAATGTTTGGCAATGCAGGAACTATATGACCATTATTATTCACTGTGGGTGGCCGTGGGGCCACTTGGCTGGCTGCTGGGATGATCGAAACTGCCTGCCTGATAATGGGTCATACAAGCTGATGTTTGGCATGCAAGAGCCACAGGGCTCACCATGATGCTTTACCACAATTGGGGGCCCACTTAACCACGATAATTCATAGTAGTGTTGGGTCACTTGATTGCCTGTTGGGATGATCAAAGCTGTCTACTGGATGGGAAATACAGCAGATATTTGGCAATCTGAAAGCTGTGGAGCCTGGCATAGTTATCTACTTTAAAATCAGGCCACTTGACCATGGTGATGCATCCTGTGCATGGCTCACTTGGCTAACTATTGGCATATCCAAACTGTGTCGAACAAGACCTATAATGAACAATTTACTGTTAAAAACCCTGTCTTGTTGATTAAATATACGGCTACTTAACCGTATTGTTTTACTTTGTCAGTGATGCTACTTGAATGTGACCCTTTTGAATGATTTATTAGATGGAAGTTTGCAACCACCAATTGGTATTAAGTAATGCGAGAGTTCTGTGGCTCACAATAATTATAATATGGGTTTGACTACTTGACTGTGGTTATTTATTGCATTGGTCAGGCTATATGACGAACCACTAGGATGATCCATTCCACTGAATCAGACCCATGATTGATTGTTGGCAATGCAATTAGCTCTGGATATGTCTGTGGTAATTGAACCAATGTCCAATGGTCCTAACAAAATGTTTATTTTCCTTTACCTTGTGTAGGATTGAAGAAGAAGCCTCATTCTTTCGATTGCACATTTCATGATAGACCTATGCTAGCCTTTCCTCTTTGCTTGAAATTAAGCATATGATAATCCATCACCCTTAATTTCTTTTCCCTTCTCTCTCTTCAGCATGATATGGTTATTTATTTCATTATCATCATCATAAGCTGTTTCCCACCTAAGTGAGATTTGCAATATAGTTATCTATTTGTATATGCATGTTGACATTCTGAGATTCTGTGTCAGGCACTGTTAATATAGACATAATTTACATTATTTTTAGTTGATGTCTAGTTGCCAGTTTGGATGGGATTTAGTCATCTTCTAGTTCAGGTTTATGTAATAATCTGATATGAATAGGTTATAGCTAGGAAAAACGCTTAGAAATTCCGCTTCATAAATGTTCTTGTAGTTTCTTCATTATAATTTTATCATCATGCTTCTCCTATCCATCAGTTTGTTGAGAGCAATTTATTTGTTTCCAAAAGGTTCTATGAAGTATAATGCTTATGTGGGTTCTAGCCTTCTAGGTAGGTCATGCGGCTCACGTGGCTGGTTCTTCCAACCTTAAAAAGTTGCCATTCTGTTAACTTGTGTTCATGATTCATAGGAAAGTCAAGCAGCATAATGAGTAACATCAATTGTTCATATTATACAGGTTGTTGTCAATCTTTCAAAACTCTATCCAAAGGATACGGAAGCTTCTCCTGGAGGAGTTGATGACATGACCAAGCTTTCTTATTTGCATGAACCTGGGGTCCTGCAGAACTTGGCGACAAGATATGAACTCAATGAAATTTATGTAAGCATTGTTTGTGTGTGTGTGTGTGTGCGCGCCCGCGCGTGTGTGGTGCATGCAGATGTGGGTTTTTGTGTGTTTTGGTGGGTGTGTGGTGGTGGAGGATGGAGACGTTATGGTACTTGGAATTTGATATAAATGTCCTAATTCATTGTGGTTCATATAATGTGCTGCAGACTTACACTGGAAATATTCTTATTGCCATCAATCCGTTTCAAAGATTGCCTCATCTATATGATGCCCACATGATGGAACAATACAAAGGAGCACCATTTGGTGAGCTGAGTCCTCATGTTTTTGCTGTTGCAGATGTCGCATACAGGTCAGATCATAATTCTCCTACACAATCTATATTGCAGTAATGTAAATAAGATGTATAAATGTAACACTGCGCGTTGAAACAGGGCAATGATTAATGAGGGGAAAAGCAACTCCATTCTTGTCAGTGGTGAAAGTGGTGCTGGTAAAACTGAGACAACCAAAATGCTTATGAGATATCTTGCCTATTTAGGTGGACGTGTTGCAACTGAAGGAAGAACAGTTGAACAACAAGTTTTGGAAGTAAGTTGAAAACTTAAAGATGGTTATCCAATCTGTTTTATCTATCCTCTTCTTTTGGGTTATCCTTTTCTCAGTCATATTTCTTCACAACATAACTCCTGAATCAATGTGAAGTGCTTGTCTTGCTTATGTGACTGCAGTCAAATCCAGTTCTTGAAGCATTTGGCAATGCTAAAACTGTCAGAAATAACAATTCCAGGTCAGCTGCTATTCTAAGTGCATATTCCTTATAAGGATTATGTAGTGCCTTTTTTCTTTCTTTGAAAATTTAGCACACCATACTTTTGAGTGTAGAATTGGTAGATGTTCTGGGTTTTTGTTAATATTCTGAGACTTCTTAAAATGAAAAATGTATCGTTTATATCTGATGGATATTTTTTTTCTCCTGCATTGTGTTCATCATTCTTTCTACTGAAATTTTGTGGACGTCTATACTGTGTTGATTGCTCTCTTCACTACATATTTGCAGTCGTTTCGGTAAATTTGTTGAGATCCAGTTTGATAAGCATGGAAGAATATCTGGGGCCGCCATTAGAACCTACCTGCTAGAGAGATCTCGTGTTTGCCAAATTTCTGACCCAGAACGCAACTACCACTGCTTTTACCTTCTTTGTGCTGCACCACAAGCAGTGAGTGTCTCTCATTGGAATTTATGGCCACTAAATAGTTTTCGTAACTGATATATTTTTGTCCATAATATCAATAAACAGGATATTGAAAAGTACAAGTTGGGAAACCCCAAATCTTTCCACTATCTCAATCAATCAAATTGCTATGAGCTTGTTGGTGTGAGTGATTCCCATGATTATCTTGCCACTAGAAGAGCTATGGATATTGTTGGTATCAGTGAAGAAGAACAGGTCCAGCCTTTACTACCTATTTGTACTTAAATAATTAGAATCCGGTATTTCTTTATCAGTGCTCAGTATGTTGATGCAACTACTCTTTCAGGAAGCAATCTTTAGAGTCATTGCCGCCATTCTTCATCTTGGCAATATTGATTTTGCAAAGGGAAAGGAAATTGATTCATCTGTTCTGAAAGATGAAAAAGCTAAATTCCATCTCAAGATGACAGCTGAACTTCTCATGTAGGACATGTATTATTATTACTTGAAAGATTTTAATTATTAATCTCATGTCTTGATCACCTGATAATCTCTGGCCTTATTGCTTTTTTCAGGTGTAACCCTCAGGCACTAGAAGATGCATTGTGTAAACGTGTCATGATAACCCCAGAAGAAGTTATTACTAGGGCTCTTGATCCCCTTGCTGCAACAGTCAGCAGGGATGGCTTAGCAAAGACTATATATTCTCGCTTGTTTGACTGGTAAGGTTCATGCGTGGCACATGAAATCTTAGGAATTCAAATTACTTTTTTTATGAAATTATTTTTCATATTTTGTGTGAATATCATTTTTAAGTGCCATGAATTGTGATACATGGACATCTAAATGGAAGGTGTGTCAAAATAAACTTACAGGATAGTAGACAAGATTAATGTATCAATTGGGCAAGATCCAAACTCCAAGTCTTTGATTGGAGTCCTTGACATCTATGGTTTCGAAAGTTTTAAAGCCAACAGGTAATCTAATGAGACTACATGCATTTTTTTTTTTTAATTTTATTCTGGCGGCCTTTATTGTGCTATTTAATATTCATAGCTCGTATTCTGCAGTTTTGAGCAGTTCTGTATAAATTTTACAAATGAGAAGCTTCAACAACATTTCAACCAGGTAATGCCCCATATGTACTTGGGCAGGTCAACATTTAATCATTATTGTATTACATTTAATACATTTTCTTTATGTTTTTACAGCATGTCTTCAAGATGGAGCAGGAAGAATATACAAAAGAGCAAATTGATTGGAGCTACATAGAATTTGTTGACAACCAGGATGTTCTGGATCTTATCGAAAAGGTTTTGATCTTTTTTTTTTTTTTGTCTCATTGGAAGTTATTAATTTGGAAAACTAATGAAATTCATTACTCTTCTACTCTACATAGCAGAAATTTATGTACAATGTTGTTTTTTGTAGGCATTGCTTGCAGGCATGCTTGTAGCATGTAGATGAGCTCTCTTGAATCAATACTGATGCATTTGCGTTAACTAAAATTATTCCTTGTTATTTCAGTACCTTGAAAATTGAGCCTTTTTTTTCTTTATTGTTTTGTTTAACATGCGTTTGTGTCATGTGTGCTACTAGTTTCACTAAAATTTTGGTGATTTAGGCTCATTGTAATGTTCTGATTAAGCCTAATTCAACCTTCATGCTTGTCTTCACGCATTTAGCTATGAGTGTAAAATGATACTGATTAGAGAACGGAGACTTAAGCAGGCCATAACAACGTAAACTCTTAAGAGTGACTGCCATGCCTCAGCCCAATGCATGTAAGATATTAGCCGCTTTGATTCTTCGACTCATTGGGCCTCATGATTTTGTCCTCCAAAAGGATGTCTTATATGGTTGAGAAGTGTTGGACTTCATTGTCTAAGATACTTAAAATTACACATTCAAAATGAGATTGTGAAGGCACTATAGAGCTCACTACCTTGTTGCCATCGTCCTTGGTGTTCTACTCTCACACTAGACTCAAGGTAATACTTGGCATGCACAGTAGGTCTTAGCATAGCCTTACATGATAGAAACCTTGAGAGTTTCTCCAATACCATTCTGTCACACCCTAGCCCAAGCATGCAACATATTGTTTGCTGTGGCTCATTGGACCTCATGGTTTTATCTCCAAACGTGCTACATATGATTGAGGAGCAGTGGACTTTAAAGCTCAAAATTTGTCTCACTATATATCCAATATGAGATTCCAGAGGCAGCCCAATGAATAAAAACTTCTTATTTTTTTAATCTATGATGCAAATCACAAGAGAAAAGCTAGACATTCATCACAATCACACTGTTCTTCTGACTTAGATGAGTTACTACAATTCTAGGCCATTTCAATAGTTACATGGTCTACTTGAAATAACTTATTTATTTCTACATATGATATGTACTTTTTTTAAATGGTGAAACCCACATAGTCTCCAATTGAAATAATTTTCAATATCTTGACTGAATAAATGGTTCTAAGTCTGATGATTGATTCCAGTTTTATCTAAACTTCATGATGAGCTCATAAATAAAATGCTCCCATAAAAATGTCAGTGAAACACTTTCAATGAATCATTCTCCATCAGTGAAACACTTTCAATGAATCATTCTCCATATATGTGCATGTAAGTAAATTTTAGAGTTTGATAGATATCATATTGGGGATGGCTAGACTTATTCGAAATATGTATTATATGAGGGATAGCTAGACTCTTTCAAATAAATCTTTCTTTATTTTTTGATTACATCTTTTCTTAGTGGGGACTGCCTAGTTTTTGTGAATTCAAATCATGTAGCTTGTTTGATTGTGGAATTAATTTTTTTAAACGAGAGCAGGTTCCTCATCAGGTCTGTAGGAAAGAAAAGGTGTTTTTAGTGTCTTATATTGATTCATTTGCAAAATTCCTACTTCTATAACCTGCGATTGGATTCCACTCTTCCCAAACTGTCAAGATAGACTTCGTCATAGATCAGACTATAACTGATGATGTGAGGCATATTTAGCAATTGGCTCTCTGCCCCAACCACCATTGCCATCATCATATTTAAGCTTTGCCCAACTAACTGGGTCAACAAGGGTTTCACAATTAAATAAAATTTCCCAATGTTAATCTGGCAATCCAGGTCCAAATAAGAACAATTTTGGATGTTGAATACATTCTTTTTTAACACTTTGTTATCTCCTGTCACAGAAACCTGGAGGAATTATTGCACTTCTTGATGAAGCTTGGTGAGTCAGTTTCTGTACCTGCGACATAGTATTTTTGACCTTTCTTCCCTTTCACAGAATGGTGTGGGTAATATGTGTCTGAAACAAATTCCACATATAAAAACTCTTTGACTAAGACATTTCATCATCTTATGAAGCTAAACGCATTTAATCAATTTCCACTCAACCATCTGACTTCTTTCTCTCTTGTTCCAGTATGTTTCCAAAATCAACACATGAAACCTTTTCCCAGAAGCTCTACCAGACATTCAAAACCCACAAGCGTTTCATCAAGCCAAAACTGTCTCGCACTGATTTTACTATCTCTCATTATGCAGGAGAGGTTAGTTTGGTTCCTTTATAAAGTTAACTCATAGATCAGCATGTTATTTTTATTTCTTAGTATAATTGTCCCTATTCATTTTCCAGGTCATGTATCAATCTGATCAGTTTCTTGACAAAAACAAAGATTATGTTGTGCCAGAACATCAGGACCTCTTAAGTGCCTCAAAGTGCCCTTTTGTATCAGGTCTTTTCCCTCGACTCCCAGAGGATACAAGCAAATCCTCTAAATTTTCATCCATTGGCTCTCGGTTCAAGGTATTGTATTCTTCTTTTATTCTTTCTGAACTTATATTCAAAATAGCATATGGATAAGTTTATTCGAGTGGAGACCTCTCTTGATTTTGACAGTGGTGACTAGGCTCCAAACTTCCTTCCATGTTCTAGCAGGTGATGTGTAAGTGCTATGATATTCAATCAATGTCTAATATGGGGGCTGCTAAATTATTAATGATATGGGATGCAATGACAATTTGGTCGCACACTGTTGATCAATCTGGATTTTGACTTTTGGAATTCTATTCAGTTGCCATCCATGCACAATTCGATAGTCTATTAAAAACATTTACATCCATATTCAACAATGTTCTATTATCATCATAGTGAATTTTTCTTAAAGTGTAGATCAATTGCCATGATATTGTAATCTTATTGTGCAGCTACAATTGCAATCCTTGATGGAGACATTGAATTCAACAGAGCCTCATTATATCAGATGTGTGAAGCCAAACAATCTACTGAAACCAGCCATATTTGAAAATGTTAATATCATGCAACAACTGCGATGTGGTGTAAGCAACTTCAAGAATCAACTCTTCGTCCAGTTTAGATCAATCCAATTGATATATGTCCCTAATATCCTGTGCTTTGAATGCTTATTTGGTTTATCTTCATAGGGTGTTCTCGAAGCTATCAGAATCAGTTGTGCTGGATATCCTACTCGACGAACATTTTATGAATTTCTTCACCGATTTGGTGTTCTTGCTCCGGAGGTTTTGGAGGGGAAGTATGTAGTTTCATTTCTAATTTAAGCCGAGAGACCTTTGTTGAAGTTATGATGCCTATATGTTTAAAATAGGCTGCCTATTTTTACTTTTTGATATCTGATACATGAGTATTTCAATCAATGAACTCACACCACGTACACAGTTGTCCATGCACTTTTGGATATCTAATATATGTATATTTCAACAAATGAACAGCACATATGTGGTTTGTCCATTTTGCCTGCAGTTTTTCAATGATTAGAAGTTTACTAGAATTCACTAGTTCAAGTTGGGTAGATGCAGAACTTCCCTGATTATATTTTTTTTTTCTTAAAAGCTATGATGAGAAGGTTGCATGCAAAAAGATTTTAGAGAAGAAAGGGCTGAAAGGTTTCCAGGTAATTTCAAGACCGTAACTTGCTCAAATATGCCATTATCCATAGGTCCAGCGATCCTTTAATTAACAGGCTCCGATGGCACAATCACTCAATGCCCCCCAAGCTATGTATTCCTTGGCTTTATTCAAGCATTTTGAAGTTCTAAATATCATGGAATATATTGAGTTATTCTATGAATTTCCTACATGCTCCATTTGACCTTTTAATGCTTCAAGTCATATTTATGATAAGATGCTTTATGAGCCTCTAATGGTTTTACAGGTAGGCAAAACAAAGGTTTTCCTGAGAGCTGGTCAGATGGCTGAGTTAGATGCACGGAGGACTGAAGTACTCAGCAATGCAGCTAGAACTATCCAGGGTCAGACACGGACCCATATTGCCCGGAAGCAATTTGTTGCATTGAGGAAGGCTAGTGTCCTTGTTCAATCTTTATGTAGAGGTACAACTGTCTGATAAGCTTTGAAGCATTGCTTTATTTTAGCTCAATATTCATGTTCATCTTCAAAGTGATACCACCATGCTAAAGTTTTCTGGTTTATTAGGGTTGTCAATGGTTTAGGTTAGCGTCCAGAAGATCCTAGCCAAAACCTTCGCCAAAGTTTGGATCAAAATTTGGGGTCTGTCATGTCAGATTTGGTCCAGCTTTTTCATTGTGACTACTAACCTGATTGCCTGTGTTTCAAGCTGTTAGTCATCTGAGATTTAATTCTCTAACAGCCGTGCGCAACATATTCATGGCAAATAGATCATCTTCATTTAAATAATCTGACAGGTATAGACCAGATAGTTATATATTTATAGTTCTATATGCAAGTTTAGGTTTGGTTTCGTTCTAGTCTCAACAATGAATTTGATTCACAGTTGTGTCACAGATGATCTGTACAGAGGGAGATCCACCCAATAACAGCCCTATGTTTCATCTACCTTCTGAACTCCATTATTTATGGTTTATGTTGTGCGTTTGTTTTTTATTGGTTCTTTTCTGTTCATGGCATAGAACTTCAGGCATCTTTTTTCCACATCAGCTCCTGTTTCTCAGTTATATAATTTTTATAGGAATGCTGGCATGTAAAATATACGAGTGCATTAAAAGGGAGGCAGCTGCCATAAGAATGCAAAGGAATACACGCAGATTCCAATCCTGGAAGTCATATAAACGGTTGCGATTGTCAGTGCTTGTCTTGCAAATAGGTTTTAGAGCGATGGCTGCTCGCAATGAGTTCAGATTTAAGAGGCGAAGTAGAGCTGCGAAAATTGTTCAGGTTACTACAGCTTGTACTGCAGAACATTTTTTATTCTTGAAAGATAAACTTGTCTTCCAACTTGCTTTGTTTCAGAAAAATATACTCGTTTTTCTTGAAATTTTACAACTAAAAAATTTTTTTTGCAGTCGCAATGGCGATGTCACAGAGATTATTCATATTACAAGAAGTTGAAGAGGGCAGCTATTGTTTCTCAATGTAGATGGAGGGGAAGGGTAGCAAGACGTGAACTTCGAAAGCTCAAAATGGTGTGCAGATTCTGTATTGTTTTGTTTTACCTTGCAATATAATGTGCAAAGCCAGTAATGTCATAGTGGTTAGTGTTGTTCCAGCAATCCTGTGATATGATTAATTGGTGCCCATGTAACAATTAACCTTTATACTGCTGAGAGCATGTTATGATGGATATATGATAGCTCGATAATGCATCCAACTGCCAAAATTTCACATGCATTTGTCGATGGTGATCTGCAATAAATGAAATTGATCAATGATGTTGCATGCTTAAAAAGTCATGTGCAGTTAATGGGGCACCTATGGTTTTTGTTTCAAGCATTCTACAGTAGTGATGCCAAATATGGAAAGCATGTTGATTCATCAAGTGGAATGACCCACATGAGTTGTTGGACATGACAAGACTAGAAGCAATCATGTCAATTCATTTGTGCATAGCATACGCATTGCTTACGATTATAAATAGAATTTTTGTCATCTTGGCCCTTTATGATGGCTGAAAATGAGAAAGGTACCTTTTGAACATACATCTTCATACTCAGTGCAGAGAGAAATTTGTTCCTCTGTATAAGAACGATATCCATCTAGGGCGTCATTTAACCCAAACTTTCTGCAATCTGTCAAAATCTGTGCACGCCATATAAAGCATCCAAGTTTCATCATATACTAAAGCAACAAAAATTAACTGTATTTTTCCTCAAAACACAGCTAGTTCCCTCATTTTCCATTTCTTGTTTGAATTATTTATGCATGAATCTAATTGTTTACAGGCAGCGAGAGAAACTGGAGCACTGAAAGAAGCAAAGGATAAGCTTGAAAAACAGGTCGAAGAACTCACATGGCGCTTACAGTTGGAGAAACGCCTTAGGGTAAGATACATGTTTGTCAAAAAAAAAATTTTTCAAGCCAAACTATTGCCAAAGAAAATTTAAGAACCCATATGTATCTTTCAGAAAATACAAAATACAGGATTCTCGTTTGATTATTCTACAAAAGACTGTAACATAGTGGGATAATAGCAATTTTCTGATCTCTTTATTTCTTCTGTTATGCATGATTATAAATGTGTTTGATTCAAGCGAGCAATTTTCATAACTGATGGTGAAAATATACATTTATGGTTTCCACAAAACTAAATAAGAAATTAATGCTGTATGCAGACTGACTTGGAGGAATCAAAAGCGCAAGAGATAACCAAATTACAGAATTCACTACAAGCTATGCAAACCAAAGTGGATGAGATAAATGCATTGCTTGTCAAGGAACGAGAGGCTGCAAGGAAGGCTATTGAAGAAGCACCTCCCGTTATCCAAGAAACGCAAGTTATTGTCCAAGACACTGCAAAGATCGATGCCCTAACAGTAGAGGTGGAACAATTGACGGTAATTTCTCCAATCCTAAGTAGCATAATAGGTGTATTTCATTGTGCATTTTACTATCTTTATAACTCCAAAATATCATTGCTACATGCCTACATCCACCGAAGTAGTGGTATGGCAGTCTTTACCCTCTGGTGAGAGTGGCAGAGGTGTTTTATGTGGTTCGCAGGCCCTGAAGCTTTCCAGTTTGCTATGGGTTCATTCAGTTGCACAGTTTTGAGATGCTAGGATACTCGTGCATGGTCAGTGTACTTAGGAATCTTGTGCTAAACGGAACTAGTGTCTAGTAAACCAGTTCCATTCCAACTCCTCAGCAGCCACGTTAATATGGAGATATTTTCTGCTCAAAAAAATGACTATCCCAAGCTATTGAAGGCTCATCCCACCTCCTGTGCTCCTTCCTCTTCCACGGCTACATTCATAAGTTCAGGTACAATTTGTTTGGCCCCCAATCCTCTGCTCCATAGTTCATGATTCCAAATCGTCTGATTGTATGACAGGTGAGTCCATTGTTTATTTTACGCCATAATTCATCCTTGTCCTGTTCATATGTTACCTTGGTGGATGGTAACTTGTCTAAAGATTGTGATTTGGTATCGTGCTAGCCTCTTTGATTCTCCTGTGATCTCTATGTACCTAATTTTTTTTAACCTTATATCAGTTGCTAAACTCGCAAAATCCCTTGAACTATTTTGTGACTTTTTATCCCTCATATTGTATTTCAGGATCTGAGGTTGAGAACGAAGATTGGTGGAAGCATGAATGTGGATTTCTTTGCTCTCTTGACCAAGAATCAGTTGGAGCAGCATCCATCCAATATATCTTATAACCAATGGCACTGTTGTCCTGGTCCCTCCTTGAAAAATTTAATCAGTGCTCTTCCTTGTTATCTACAATGTCAGTTTTAGAATCTGAAGTGTCAGTTGAGTAAGCACCGTTAAGTCTCTTTCCACCATGAGTGTGCAGCATAATCTAGTTCCTTTTGCTTTAGCTCATTACAATGTCCAGGTTCAGATTTGATTCTAAACTAAAGTGAGTCAAGGTGTAAGCACTTTTTGTTGATTCCATAGTTGTCCTAACAATAATAAATAGGCTTTCCTCAGTGAAAGATGGGTCTTGCTTCTTTTGTGATCTTGCATATGGAGGTGGAAACCTAGCCAAGCTTTAAGATCAATTTGCGTTATTCAGATTATGCTAAGAGCATCTGTCTCAATTTTTTCACAGACACTTAACTGAATGTGGTGTTTTGCATGGAGCATCATCTCCATACACCTAGCACAATGGCATTACTGAATGGAAATTCACCATCTACTTGAGGTGGCACTTACAATATTAATTCTGTGAAACTCCTAAAGTGAATAGAGCATTTTAGTTTTTGACTTTTGATCAAATTCTGTTTGACTAATAAATGCCATCTACCCTTTTAGTAGGTCAATCACTTCATGCTGCTTTGTTTCCTAGTGTTCCATCATTTGCTTGATCTCCCAGATTTGGATCCTTTGCTTAGTTTTTTAGTTGAGTGGGGTAATGTTAAGATGGATACTTCATCATTAAAGGTTTCCTGGGTATTTTACACATAGAGAGGTTATCGGTACTATAATACTAGTCTTTGATGACAGTTCATCTGTGCTGATGTTACCTTCTTTGGATCTATATCATTCCTTTCAGATGAAGGTGACTCTTTTGAGATGGAGTCTCTTCAGTTTTGTTCTGCCCTTTCACTGTCTATACCTGTTGAGTTCGATACTACCTTGTCATCCTTCTCAAATGGCTACTCAAATCCAGGAGCTAAACCTACTATCAAAGTTCACTCATGTTGAAAGAAAAGAGATAGTGAAGCAGCCCGCTGTGACGTGCTATCCACCACATCTTCTTCCCAATCTGTTGATCCAGTTCCTTCTTATATACCTCCTGATCCTTCTCATCTTCCAAGTACACTCAGGAAAGGTAACTGTACTTACCCACATCCATTTTCAAAATTTTTCTCATCTCATTGTATTACCCTACGGCTTAACATATTTACTGTCTCTATCTTCTCACTCTGATACGAAGTTATTGTTAGGAAGATTTTCTGATGAAGGTTCAAACCAGACAATGGAGGAAGAGATGGCCCCGTAGCTGACTAGTCTGCTATATGGCAAGCACGATGTTGGATGTCCATGGGATATGACATTCAGTTTCAGTCCAATAGCTACTGTTGGGAGTTCCTTTCTTTCTATGGGGTATATCCAGAGTCCAGACACCTCCTTTAGACCACAAAGATTCCCTCTCCACTTGTGAAAGTCGGCTTTGCTCAAGTTAATATTTAGTAACAATCTACTTTTTATATCCTCTGCTTCAATTATGGCCCATTTGGGAATTAGGAAAGAGGTGAAAAAGAAGAGGAGAAGAAGGAATCTTGGAAAAATGGAGAAAAACAAAGGGAATGATGTGATGTGCTAGGGGTAATAATTAGAATAAAGTGTAAAAGATAAAGTAGATTGGTTTTTTATAAAAAAGGATAGAAAATTATGATTGAAAATACAGGCAATAATAAGGAAAAATAGAGTTGTTAGGTAGTTTAAGTGTCACATCACATTGAAAAGTGAAAAAGGGTGTGAAAAGGGTAAAAAATTTTACACCCCTTCTCCCACATCCTAAATGCTCCCTTAATGTCAAAATGGCTTTAATCACAGAACTTCATAGAAGAGATCCTCAAGCAGTAGTCAAGCCCAACCATATAGGTCTATTGCTCAAGGGATGTCAGACAAACTCTGCAAGATTTAGAGCTTTATGGCATGATTAATTTGCTGATATTGCCTAAACTAACAAAGGGGTCATAATTATCATTCAATATTAACATGGAAAGGTTGTTCTTGGTTTTTGGAGAAAGAGAATTTGGTAATGAGTAGTAGTAGAAGAGGACCGAAGACCTCAGGCGGCATTTACAAATTCGCTTTCTAAGAAAGATTTTTAGCTGTCTTTAGTATTCCCTTTTCATGGAGGTGAAAATTTTAAAGTTCTATGTCAATGAAAATGTCTCGGACATCTCGCAGAACGAGACTCCTTGGGGATGAGCCAGCTGCTATGAATGGATCTGAATTGTTAACTGCCTTAGAGATCAAGGCAAAGTTGCTGAAGAGCTCATCTTAAAGATTTAAGAAGTGTTTGGATGGAGGAATTCCACATCCAGGAGTTCACAACCCTCCTTTCTTATTTGATGTGACATCTGTCTCCCTTCATCAATCTTATCATTCCCCTAAAAAGCCTACTATTTTGTCTTTATTCACTTTATGACTAACATTATTCCTTAACCTTACTGACATCATGTCCCAAGTTTCCATATGCTGATTTCCAAAACCTACCATCCAAACACTTCCTTTCTAGATTAGCTTATTTACTTGAACATCATCAAACTGCACATATATTATGCTGCAAGGTCATCAGTTCACATGTTCTGTCAAGCATGTACATACAGTTGTTTGGATTATGCAAAATCTTTCAAAAATGATCAAAAAAGGAATTCTTTGTGAACTAGATTTATTGCCATCAAATACAGTATTTTTTTATGCCAATAATGATGCCATTTCATCTAAAAGGTGTACTCAACAAAATACTGAACATTCATAGGAGGAAGTTTTATTATGCATCTGTAAACAGCACTTTAGCCTGATCCAGCTTGTGTGATTAAGTAATATATTACTTAAAACAGTTTTTACCATGAATTTGCTATTCAGTCATTCTAACATATAGTCAAGAAACTTCCATAGACTGAATGAAATGATTTTTTCACTAAAGAACTAAGGATATTGAGGTTAAGTCTCACTTCATCAATGAAATTTCTACATGTGAAATTTTAATGCCAAATGTCTAGTTTCAGGGCCAAATAGTGAGTTTGTCCACTAAAATGATCGGATAGTTTGAAGTTTTGAACGCATCACTCCAAGTTCAGCATCAAAGACATCATGCTCTGGCATGAGGGAGAAGTGATGGGTCCCACGGGATATTTCTGTGTGCTGTACCATTCTAGAGCCCACCTAGCTTCTTTGATTATGCAGTTCCTTCCTTGGTGTTGTTGGGTATAATTTAAAAGCACAGCCCCAAGATGATTGTCATGTGAAGTTGTGAACCACAAAACAGCAACCTATGTGGCTTCTTCTTTTTGTGTTACTCTTTTCTGTGCAAAAAAATTGCTTGTCCTCAGTTACATTCTCTCCTTTCCCTTCTTCGAATAAATATATTTGTAAATACTTTGTCACTCTCATTGTTATATTATTAGCATATCATAATTGTGATTTTTTCTTCCGTATAGATGAAGATGTTACCAGGATTATTTAACCTACTCCATGTTATGTGTATTTATTATTATTATTATTATTATTATTATTATTTGATACTCTCTCATATCCTGCACAAAAGGCACAAAGTTTTTGTTTAAAACATTACCGAATTTATGACTCATGGACAACCTACTTTGTGCCAAAGGTTCTTATTTTTAACCCATTATCCACATTGAAGCACAAGGTTCCTTGCAGGTTATATTGGTTGATGATGAGCATCTTGTTTATTCCTTTTCAGGCCTCATTACATTCAGAAAAAGAAAGAGCTGATGATTCTGAAAGAAAGTTATCAGAATCACAGGGAATTAGTGAAGCAAGACAGAAAAGTTTAGAAGAAACAGAAGCAAAAATGAATCACCTTCAGGAAACATTGAGCAGGTGAATATGATCCCCTAAGGCCCTAACAATAACAGAAAACAACACCGGTCTGTACTGATGGTTAATAGAATTCGATTCTTATCCGATTCATTCACATCCTATTCTAAGTGCATCTTTCACATCCTGCTTTGTTTTACCACAACTTTAGGCTCTAAATTTATAAAATTTGACCCAAACATATAAAAATATTCCTGGCTTTTATGGGGCCTGACTCTGACAGCTATAGGACCATAATCTTTTAAAATTCTTTTGAATAATGCCTTATGTCAAAAGTAGTGAACCAAAAATATTTAGGACTATCCATAGAAAGGACCAAATGAGTACGTATATGATCTGTAGCATGTGTTACTATGATTACAATTCTCATATAGCAAATAGAAAAATGAGATTTATGTGCTATTCTGGTGGTGGAATAACTGTGCATATCCATCATTGGTGAAACCTTCCATAATCTATTCTCTTGATATTGGAAGGCTGTTGTAAAAAGCATTTATTCATGCTAGATGAAGGCTTCAGTGGGAAAGCATCAAGTAGAGTGAGTGCTCTACTTAGGACCAACTTAAGGCTTATCATAGATGAGGGGTTTGGAATGCCTCTAATCAATTGAGCTGCATAGCCTTCATGGCTGCAGGACTGTAATAGAGTAGCAATGGATACTTGCACATGAGTGGCACCTTTTGTCAGCAGATGAGCAGGTCAGAACAGTTTTGAATTTTGATCAGATTGAAATCATTTGATATTTAAATATATCAAATTTTATCAAAATAAAGAATGTAATACAATATGTACAGGATTTAGGTTGGGGTAACAGCCTGTCTTGAAGATTCTTTTTCGCACTATGAGACTGATTCATCTACCAAATGCATCATGTCTCTTAAAAACACAACTCTAGAATACTTGGTCCCATAATCTCGTGTCTATCATATTTTCTTAAGATCTTATTTACATATTTTCTGGGGATTCACAAAGGAATTTTTTTCCTCCTATTTAATTATTTGAAGTATAAGAGTTGTGAACTATTAAAATGAAATGTACTGCTATCAAACTTGGTTGATGTAGATAGTCAAAGCCCTGTCTCTAATGTCCCACTTATGGCATGCACATGGTGAAACACTATCATATATTAGCATGTCAGTATCTTTATTCTGTAATCTACAAAAATTTACACATCTTTATGTTGAAAGTGATGAGTAGCTACCCTTCTCTCTATGTTGAAAGTGGTGACAATTTACTCAGCTTTCATGCTTCCCAACCAGGCTTGAAGAGAAGCTTGCCAACTTGGAGTCAGAAAATAAAGTTCTTCGTCAGCAGGCTGTTTCTATAGCCCCTAATCCCAAGCTTCTCACAGGACGTTCTAAATCAAGCATCCATGTGCGTATAAGATCTTCTTCATGATCTCTGGTTAATAAACTTTCACTTTGCCAATCTTTTATGCTGACATTATGCATATCATTTTACAGAGGAGTACTGAAAGTGGTCATACTGTCAGTGGTGATGCAAAGATGACAATGGTAGGTGGTTTTGAAAAAAAAATTAAAATCTGTTGGTCATGATTTCATCTATGTGGATTCTTAAGGAATAGCATTTTAGTTTTATCCACTGATCATCTGTCGGGATGTCTTAGGATGCGTACAGTGGCGCATCCATACCAAGGGAACTTTCTGAAGTAGAGGAAAAACCACAGAAATCACTTAATGAGAAACAACAGGTATTCATTTCAGATAATCTTACACAGTGCTTACCATCAGCATATTTCAATTTATTTTGGAGTGAAAAGCATGCTGCTAGCAGTTGAAGTAATGTAATCATTGATTTTTCCAATGGTTTCTAATTTCAGGAGAATCAGGACTTGCTAATTAGGTGCATTGCACAACATCTTGGCTTTTCTGGAAAGAGACCCGTTGCTGCCTGCATTATTTACAAGTGCCTTCTCCAATGGCGATCATTTGAAGTTGAGCGCACTAGTGTATTTGACCGGGTTATTCAGACAATTGGCCATGCTATTGAGGTTTGAAGTTTGAACTGTGATATTCTTCAATGTGATCTTTTGTATTTTTGTTCAAACATTCCATTCTGAATTTCAATCTTTGAAAATAGAAGACCCAAGAAAACAATGACATCTTGGCCTATTGGCTTTCCAATGCATCTACTTTGCTCTTGCTACTCCAACGCACTCTAAAAGCAAGTGGGGCAGCTGGCATGGCTCCACAACGGCGCAGATCATCATCAGCTACACTTTTTGGGAGGATGACTCAAGTAACAAAAACTTTCTTTACAGTTTCTGCAGTTTGCATGTTTCCCAAGTTGAGTTTATGATTTTGAGAATGACTAGTATTGAACTGAACTTATACTGATTTTATACTGACTTTTTTAGAGTTTTCGAGGAGCCCCTCAAGGTGTTGATCTTTCATTCATGAATGGCGGATTGGTTGGTGGAATGGATTTGCGCCAAGTGGAAGCCAAATATCCTGCTTTGCTGTTTAAACAACAACTGACTGCATATGTAGAAAAGATATATGGAATGATTCGGGATAATCTGAAGAAAGAAATTTCTCCTCTGCTTGGATTGTGTATCCAGGTATTCCTGTTCTTTACCTTGATTTTCTAAGGCAAAATTGTCAATTTTTTTTTGGAATTCATATTACTATGACTTGGTTGAGTTATAATATTATCTCCAATTGTTTATCCATTAGGAATGATTTAGGTTTATTGTACTAACCATGTAGGCACCAAGAAAATCCAGAGCAAGTTTGGTGAAGGGTACTAGATCAGTTGCAAATGCTGCAGCTCAGCAAGCACTCATTGCTCACTGGCAGGGGATTGTGAAAAGCCTAGGAATTTTCTTGAACACATTGAAAGCAAATCATGTAGGTGGAATCTATGTCGTCTTTGCTCTATCTTTTTCTTTTTCCAATCTTTGTATTAAGGAACTATGATTGAGGTCATTGTTTTAGGGACTGTTTAGATTTATCCAAACTACAGAAATTGGCTTTTCTGGGCATTATCTGACAGAAGAATGAAGGGAAGCTTCCACTGTTTGACTTTGTATCTGAATGGATGGGTTGTTAGCGGGCAGGGATTTTCATGGTAATCAAATATGTTGCTACTAATAATGGATCCAATAATCTGGCCATCTGCATACAAATTTTCCTAAAGAATAGTTCGTTCTCCACATATATGCTGAAATGTAGAATGAAGTTTAAAGTCCTCAACATGCAGGGCATGGATTTTATGTGACCAGATGACTATATGTATGGCCTACATCGCACTTTTGTCATGAATTATGATTCACATTTGCCCTTCTTGAGTGTATGCTTATGTGGTGCATTCTTTGGGAATATGATCCTTAAGATATATTATTGAAATTGAAACACAAATTTCAGCATTCATGGATTCTCCATTATAAAACTGCATAGACAAAACCTCTTCCTTGTCATCTATTGAAGTCATGCAAAGGTTGATGGATGTGCATGCACTTTCCTTGCAAGGCCATTTATACTGACTTAAGCAGCCCTTGGACCCTAAGGGACAAAAAGATATCCAAGAAACATTTGACATTCTTCATTATAGGCCATTACCTTATGCTCTCATCCATGTTATAACTGCCCAAACTAATGTCACTCTGAGACTTGCTGTACAATCATCTAGTAGGTAACTAAGCTGAATCCTTACTGTCTAATTTAACATGTTCTTAAAACCTTCAATCCTTAGAGCCACTCAGCCACGTATATGTGGAGACTAGAAAATGTTTTATTTCTTGTTTTCTTTTTTTCTGAAACTAAATATCTTATTATCTTATGATCTTCTGTTGCATTGTTCTCTTCTCAGGTGCCTCCCTTTTTAGTTCGCAAAATTTTTACACAGATATTTTCCTTTATCAATGTACAACTATTTAACAGGTGTGGATAGACTTTTACTTTATATTAGAGAGAGGATGTGGTTTGTGCAAAACGCTATGTGTGGTTTCTTACTGTCTTTCCTTAACAGTCTCCTATTGAGAAGGGAGTGCTGCTCATTCAGTAATGGAGAATATGTCAAAGCAGGATTGGCTGAACTAGAAAACTGGTGCTATAATGCAACTGATGAGGTAATTTGTTTTTTTTTTTCTTTTTTCTGATTCCTGGATTCCTAATGGTTCATCAGTTTAAAGTTCCCCCAGTAAACAGATAAACAATTGCAGTATGCAGGATCAGCTTGGGATGAGCTAAAACATATCAGACAGGCTATTGGCTTCCTGGTAATGGTCCTTCACTTTCTCCAAATTTCAAGCCAGTATTCAATTTGTTAGCTTAAAAGATCAGTTCAGGAGGAGAAGGCAAGAAAATTTATATCCTGTCAGGTGATGATGCCCTATAAAATAAGAACAATTCTGCCATAACAAGATGTGTATATGTGACCTGAAGTGCTAGCATACAGCATACATGTATGATGTCATTCCATTATCTTTTACATTTCATTCAATAGGCCTTACTGCAGGGGCATCGCCACAAATACCACAAAAAATCAAACAGTAACATATCATACTATTATCTCCTGATTGCAAGAATTTGGCGTAAACTGTAGTTGAATTGTAATGACCCATGGCCACACTACTGAGGTATTGTCCTCTCTAGACCATCACAGTCCTCGGCTTTGCTCCTTTGCTGTCACCACCTATACAACCCCCACAAAAAAAGTGCTTCAACAAATTTCCACAAGGCCCATATATTAAAGCCAAGACTCCCCCCCAAACCCGGGTAATATGGGATATCACATGAATGCCCAAAGAACCAGAACTGGCATTGAATCAGTCAAGCAACTCATTTTCAACCATCTGTTGGAATCATTTGGGTTGGCTCGCATTGAATTTTAAAGATATTAATATGGTAATAGAATATAAATATGGGGAGTTGAACTATAGATCTTAATCTAAAAATACAGTTCTTTTACCATTCCTTTAAAAGATATCCACTTTTTCATTGCACCTATGCACTGATTTTCACCCATCCACTGTTAGCTTGTATTTTTTTTCTTTTTTCCCTAACAAACCAGTTAAAATCAATTAAAGCCAATATACAGTGCAAGTGGAGCCTATGCTCAAACTCATAATTGCAGGATTAGAATCTCTCCTATAACGTATTCACCTATTGTAAAGATTTATTGATGTCTTTTGTTGTTTGGATCAGGTTATCCATCAAAAGCCAAAGAAGACATTGGATGAAATAAGCCATGACCTTTGCCCTGTATCTCTCTCTCTCTCTCTCCCTCTCCCTCTCTCTCTCTCTCTCTCTCTCTCTCTCTCTCTCTCTACACCCACACAGCCACAAAGCCACACACACCCCCACAAAGTACCAAGCTACTGAATAACCAAGCTACTGAATCTTCTTCAGGTGCTCAGTATACAACAGCTGTATCGGAT
>JAYJMB010000004.1:174271-221647 GCA_036873735.1 Pouteria campechiana
GGTGATTCTTGCACATTTGATTAAGCAGTGAAGTTGAAAGCTTAATAGGCTATTTCAAGCCTATGATGTGGAGCTCACAAGCATCTACAAAAGGATAGTGGGAAATCAAACGTTTTATGCTGCAGCAGTGGGAATGTTCACCGGCCCTAGAAATTGAATGGGTTGGAGGTGAAATGAAGCTAAGGTGGGCGACTGGTTTTTCATATAACGTGGCCTGTTCATCCTATGGAATTTGTTGAGTGGATGAGCAAGAGAAGGCAGGGATTAATTTCATCTACCAATAACTTACACGGGGATTTCATGGAATAGAGGATTACACAGGGATTTCATGGAAAAGAGGACGTTGGGACCTCACTGCAACTTCCAGTGGCATCTTCCACTGCAAACAGAGCCACGGCAACACCGCATCTTGACCTGCAAGATCTGCAGATGATATCTTGCGGCCAAAGAACCTCTAAGATTGAGCTGATAATTATAACAATTGGGCCAACAACTTGCCTCTTCCACCAGGGTATGCGTGTGCGTACATCCGCATAGGGTTAGACTGCAACTCACCTTCCCAATTTCCAGATATTAGAACATTTGATCCGGAATTCGCCTTAGTTGGTCAAGGACTGTAATTTATTTCCTTTTGTTATAACATTTGGTTCGGAATTCGTCTTATTTTATCTGTATCTCCTCAAAGTTTTTATTTAAGGGTAAGTAACAAAACAATATTAGCAGTAAAATCAATGTTTGAATGCATCTCTACAATAGATCGAAGTAGTTAATTTCTTAAATTCATTGATTTCAAATAAATTAAAATATTTTTTAAAATTAGTTCATGATTTTGAAATATTCTTGTGATTTTTATTTCAATTAATTTTGAAAGTCTTATTGAATTTTTCTAAAAACTACTTAATTTTATGGATGAAGTATATGACTCATACATTATTTTGTTTAGAAAATATATTCACGTATTTATCAACATCAACCTGACGTTTCACTAGGCCTCATTTTTGATATTATGGAAAAATATCAGTGCCATATCTCTCCAATAAAATTTCCTTTTTTTCGCATTTATTTATCCCTCTCATAAAAGTGAGATATCCCACGGCAGCCATTGAGCAATTAACGGTTCTTGCTGTTGTTTCTCCGTCTTAATCTTCTTACATGAATCTTTTACCATTAAGAAATGAAATCGGTAGGAAGACATCAAACCGGTGCTCATACCATATGGGAATTTCCCATTTCTTTTCCCCGATCTTGATATCTTCTGTTTTGGCTCCAGAAAGATTGATTGAATCATCAATAATCCATAGCGCGAGGCACAATTATGCAATTTGGGGATGGCTGGGTTGGACCAGTAAATGAAATACAGACTAGCTCTCTTCCAAAAATACCTACTTGGAAATTTATGTATTATTACCACAGGTATCATAAATGATACCTTTATATACCATAATCTGATGAACCCATCAAATATTTGGCAAGTGGCAGTGGCCATTTGTAAGACTAGGTTGCAATGTTTTTAGTCCATGGCTATTAAGATAAGCCTAAGTGCCTGTTTGGGCCCCGCGGTTTTACGACCTTAATAAAGCGCTTAAATCTCACCACCAAGCCAAACGGGCACTTAGACTATTAACAAACGCATTCATAGGAAGAAATGCAGACATCATAGGCCACAAAATACCGATCATTGGGTGTATAGAAGCAAGCAAGAGCCACAAGTGTTTACAGTTCATCTTGCCATGCATTGTCTGGATGGCAGTCATCGCTCCCAAAGGCAAATGCAATACAACGAATGCATAATATGAATAGATGAACTCAGGGCTCCTAGTGTCCGGCTACAGGCCGAGATCTTTTCTAGCAGATGCCCAAAGCGCTACTCAACATGTGCCTACATATTACATCTACGATGATCATAGGTGGACTCAATTTAGGCAGGCAGTTATCCATACCTCAATAGGGCACTCATGAGTCATGACATCAAAGTTTAGATTTGTGATCCCACAATCTAACCATTGCTCCCACAAGTTATTATTCAAGACAGGAAATCAATAGCATAGAGATACCAAGATTAATAATTTCATAGAGATGATGATCCTTGAATTAACTGGTTGGCAAAACATGCCTTTCATAGGAAAAAAATCAACCAATAAATCAACATCACCTGAACCACCGTCAGGCTGTCGCAGGTAATAAATGAATAGCAAATATATATACGGGAATACCCAATACTCATCTTCTGTTAGCACAAAATAAATCCATTGTTAAAGAACCTTTCTGACTACCGCGCTGAGTCCGATCATTGTTGGAACAAAAGAAATCTCCTGGAAAGGAAGACCCTATTCACTTTGCAATGATCCTTCATATGTGACAACCAGTTTGCCTTCTTGACTGTATTTGTAAGCCACATAGATGGGATGGTATCACTCTATTAAGAAGATAATGGATTGGGACCATCATAAGAAGGTCAATCAATCTAATTGTCTTGAAAATATACTAATTGGGGATAGGGAGGTAAGGAACGCAAGAGTGCTTAAAGCATATCAATAGATCTCTAATAGTTAAACAAACTGTAGAATGCAAAGATGCATGTCCACCGTAATTCTTCTTACTTAGAAAACTGAAATTTGTGCCACTATCTTGCCGGTTGATTTTCACTGTAACTTTATACACGTGGCAAATTGCATAGTTAGGTGTTATTCCACTGACCGACCCCAACCATGGAAAAGTCTCTCCCCCTCATGCCTGCTGTCAGCATACCTCTATGAGGGGACAGATGTCAAGTCCAGGATTCCATTTGGGTGTGGTTCACGCTGCGGATACCATCAGGTATATTGACTTCGCTTTACAGCAATGAAACGAATTTTTGTGTTTACCTACAATGTCAGGAGGTGGTAGAATCTGTGTCTTCAGCATCCTCAGGAGCATCATCAGAGAGGATTGGAGCAGCAGTTTCCTCAGCAGCAAGCCGCATAACTAAATTATGAAATGTGCTCCATGGAATAAGCTCAAACTTGTGATCAGGTGTGTGCTTCTGATTGAATCGGCCAGGTAACTTGGAACGGGTTCTATAGCAGTCACCACACAGATCAAATCCAATCTGCTCCACGCAATCCATGCATCTGTACCTCTCTCCAAATATTGGCCACATCTGCAGGGACAAATGTCAGATGAGTTCTTTACTTCTTAGATTGAAGTTGTTAGCCAGTTAGTCTTGCTCTCAGGTGAGTGTGCGAAGTGTGAAAGCTTTCAACATGGAGAAGTTCAAAATACCATTTCATATAGAACCTTAGGTGCTGTTTGGATGCATCCCAGATCACCAATAGGGTCAGTGAACTACAGTTACTCAGATGACACCTGAAGGTTATATCCATGCAATAATACTTTTAGAATTCAATACTTCCATTGTCAAATTAGTATCTAGGTAAGGTGGAGTGCAACCGGCAGTTAAATGTGCAATGCAAAGCTAACTGGAATTTGTCAACCTCAAATTTGGAATCTCTAAGAATATATTTGATATGACCCCAAACTAAAGGAGAGGCTAAAGGGATTTCTGGGGCCTAGAATGGAAAGCTTAAGCTTACTATACCAAATGGTATTAAAAGCTTAGCAACTGTATCTGATGCAGAACAATGTCAAGATTGAGAAAATCAGCTTTGATTGTCTCAAACAGGAAGACTAAGATTTCCTTGGGAACTTTGGGAATTAGGGCTTTTGAGGGAAAACAAGAAAAAAGAGAATTAGGGCTGTTTAGAATTGCAACAAACAAGAACTGGAAGTAGAAGAAGAATAAGAAACCCCAGGAATCGCTCTAGGTTTAGGCATCACACCCAAGGGAATTACTCCCCCAAGCCAATCTTTGGAAAGAAAACTTACTTAAAAAAAATGTTTTGCAGCTGTTCATAGCATCCTATTTATAAGAAAGCCATAGAAAATCCAAATATGACAAAAGTACCCCTAAGATTTGTAATTCTCTTATAAGTCAAATTTATGTGATCAATCCATGTTCAAAACAAAGTTGAATTTGTGTAATCTTAAACCCAATCGAATACTAACCCAATAAGCAATCAAATTGAGGTATTTTCACATTTATCGAACTTGATTTCATACTTCAGAAGTAACCCATAAAAGGAATAACGAAATGATAATAAAACTATCTACTAATTCAAAATATAAACTATCCTCAAATACTTAAATCTTATAAAACCGAAGCTATTAAATCTATCTAAGAAAATTCAACTTGTGTGGTTTCTTATTCACATCAGTATCCCTGGCTGGTCTGGTTTAGCCCAAAACTGTAAGAACTGGTAGAACCAACCAATTTGACCAGCTCAACTGGTGATCCCAGTGCATTTGGCTTCTTAGCTCAATTGGTTAGTCCAAGTGGTCCAGCATTCAGATCTGTCATTGTCAGATTGGTGTTTAACAAATTTTTCCTCAACAGTTACGATTCTTAATCGTGATATAGTTATGTCACTGTTCAAATTGCTATGGATCAATAATTGAACGGATTGGAATTAAAGGGCCAATGAGTGCATTTGATCGATGTATTGTTGACAATTCATCATCTTTATTGTTGCGAATTCATCCTCCCAATTCATGCCAGCAGCTTGCTCTCCTGTGTTCGTCCTTTCCTTCTTTCTCTTTTATTGAATTGGTAAATGTTAACACAATAAAGCATTCAAGTTCAGAAAATCCTTTCTAGACAGTAGAGCAAATGCAAAAGGGAAAATTCCCCTCAAAAAGTCATCTACCAAATAGATCAGCTTTTAGCTCTTCCATTGCAAGACATCACATTTACCAAAATAGAACTCAGGCAATCCCCTCAGCCTGTTTCCCACTTTAACTTGATCAATGGCCTCAAAGCATGAGTTGCAATATGATACAAGATCTTTCAATTGCCATAAAGAACTGTATCAAATATAGCATCAACATATGCATCATGATGGGATTTGTTTTGAGTAACCAAATGATTAGTTTTGAAGGATCCATTAATCAATCTTGATGGTGTGTTTGAATAGGGGGTTAAAAAGGATGGTTCGAGGACAGAGAAGAAAATGATATCAACAGAAGTGAAAATGATATTAGTGAAACAAAAAATAAAAACAACATAGACATATCATTTTCTTTATTTTTCTACAAGACAATGTTGATAGTGGAAAAGATAATTTTGACCATAAAAAAGATAAGAGTTGCCCAAGATAGGTTAGTGTCTTATCAAGCAAAAAGGGAAAGTTCTAAAAACTTTTCCCTTGCCCATCACCAAACACACTCTTTAAGTATACAAATATGCTCCTCAACCCTGAGATTAGGGGTTGATACAATCAAACACATACATGATACAAAGTGGTTATTGAATCATTGATATTGATATTAAAGTGCAAGTATTGGGCAAAGCATGCAACATAGTATAGAGGAAAAACAACTTTATTTATCTAAAACTTCTTTGGAGAACACAAACAGATTCATGAACTTATAAGCATCTAGACCATCCATCTCTACAGCCATAACTCCCATTTAGAGACTTGAAAAGAATCTGACAAGAATATTTGACTCTCTCACCATATCTACTTGGTTGCCTTACTAAATTGATCTCTTTTTATTCTAACCATAGATATGGTCCTTAAAAATCTTTCTTATCCATAAATGATAGTTCTATAAATCTTTCTTATCCATAAATGATAGTTCTTTTGATCTTATCTCTTAGGATGCCTAAAAATCTCTCCATGTCATCCACATAACTTCCACAGAACTATAAAATTCTACTGTGGCGTTTACACCCCTTGCCCAAAGTTAACACAAGTTGGCTGCATCTTTGGCCTTGTGTATAAATTGGTGGACCATACTTCTACGTGGTACCCATTAACCCATTTCGTAACAGGAGATACACGCTACATAAGTTCATTTATTATCTACAAATACACCACAGCAGATATACCAAAAATTTTGTTTTAATTCAAGATAAATGCAGATTCGCATTTAAACATTGAGGTCAGCAAACTACAGAACCAGCACCAGGTGCTTGACTTAATGTGGAAGATCTTACCCCGCATGAATCACAACCAACTCCAATATGCACTTTTGGACCATTTTCCCTCCATGAAGAGTCCATTTTTATAGGAAATGGTGATGATTTTGCATTCTCCTTCCCAGATTGTGTCGCACCTACAGTAACATGTCAGTATTAATGAATTGCAAAACCAGAGACCTATGTAGAATACAAGAATTTGGCCCAATAACATCAGCAGGTGATATCATTATCAAAATTCAAAACACAGTAGTTAGTTTGTATTTATACTTCAGCAACAAATGCACATGCAATTAATGCCTGCATGCATGATTGCAAGTTTATGCACCAATGTTACTTTGATGAAAAAAGTAAGCATTGCATAAGTGGGCATACTGAGGGCTTAGTTCATAACAGGTGATATATACCCTTGTGAAGAAATTGATGTAGATTTGAGATAGTTTGTCAAAAAGAGGAAATGGATGGCAGCTTTACAGGAAGAGCTCGTTCCTTCCAGGGAGAAATTTTCAGTCATTTTATACCATGTGCCAGGGAAATATTTTATAGATAATAGAAAATTCATGTCTGATCCAAGTAAAAACAGAAGTTTTTTGTTGCTTCTTGCGCGGCCATTTTGCAGCTTTGTACTTGTGTTGAAAATTGAGGCTTCTGTCACTTTCTATGAGGCCACTGTCCAAAAATGTGAGAGCATTTCTCAAGGAACAAAGTCAAATTCCTACACCTAGAAGCAGCTCCTGCAATAGGAAGAAATGTAAAAAAGGGGCCTGGCAGTTCATCACTTCCCGGTTTCTGCACTTACCAACTGTCCATTTAGCAAACTGCAATTTCCTCCAGAGAAAAGTCTTTCAGTCACTGACATCGCAGTATGCAAAACTTCTAACCAATTGAAAATTAGATATTAGCTTCTTATTACAGCGATTGTGGCAATAATCCAATGGAAGTTCCATGCTTTATCCCATTATGAACAGTCAAGTTAGTATGAAGCCTCAAGAGATTAAAGCATTAAAGGCATAGGGACATGATACAATGACGCTTGATTATGAAAACTCAATCCAAGGATGTATGTCATATGCTGATGATGCAGTTTTGATCAGGAAATGAAAGGATGGGGTAAACACAAGCTGATACTATTACATTATAAATTAATGTATATAAAAAATTTGAACAATTTTTAGATGATCAATGCAATACAGCAAAATTGACCATAAAAACAATTTTATCTATCAAGAAAGTAATTAGTGAATTATACATGTGAACGGAGCCTGTGGCACGACATATGCTTTAGTTAGGTTTTGAACAGGTGAGCCCCATTTATTTATGATGAGAATATAATCATTGAGTTTCTTCATGAATCAACCATAGCCTGTTGTTTTCATTAGAGTATCATAGCCATCAATACTCAGGCTGAAGTTCTCTTTTCTACATGCTAGATTAAACTCTTTATTTTTAATTTCTATCATGTATTTCCATGCTGAAATACAAGGATCTACAACAGTTGCATCTTGCGATTGTTTAATATAAGATAACTCATGGTGGCAAACAATGCATTGGTGTGGATTGAAGGAACGTCACGCAAAAGATCCTAACAACCAATGCATTCTACCAGGACCTTCTAATCATGCATTCTACTTGAGTGGGTTCTACTGGTATGGGCAAACTTACAATTTGCATTCTCTCTGTGCATGATAGGGAGTTTCAAAAAAGACAGAATTTATTTCTTTTGTATTAGAGCATGTGAAAATATATTACACTCTGGTTCACAAAGGAGCATTTTTTAATATATTTATATATAGGGGACTACTTTAGTAGTGCATGTACCACTAAAGTAAATTGTTAGTGTCATTCGATTTGAACCCCCACTTAAAAATTATACGCAATCATCAATCTTATCATTATCTATTTAGCTAGAAACTTAAAGAACATCCCAATTAAAGTCTTATATTGGACATCAAATCATGTAAGAGTACATCTCCACCCATTAAAATTGTTTGATTATTATAATTACACATGTACTTTGAATTAAACATCCAAACCTTATAAAGTGTTTATCACATCTAAAATAATAATTAAATATAAGAATTTACAATATTCCAATACGTAAGTAAATTGATCATAGTGAATCTCAAATTTTACGCACGTTTTAAAAGTTCTGGCCCACATACGACTCCAATCAAGATGATTTCTAGTGTCTTAGTTAAATAAATAATGTTAAATATGATAACCGGATTGGATTTCATATAATCATTAAGGTGCGTGGGGCCCAATAGTACTACCAATTCCTCCCCCCCAACGTACAACAACAACTAGGATGTACAAGGATCTTCACTGACGAAAGAGCTCTGTGTATGCATCCTAACATGGAGAAGTAATGCTAATAAATGACAATGTTCCAACAGGTCCTAACATGACAAATGCATCTCAACAATATGTGCTATGACTTATGCTAGAAACTCTTCACTTCAACTTTGACTGATTGGTGCAAACTTTGTAATGCAGGGTTTTGACCATTGTGCTTGTGTACAAATAAAGGAGAGAGTGATAGTAAAACCACTTTGGGTCTCTCTATTCTGTAAAACTGTATGCCAGAGTTTTAAAGATGAAAATCACAGTTCAGTTCAACACAAAAGATGAAAAATTAGTACTAACAGCTTGTAAGACGAAAAAAATATTGTTATAAACAAAGGAACAAGAAGAACTAGGATCTTCATGAAAAAGTAGAAGAAGAAATTGAAAAAGGAAGGAAAAGAAACCCAATTGAGAAACAGACACATGAACCAAAGAAGGGAAACGTCATTAAGGAAAAAGCTCTGAAGTTTGCAAAAGTACTATTCAAGGTGAGCGATTTAATCTAATTGTGTGGGATTTAAAAAAGAGGTTTGAGAGAAAAAAAGAATATGGAAAAGTGGAGGGAAATAAAGGAAATAATGTGATGAGATAGGGGTAATGATCAAAAATAAAGTGAATAAAGATAACATAAATAAATTTTTTTATGAAAAGATTGGGAGGTAATGATTGGTTACATATAGGTGGTCATAAGGAAAATGTAGGATTTTTGGTGTAGATAAATATTACATCAACTAAACGGCAGTGAGAAAAAGAGCTTGTTACCAACCAGACCAATCACAAGTCAAATTAATACTGTAAAAGACAAGAAAAAAGGAGACATGACTTGGTATCACTGAAGAGATTGAAACAGGAGATGACTTTTGGACCAGAAATGAACCTGAAAAAAAACTATGGCTTGGAGTGAATGACTCTAAATATGCAATCTAGAACCATGATAATTATGAATATTATTTCCCCAAACAACAAAGAAAAGAAACAATAAAACGTTGATGAGTATCTATCGGCATAGAAAAGAAAACTGAACTCTGAACTCTGAAGTAATAATCATGAAATTGATATTTCACACAATGAAGATATATGCTGTGATGACTTACAAGCTGATGGACCATCTTCCAGACAACAGGATTGTTTGAGATGATGGGCATCTTTTCTAGCAGCATACTCTTTAGGCAATTTTTCTTCCAAAAAATCATTGAAAGCCAAGCATACTTTAGGGAGCCCACCAGGGTGCCGACTTTCACAAACTTGACATCTCAGACTTCCATCCATGGGGGTATCTATACAGGATTCACAATATGCTGTACAAAACGATGATCAAAAATGACTCAACATACTAAGAGCTTTATAGCAAATTAAGAGGGAGAAACTCACCATGCCCACAGTTGAGAACAATTGGTCGAAAGAGCATCTGTTTGCATGCAGCACAAAGTGCATCAGACACAGATATGTCCCACTTACCATTCACCACATCATTTTCCAAAGAATAATTTTCTTCCAAAGCTTCATTTGCATTAGTTCCAAAACTTATAGGACATGATTTCGCTGGAAAATTTGACACGTGATCATGGGATAAGTCGCTATCAACAGCATCACCAATATTGCATTTCTTTGGTGAACACAGGTCTACTTGAGAATGGTGCTCAGTTGAACAGGAAGAACAAACTGGACGATCTGATTCCTTGCTAGTTAGTGCCACCTTCGCTGTTAGCAGGTCATCAATCTCAGGTGAGAAGCAGTCTGCTCTTTTTTCTTCCTCTGGAAGATGCAGAAACATTTATCAATAAAATGTAAACAAAATACAGTAAAATTCAATGAAGAATTAACTTTACAGCTAAGTTCCTAAATAAGTCCAGTAATGATATGCAATTGGAATGATGCAAGAGCATCCAAACAACTCTAAAGTCCAAACGAGCCCATTAGGTCCATGAGTTCAGCCCACTAGTTATTATGGTTACTAAAGTCCAACTATAAAAAGTCTTTGTGGAGACTTTTGCCATCTTCTAAAAGAAGTCTAGAAATACAAATTCCCATTGTTCATATTTCAATTATTTTACTTTTTCTTTAATAACTAAATATGATGCTTCAACAGAAGGATGTGGGCTATGTTGGTACAGCAAGGTGAACTCATTGAATTCCATAGCAAAGTCCTATCACAGCGAAACAATTCTAAACCACCTACAAGAAGGAACTTATGGCTTTAACTCCATCCTTTGATAAATAGAAACCATAAATCTCCTAGGAAACTCATTTACAATCAAAACTGGTCAAAAGAGCGTCAAGCACTTCCTCAAGCAGCAAATTGTGACTCCTGCCCAGAAAAAGTGGTTGATTAGGTTGCTTGGATATGACCTTGAAATAGAATACAAAAAGGACCAAAACAATTGGAGAACTTGTATGTTATATCTAGGCCATTCAAGAAAGACCAATCCTATATCTTAGAAATTTAGGAAAGATCAATTCTATATCCTAGACATTTGGTAAAGACTTATCACATACTCAGACATTCAGAAAATATCAATCCTGAACAAAAGAAATTATGAATCTTTTTATCTTTTGATTTTGAATAGGATAGCAAAATCAAAAGATTCTTTTTATTTTGATAGCAAAGGAATCACCACAAATCAAGATTCTTTTTCTTTTAGCATATATCTTAAGAAGTTATTGTACTTTTCCAATTAATCGAGGGCTCAGCTTTGCCATTAGGATGGAATTAAGAATTGCATTGCTATCTAAGATTTGAACATTGTAATCGTCTGAATATCAATTACAAAGAGCTTTAAAGAATAATTTCATGTGTGATAAAATTGAGCATTTTGATGCTACAAATTTATAGCGGATTACTCGGGAGTAAAGAGAGAGGATCCAATGAGCAGGCCAAAAGCTCAGTTGCATAAAGTGGGTTGGCCAAGAAATTCTTTAACTTGATCGCAACGCATAAAGAATAAGATCATGGCATCACAAGACAATCCTATAGTGGATCATGAGACAGTTCCTTATCAGAATTTTAGATGTTCGCGCTTAGAAAGTTTCTAAGATTGTTGAACCACTTCCTCAAATGCAGAAGTTGGTTGTGTTGACTTGGACCACTACCCCTCATGAGAAGGAAAAGTGGTACATGTGCCCTATTGCATTGGGAGGTAGGATGTATAACATCTTAAATGTAAGACGGAAACTTGTCCCTACATATTTAAACTTGAATGCATGGCTCCATGAGATAAGAACATGTGTATGAGTTGGTTAACTTGATAAATCTATAAATACCCAAAGGCTCCCTACAGTAAGGCATCTCATATTGCAGGGTAAGAGTTCCATGATGAAGTCACCAAAAATAAAGGAAGATCAATTGAGGATACCTTAAGGTATTAACAATTCTCCATCCTCCAATATAGTGACACAGACGTGGAGAATCTCATCCAGAATTCTAACTGCTGTAAATCATTGAACAAATGCCACCCATAAACACTGAAATGGTCCAACTGGTGCATTCCACAGTTCCTATTGCTATGGTTGATTTTCAAAGTTCAAAAGCATGTGAGAGTTGATTTGGTTTATAAAATAGTATATAATAAAGTCTTTTTCAAGTCAAATTGAACACACTGAAGTTGATTCATGGACAAAGCTACAAAGCTACAATTCCTTCACTGATGTAGGGTATATTCTTCTAACAAAACAAAAGTTAGGAGGTTAGTTCCATCTGACTCTGTGATGATTTATTGCATCCTACAGATATAAGAGCCACAAGTAAAAATAATGAAGCAAGACGGGAGAAAGACTTAATTACCTACTATGCATGAGACTGAAAAGAAATAGTAAAACAAAAACAAACAAAAGCATAGGAAATAGAAACATTTAAATATTGGGTATTTAGCAAAGACAAACCTTAAAAGAGAACTAGATCTTATAAAGTTTACCTAGTACTTGCATTCCCCTTCTTTTGTATGCCACAGGTTCAACTTTCAGAAGCAAGAAGTGAAGCACTTTGCATATGCCAGGAAAATGATTATATGGATGCCTACATGTCGGACAATGGGACTCCTGAAAACCACTCATGGCTTTATGAACACACCAGAAACATGAAATGTGGCCACATTCTGCATAAAAAATAGAAAGCAATTGAAGATGAATGTATGTAATCTTCCAATTTCAAACATTTAACAACAGCGACGTTTGCTTACCAAGCACAATGGGCTTGTAAAGGAGATCCCTGTGATATCAAAAGGAAACAAACAATAAATAGTATTTACAGAGATAAAAAAAAAAAAAAAGTGGTTACTAACTAACTATCAATAATTGATAATTAAAATGTCTCTGAAACTAAGGCTAACATTCCCACTAACCCACCTAGGTTAAAAGAGATGCAAGAATGCTCACTATCAAAGATTGTCAATGAGTAAAGATCTCTCAAAAACTTAAGCCACCAAGCCCATTAATGCCTAGACTATACCAACCATACTTGTGTACTATGAGAACCATGCCAAAAGTGTATCTCATCTTCCACTTTCCCTTTTGTTTAACAGGTAATTTCACATGTGTTGGACCCATAATTGATCATATAATCATTGGTATTTTATAGCCTTGACCATTGGCTTCTAAAGACATAACCAAAGGAAGGATTCTTTTCCAAGATTGCATGGATCAATTGGAGAAGAATTTTCAATGTTAGCAAGATAAATTTCTCTAGTAAGATTGGGTGTTAAATTTTTATAATCAAAACTCAAAAGTATGTAATTATAACATTGTGAACTTTTTTGTAGGAAACTCGGCTCTAAGCAACATAAGAGGTTTGGCACCTAGCCTAAGAAGACAAGAATATAAGAGGCTTGACTCCGAGTAGCATAAGAAGTCCAATCCCTAGCATAAGAAGACGATAGCATAAGAGGCCTGGCTCCAAGTAGCGTAAGAGATTCAACTCCTAGCATAAAAAGATGGTAGCGTAGGAGGATTGATCCCTGGCATAAAAAGACGGTAGCATAAGAGGTCCAGTTCCCAGGCTGAGAAGATGAGAATGTAAGAGGCCCAACTCTGAGTAGCGTAAGAGATCCAGCCTCTAGCATGAGAAGACAAGAACATAAGAAGCCCAACCCCTAGCATAAGAGGTCTAGCCCCTAGCATGAGAAGACGGAAACATAAGAAGCCTAGCCCCTTGCATAAGAGGTCCAGCTCTTAGCCTAAGAAGATAAGAACGTAAGAGGCTCGACTCCAAGTAGCATAAAAGATCCAGCTCCTAACATGAGAAGATAGGAACATAAGAAGCCCAACTCGTGGCATAAGAGGTCCAACCCCTAGTACAAGAAGACAGTAGCGTAAAAGTTACAGCTCTGAGCAGCGTAAGAGATCCAACCCCTAACATAAGAGACCCAACTCATAGCATAATAGACCCAGCTCATAGATATCCTCAAGAAGACGAGCATAAGAGGCCCAACTTAAGGGCGCACGAAGAGGTCCCAAAAAGATGCATGAAAATGACCCAAAAGGACGCAAAGCCATCCCAAATGGATGTATTTGAGGACACACAAAGACGCACAAAGAGGACACATAGAAGCACCCCCCAAACAAATGGAAGCGCTCCTAAGCGGGGAGAAATGCCCCCACAAGAACAACAACAGTCCACATGGCTAGACTTAGAAAAAACTAAGGGATGGAACCGCCACTTAGAAAAACTAAGGCAAGCATCCACCGAAAGAATCCAAAATCAGGAACACAATAGAAAGTGCCAAGGGATTCACATACATCATGGAAAAGATCATGAACAAAAATTTAGAAACATCATGAGTGAGCGCTCCCCCCCAACTGCAACAAGTTGTTCCTCTCGAAAACAACCATCTTACATCTCGCCTTAGAGTTTGTAAAAGCAAGAGAAGGAGAAATAAGAAAAGGAGAAACAAAAGGCAGAGATCCCCTAGAGCCTATATCCATAACAAAAAATGATTCTAAGCAACCCATACTAGAGACATAAAAAGGAAGCGCCACTAAAAGGCTTAATACAGAAACAGGAAAAATTAGAGCTGACTCTGACAAAAGACGAGAAAGTCAGCTCAAAATAAGAAATCAGGACAAAAGTGTCAATGGAAGACATCCCATAAATAGACGAAAGGACAGCCACAGGTCTCACCTCTGCGTGTACAAGGAGAGGCAAAACATGAGCTACCCATACTAGAAGACTGTGTAAAGGGGGAAGGTCGCCAGTGAAACGAGAAAGGAAAAAGAAATCACGAACATTGTTCTCTATGCGAAAAACACTAGACTATCATAAAAGATGGAAACACAATGGAAGAGCCAAACTTAAAAAGCACCAAGCCCATTGCTGAAGCGCCAAATTTAAAAAGCACCCAATCCACTGTGGAAGCGATCAGGCGCATCAAGTGATATGGAACAAATGATGGGAGAGTTGGGCTACCAGAAGTGTTTAGAAACAAGAATGGTAGCGAAAGTGCCAGTGACCGGGAAGCGCTGAATTTCATGCGGAAACTTCTGGCAACCGAGTGGGTTAGGAGATATGAAAAGAGCAAAAGCGTCATTCAAACAAAAGCGGTTGGAAGTGTCATTCAAGTAGAAACATTTGGAAGTGTCATCCAAACAAAAGGCGCTGGAACTAATGCATTAAAAGCACCAGAAGCGTATCCCCATAAAAACGTTCTATGGAAATTGGACCTAATACTAGCAAGCACAGAAAACCCAGTAAACAAGAAAAACAAGTTCCACCATGTCTCCTTAAAGAGGGGGGCTTGTGTTACGGATCCGTAATACGATATAAGTTTTACAGCTAGCAGATTAGCCCCATAACACTCCTACTCCAATGGGAAACCTATTCCAACCATGATTATCGATTCCGTAAAATTCCAACTAGAGCCAGTAACATTCCATAAAAAAGGACTCCTAAGAGAACTAAGGAACATGTAACCATTTGAAATCCTTCTCTAGATAGGAAACCTTGTTGTTTCAGCATACCCAAGCTAAATTATAAATAGGTTAGGTATGCACACTCTTTGAAATAAGCTATCTTCATTATCTATATCCCTTACTAAGGTCCTTTACTGACTTGAGCATCAGAGTGTAGTGCTAGGACCAACCTTGACACTCTCTGATGTTTTCTCCATCTTGTTGAATCAGCGTATAGGATTTTTGGAGAGAAATTTGGGTGAGAGCCTAAACACCAACATCTATAACATTTTTAAGAGGAAAAAATTCCTTTGTTGTGCCCAAAATGATTGCTTTTTAAATTCGGCTTCAGCACATTAAAATAGCCTAATCTATCTAACAACAAGTTTGATTTAACATCAGCTCCACTAAAAAATGTTTTCACAACAAGTTTGAATTAACATCAGTTCCACTAAAAAATGTTTTCACAACAAGTGCACAAACTGTTCCCAAAAGAAGTTTCCCTGTTCCCTGTTGGGTCTCCCAGTTAAATCCTCAGCATTTTGCCATGAATGATCACCCTTTCTGTGGATAAAAATACCATCATGAACTCAAAAATTCCACCACTATATAGTTAAGATTTTTAGGAACACAAGAGGCAAACTTTTTCACAATATTATGATGACAGAAAAAACCAGTATTGAAATCCATAAAATTTAATTTTCATCAGCAAGCAGATCTCAAGTCAAAATATTTCAGGCAGTTCAACTCATCCTATTCTAGAAGCATGTATAAGCACGACCCAGTCAAACATAGAATCAAAAGTTACAGTAACAGAAATTTGAATAGGACACTCTTGCATCCATCACATAGGATCAAATTCTCTTTTGGGCAAATGATATATTGTGATGATCCTCAACTCGTTCATTATAAATATTCAAGAATGACATCAAAATTGCCTCACATGTATGTATATATCAGTCCTTTTGGTGCTATAACTCACACATTGACTTAGATATCGCAGCTACGCCTTATGGAGGTATGGTCTATTTGGAAATAAGAAAAAGGAGAAAAAAGTAAAAAAAGGCAGCCTGAAATCTAGAAAAAGGGAGGAAAAAGGAGGAAATAATGTGATAAAAAAGGAGATAATGACTGGATATAAAGTGAATAAAAACAAAATAAATAGGCCTTTTGGATGAAAATATAGAGAGTCATAATTAGAAATGTAGGTAATGATAAAGAAAAAAATAGGGTTTTTAGGGTAATTGAAGGTAAATAAAAGTCATATCAACTAAACAAGGGTGAAAAACGAGGAAAAGACATTTCCTTCCACTTTCCTTGTTCTCAAACAATGTCATGTAGTCAGCTTATCTATGCACATTTTAGCATTTTAAATGTAAGTTACATGGGTCTAAAAGGAACATAGGAATTTATGCACCATTTCATCTATTGCTTTCTCAATGCTTGCTCTTGATTGGAGAAAAAGAGTAACAGTTTTATCTTACGTGGAAAAGAAAAGGCTTTTCCCTTGAGATTTCTTTTGGTGGAGAAAAGTGAGGATTTGGCAAAAGAAGTTTAATAATGCTTATAGGTTAGGATTTAGAGAAGGGAAAAATAGTGAAGATAACAATTTCCTAGGTTGATACATCGCAAGGTAAATAGTGTTTTCCTCTTGTGAAGTTTTCTCTTTTCAGTGAGTGTTCTCTTTCTAGAATCTTCTTTTCTTTAATTGAGAGAAGGGAAGGAGAATGCGAGGAGTTTCTTCTAAAATCATTTATAGTAAGGGCCTATTTGTTTTATGCTAAAGGGGGCATAAATGCCCTTTTCTCTATCCTATTTTATTTAACATGACATTTAGTTACCCTTATTGTAGTAACATTTACATCTCTTTGCTTGCATCAAACAAACACCTATTTGGAAATTAAGAAAAGATATGGAAAAGATGAGGAAAAATTGGTCCCTCGAAAAGTGGAGAAAAAGAGAAGAAAATAGATAAGCTTTTTGAATGAAAAGGTATCAAGTAATGATTGAAAATATAGATAGTGATGATTAAAAAAAAAAGGCTTGTTGAGAAATATAACTATTGCATCAACTAAAAAGGGGTACAAAAAGGAGGAAATAAGGTTTCCATCCCATCGTGTCGCTACCAAACAGACCTTAAGGTAATATCAACTGGGAGCATTTACTATGGGAATACAGTTAAACTAGTAAGCCCATTCGCTAACAATCTTTTGTTTAACACAGAATTGGACATCACTAGAATAGATTACCCTGGAAGTTGGTATATGGTCAGACATCACAATACTGTGTTTTCTTGTGGATATTTCTTTTATTTAGTTGCATCATATCCTCTTTTTTGTCTTTTTTTTTCCCTGGAAGTTGGATCTATGACAGCAATATCAACAGCATGGGTATCACAAAATCAGCCCAAAATGCCAGCTTCCAATATTTTCTATGAATCTCCTAAGTGCCCTATAGGCCCGGACACATTCTTTGTTGATGTGAGGATGGATGGATCACTTAGCTTGAGTAATTGGCCCTAGACCTCTATAGGTGACTTAGCTTGAGTAATTTGGCCATACACCTCTACATCCTTTCCACTTTGCTTAACTATGTTTGACTTCTGCATTTGTTAATGCAAAGATGAAGCACTATGAGAAAAAAAACACACTTGCTTTGCGCTTGCCTCCATGTTGCTCGATCAACCCCCATATTAACCAGCTCCACCCAAAACTCTTGATATTAATTCTCAAATCACACGGAGCCTGAATCAAACACTGGTCGATGTCAAACATGCAGATGTTTGCACGATTGATTCAGCATGCAATCATTCAGCCTGCAACATTGTTTCTTGTAACTCCTGGTAGCATGGGCATTGGTTTTGTGTGCAAGTGCAACAGATAATCTTTCTTTCTTGGCCTTAATCTCAAACTCAGCTGATTTAACACCCGGGAAGCCATCCTATTAAACTAAATAAACAAACCATAAACCAACATGGCATGGCCCACTTGAGTTTCAGAAAATTGAGATTTTTCAGTCTTATCCTTTCATCCTGACGAAGCGTGCTGAAATGGATCGTCAAATGACACTGAAATATCAAGAAGGCTCCCACAAAGAACTAATGCAGGCGGGTTTCAGCTGCTCCCCGATGGTGCGGCCTACAAAAGCAATTAGTCGTAATTTTCGGGCTCCGAGATGAAGAAGAAGATGCCAGACGGGCTACATCTGACAAACGCCCCGACTTAACTGATCAATTCGAAAATCACAAGTAGATATGAAAATGGAAGCGGATCGAAAGCAGGAACGAAGAAGAAAGACATACAGGCAGACGCAGCAGCGAAAGTTTTCAGGAATTTTGTCGTCATCTTCGATGAGGCAGGGATCGAAGTTTGCAAGTCCAAGGGAAGCATCCAGAGGTGCTTTCTTTTCTTCCATGAGAAAGAGAGGATGAAAAGGAGAAGAAAAGCAAAAGGGAATGTGGAGAAGGGAAGAAACGTAAAATAGGAGGGACGGCGAGGGGATTTGTTAATTGTCCCGCGAGAAGAAACCAGAAGGGCGGTTAAGGGCGTTGGAACCATAGAGTTTCATTGTCCCATCAATTTATTTTGCCACTTGTCGAAAGGCCCCGGTAACACGAACGAGTTCGACTGAAAAACACGCCATGACTCACTGTCAAATCACATAGCAAATTCAGGGTTCAAGTCTACCTTCCGAATTTTTTTACAAAATATTAAAATTACATTTAAATTTCATATTTTGCCCTGAAAATATATATAAAGTGAAGATATTATCATAATAATATATAAAACTAAATAAAAATTTTATATGTGAAAAGTAAATATACTATCATAATAATATATAGAAATTTAATGGTATAAAATACTTGTGCCTAAATATAGAAAGTGAAGATATTATCATAATAATAGATGGAAATTGTATTAGAATGCAATAGCAATAGCATTAGAAAATAAAGAAAAAAAAGAGGTCTGATGATGACTTTTAAATATATTATAGTAGTTAATTTGATATCCTTAAGCATGAAGGAATATAAATAATTAATATTTATATATAATAAAAAAAGTCTAAATGAACCCAGAATTGACCTATTTAAAATTTTTCAAAAACGCCTTTGTTTTATTTTTCTATTACTAAAGAATTCAGTATTAACTTTCTAGTACTAAAACATTTTATAATTTAAAAAAGTAAAACCAAAGGCATTAATATGCTCAATTTATTTCAGAAATAGTAAAAAATCTTTATAGTTTGACTTGATCTGCAAATATATCCACAGTGTTTAGTCGCATCCCAATCTATTACGACATTTTTTGAGATTTCCAAAGTAACCCTCTTTTCTTCCCCAAACCCATTCGATGACAGCCTCTCCTTCCCATGCCGCTGTCTAAGGCAACATCTACCACTCCAATTCTGCTCCTCCATCCTCTGAGGCAGAGAGCATTGCCCGACTCCTCGCCAACAATAAACTCCTCCTCCGATGCCAAACTTCCGTGCCCACTGCCATCACCACCAGCCTCCACTCTGAGTCCAGCCGCCACATCTCCAAGATCCTCAACGACGATTGTAGCGCCCCACAAGGTTTCCTTGCCGGCTACTACATCCACCATGCAGATGCCTATCATAACGCTGAACGCCCAGCCTCGACCCGTCTTGATCCCCATGCTTTCTACCTGTTTTGAAATCAATATGACTTGAGATCAGTGGTTTGAATGTGAACTGTGACAAGTCATTATGAGGCACCTTTTGGGCTAGAAGAGTAAGGCCTAAATGGGCAAAGCAGTGCAAGCTTTGCATGCCAGCAAGATCTGGTGGGCCAAAGGTGGACAATACTTCACATTGGCTAAAGTTGGGGGTATTACAAATGGTATCAAAACTACTTTCTGGCTACTACCATGTGCGTAGATGTAGAAAACTTATATTTGATATGTAATGAAAAAGATCCTGCAATACCCAAGTCATTGTGATGCGTCTTTTGGGCCAAAAGAGTAGGCCTAAATGGGCAAAATAGTGCGGACTCTGTGTACTAGTAAGATCTAATGAGCCTAAAGCGGACAATGCTTCACATTAGCTAGAGTTGGGGTGTTACACCATCAAATTCCAAATATAAATAGCTCTTATAGAGAATTTATTTTGAGTTATTTGAGGCATATCTTCATATAACATAGTAGGAAAAGTATTCCTAAGATAACAAGGTTTAAATGGTTCCAATTTTATCTTAGTTTATATCTTTTGATTTATTTATATCCTCTATTTCTGTTAGACTTATTTTATTGAATTGGTTTTCTAAATTTATTATATTGTTTTATGACTCCTCTAATTCCTTAGTTTCATTGCATTTTTCATTTTCACTTTGTGAATTTTCATTTAAAGTATTTATTTGTTGGGGTTTAGACATTTGTCCTATGTCTGATGATTTTAATCTATTATTTATTTCTTCCATAAGATTTCTATGTTTTAAAGGTTTTAATTTTTCTGTTTTAAATAATTCTAAAATTCCTACTTCAAAAGTAAATATTAGTATTTCTATATTAGGTTTATCTAGTTTTATTTTTTGTAATTTATCATCTAATTTCTCTAGATGTTTTCCCATTATATTTAAATAGTTGTTTGTATAATTATTTTGTTGAAATATTTTCTACATGTCTGATCCATTAAATGGTCCTTTTTCATCTATTCTATTTCTAAATGGTGAAGAGATTACTCTTTTACCATTTTCTAATTTAATTATATATCTAGTAGTCGGTGGATATTTTTTCTTTTCTATCATTTGATTATTTAAAGTTTCCCATATAGGATTTACATTAGTTATATAAGGATATTTTGTTATATATTTAGTATAGTTATTTTTGAACTATTTAAAAAAGTTTATATTTAGTTTTATATTTCTGATAAAACTATACCATTATTTTTGGATATTGTCTCTTTCAGACTCACTGAATGTTTTAAAAAATCATTTTCTTTTTTCCTTGTTATATTCTAAATAAAATTCCTTTCTATTAGTTCTTTATCTATTTCAAAAGGTCTTCTATGATATTTATAGTTGGGCCATAAACAAGAATTTTTTTTCCTTTTATATTGTGGACGTTGGACTATTTGGTCTTCTGATTCAGTTTTTGCTTTAGCATATATTATATTAGGAAGATTAGAAGTACTATACCTAACTCTTTCCATAGGGGTATCTTCTTTAGAAGTTTTATAAGATCTTTCAGGCTTATTTGTTAGTCTAGAAGATAAGCTTCTAATCAGTGGGGTTCTAAGGATGGTAGAATTGAATTCTAATTCTATAGTTCCATCTGGATGTGTTATTATTCTTTGAATTTGTTGGTTTTGGACAAAAGGATGCTTAGGTTTCATAATCTCATTAAGTTTCTAGGTTTCTGGACATATATTTTCATCCCATTTAATTATTTTTTGAATTATTTTCCTTGTTTTTCTTGGATTCGTTTGGATTAACATAGTGTCTCTTGGATTATGTTTCTTTTCTCACACACCTTCTATAAAGGCTGATTTAGAGAGTTTATAACAGAATATATACATTATTGCTAATGGTAAAGACCTTGTTTCCATTTCTATGTTTGATGTTTTTATTAATAGGGTTAAAGTTTTTGTTATATTTGCATCTTTCAATGCCATTGTAAAATTTGGAAGTGAATTAAAATAAACGGGTCTATTATATAAATTGGTTTCAATTGCTCCAGTTTGAGAATTGTCCCAATTCATATGACGAAAGTCATTTGAACTAATTAAAATGGCAGCATTCATGCCATATCTACTTAAAAGTTTTATAGTTACTTGTACTAATCTAAAGTATATATAATTATATCTTTTTTATATGATCTCCTATTAATTTTGGATTTACTAACTAAAATTTTCAAAATTATATTGTAGAGGATATGTCTCTTTGATAGTTTAGGAAGCTACCCTTTTGGTAAATGGTTTTTACTAAAACTTGAGGAATTGTCTAATTAGAATTATTCTGACTAATATTTTCAAAAAAAATTTATTCACCATTAATTTTATTTTCTTCTTTGGAAGAAGAAGATGATGCAACAAACATCTATCTTTTAAAGATCTCCATTATTCTAAAGTTAATTACAATAACCTCTTAAATCTTAAATATAAGATCACTGTCAATGAGTTTTACCCCTACCAGACTTATCAAAGGTTGCCTGCTAGAAATGCCAGATTTATGGGAATGCAACTATATGGTTGCTTATGTTTCACTAATATTAATTGATTCAAGGGACTATTGTTTTTAACGGTAGACCAATGACTATCTTTAGAAAGATAGTAAATAGTACACATCTTATCCCCTCGAAAAAAAATTGATGTTAGGAATTTCCAACACAGATACCTAGTTCATCAGGCTACGCCATGCCACGTACGATCCCTACTCTTAAAGAACTCCTGCCACGCCACGCTAGATAGTCTTATGCATACAAGACTATCGATAAATCATACTATGGAGCCCGTCTCCTAGTAGGATTCTATATTCATCACGCACCCAGGCTACGCGCCCACACTCAATCATAAATACACCTAAGTATGTGCCTAGGAACATAGGCTCTTGCTACCATCCATTCTCTCTACTAGATTCCCCTCACTGACTTGAGCGTCAGAGTATTTACGCTGGGAACACCCTTGGGGTCCTCTGATCTCCTTGTTCTAGTCTTGCAGGATTCTAGGTGAGATCTCCTTAAGAGTCACGTCATCTTTTAATTTGAGCATAACCCAAACATTGGTGTCATCTGTAGGAAGCATTCTAAAAGATCTAAAAAGATGTCAGACGACATCGTGAACAACACAAATGCTTCCTCTCTCCTTGCCGCAACTAACAACGTGCCATCCATGTCAAACCAGAGCAACATAGTGTCATTGCCTGGAGACTTGTTGGCCCAACTTGGTCTGACAAGCCAACAGACTGCAACAGATGATGCGTGAGATGATTTAATAGATGATGCAACAATTCATGCAACAACAGGAGAACACTCTTGGCGGAACCTCCACAATAGGAATCCCCCTACCGCTGCCTCTCCCCCGCTGTCAGACAAATTTGACACTTCATGGATCCAAGAATCTAGACAGAGTCACTGATGAAATAAAATCTCTCTGCGACCAAAACAATAATAAGGTATATTATGATACAAAGGTCATCCGGGTACCAAGAGAAAAGAATGAGTACACTGACAGACTATTAAAGCTGGTCACGACGCCCACTTTCTTTCCCCAAAAAACCATCTTGATCGAACACCTCACGGCACCAAGTGTCTCCGAGGTTGAACAAATGATAGTAGAGGGCTCAGAGCTGTCTTGGATAGATCCCATCCATGCCTACCTAAAAAGAGGAGAGAAGCCAACGGATCCGTTGGAAGCAAAGAAACCGGTGTGCTTTGCAGCCAAATTTATATATGGATAACAAATTGTATAGGAAAGGACACTCACACCCATACCTTCGGTGTGTGCCTGCAGAGCAAGAACAAGAAATCCTAAAGTAAATACACGAGGGAGAATGCTCAAGTCACATAGACGCAAAAACCCTAGCTTTCAAGATAATAAGGCAGGGATATTATTAGCCAACCATGGCAATAGACTCGAAAGAATACATTAAAAAAATGCAAAAACTGCCAGAAGCATACAAAAATTCCTCATCTCCCATCAACCAAACTGTTCACCATCAACAGCCCCTGGCCTTTCTATCAATGGGGGATGGACATCCTCGGCCCCTTCCCACCAGTAGTAGGAAGGTAAAAATACATATTCGTCATCGTAGATTACTTCACTAAGTGGGCAGAAGCCAAAGCCATCAAGTCCATTTCCAAAGTCCAAGCCAAAAACTTCTTCATGGGCAGCATCATGTGTAGGTTCGAGGTCCCCGGAATACTCATTATCGATAATGAAACCCAACTTAGAAGTGAACCGTTAAGATCTTTCTCCAATACCCATGGGATCCAACAAAAATTCTCCTCAATAACACACCCTCAAACCAACGGGCTGGCAGAGGCCACAAATAAAAGCATCGCAACAGGACTGAGGAAAAAGAAGGAAGGCTCCGAGGACAATTGGTACCAAGAGCTACCAAAGGTACTGTGGGCTCTGAGGACAACACCAAAAAGTCCATGGGTGAGACACCGTTCATACTGACATACCGTTCCGAAGCAGTAATACCCTTAGAACTCAAAATACCCTCCGCCAGGACAGAACTTCAATCTTGAAATCATTCAGGAAGTGCTGGAAAGTAACTTGGACCTGTTAGATGAAATAAGAATCAACGCCCAAGCCAGAATGGTGAGGCAACAGGCACAAGTCAAATAATACCATGATTGGAGGGTCAAAACAAGAAATTTCAAAGAGGGAGACCTGATCCTACGAGAAGCCTCTGTCAGCAATCCCACCCACACTAAGAGAAAGCTCGCCCCCTCTTGGGAGGGGCCTTATAGGGTAAAAGAAGTCCTAGAAAACGGAGCCTATTAGCTTTAAAGGTAGAATGGAAGAGACATTCCCTGAACATGGAATATTGAGCATCTGAGGAGGTACTATCAGTATATTCCATTCAAAAAGTTCCATTTCTTTCTTACTTTTCATTACAGTATGAAGATTTTTTAGAAAGCAATAAATAAATCTTTCTGCAAAAAGATTCCAAAAATGCTCTCTGCAAATTACATAAGGGTTCTGCAGAATGGAACCAAATGGTCAGAAGGTTGTCGCACCCACAAGTCCAGCAGAATGGAACTTGGGGGTAAGATATCATCTGGTTCCATAGAAACGAAACCAATAAAAAGACAAAGTCGATCCCCTAGAAATGGAATTGAATTTCAGGACTTAGTAAAGGCTGTCGCACCCACCAGTTCGGAAGAACGAAACTGGGGGTGAGACATCATCCGATTCCGCAAAAAGGAACCAATAAAAAGACATAAGTCAGTCCCACAAAAATGGAACCAAATTTCAGGCCTTAGTAAAGGCTGTCACGCCCACTGGTCCAGCATAATGGAACCAAGGGGTGAGATATCATCCAGTTCCATAAAAATGAAACTGATAAAAAGATATAAGTCGGTCTCGGAGAAACTGAACCAAATTTCAGGCCTTATTAAAGGTTATCGCGCCCACTGGTTTAGCAGATTGAAACTAGGGGTGAGATATCATCCGGATCCGGTTCCGTAGAAATGTAACAGATAAAAAGACATAAGTCAATTTGGCAAAAATGGAACCGAATTTTAGGCCTTAGTAAAGGCTGCTACGCCCACCAGCCCAACAAAACAGAACTGGGGGGTGAGATATCTTCCAGTTCCCCTAGTTTCATAGAAATGGAGCCAATGAAAAAGACATAAGTTGGTCCCGTAGAAATAAAACTGAATTCCAAGCCTTAGTAAAAAGCTACCACGCCCATCGTACCATAAAACGCGACTGGGATGAGATACCATCTAGCATCAAAAAATGGAATGGGATATAAGATTATTTTGCAGAATGGAACCAAAGGGCAAAACTCAATACAAACAGTCACATCTCAAACCAAGAAGATGGAATGCCTCAACAAAGATTCCTTTTTAGAGAATCATTCAGAAATAACAAGACAAAAAGAAATAAGAAGTAGAAATATATTTATAAAACTTTGCCAGAGGTTCCAATTCATCTCCATCCTGTGAAATATCATCTAAGTCTATGTCAGGGAACTTCCAAGATACTTTTCTCTTACAAGAATCAAAAGACTACTTCCAACAATCAACCATATGCTGGACCAACATCTCTTGATACTCGGGCTCCTCAACCAGCTGTTCTAAGCACTGTCGACGAGCCTGAGAAACCTCAGCCACATTCTCCTCCTTCAACAAAGCAGCCTCCTACTGCAGAGTCGCCTCCTTGCTTTCCAAAGCAGTGATCCTCTACTGCAGCATCTCCTCCCGACCCGCAGCCTCCACCTCCAATTGGGCTAAGCGCTCCGCTTTGGATCGTGCAATAGAGACAGCATAATCGCTATCAATTCGCACCTGCGAAAGGGTAGCTTCCACTTACCATAGCTTGGACTCCATCGACACATGCTCTACCACCAGAGTATCCTCCTTGGCCCTTAGAGCTAAGGCAATCTCCTTTGGTTCCTAGAAATGGCTCATTTCCCCCTTCAGCTGCGCCTATATAGCTACGGATTCCGCAATCGCGCAGTCTCGATCATTCTTCAAGGCACTATTCTTCCACCACTAGTCATCCAACTCTTCCTCTGCCTCCTCTAAGCAGTCATCCTGGATTTGTAGCTCATCTCGGGCAAGTCCCAACTACTGCATAATAATCTTCATCTGATCAACAAAACTCTATCTCTCGAGCATATGTCAAACGACTCCTAAAGAATATTCCGCAAGCAAGTCCTCCTAGGGCATGTTTAGATACCGGAAATAATCTGCCGAATAAGCTAGTTTGGTAACGAATGTGGTGGCCAACTGCGGATTCTCTAAGAGGGAATTAATCGATCCCGCCACCCGTTGAGCCACGCTAGCAGGAGTCGAAGGCCAAGAAGAGCTTTGGCTCGCAGAAGCGACAACCCACTAGAAGGAGTGGAACCGTGGACAGAGGCGGGCCCCCTCGAACTGGAAGCTTCACTGTGAAACCGCTGAGTGGCTAGGTCCCGCATATGAGTGCTTCATCACATAGGCCAGTCAATTGGAGGAGAACAAGCCAACACAAAAACATGATGCTTAGCAGCAAAGGTGGAAGACAACGGTCGAGAACCCGTAGCCGCTTCTGGAAAGGTACCTTCTCGCGAAACAGGCACTGAATTAGCAGAAGTATAGGTAATAGGAGCCGCTAGCTCTGAATAAGCGGGAGTAGAGGTAATCGGGTCTGCCAGCATAGAAAAAGTGAAAGCAAAAATAACCAGAGCCACTGCTACTGAATCAGCGTTAGTGGAAACACTCAGAGTCGATAGTGTCGAGGAAATAGTAATGGAAGTACACTGAGCCGCTGGTATAGAGGCAGCGAGGGAATAGCCACCGAGATGAACATGACATCGATAGAAGAAGAAAGGGTACAAGAAACACCCAATAGAGTGGAACCAGACGAAAAAGGGACAATAGCTAAAGAGGAAACAAAAGTTGGGTAAACTACCCCTCCCAGAAGAGCATCAAAATCCCTACCAGAATGGGCACACTCTTCGAAAGATTGTCTAATGCAAGAAGTTGAGGGTCAGTCAGATTCGTTTAGGAGGTCAGACTCATCTAAGGAAGAAGAGGAATGAGAAAGGCTACCCCCCGAGGATACGAAAAAATGGACCCGATCTTGGAGAACTCACTACGTTAATTGGCTCTAGGTGAGAAGAGGGTTCAGCCTGCTCCTCTCCATGGGACCGGAACAAACTAGATCCTATTGGACAGATGGCTTCACTCATTCCTCTCTACAGCCTCTAGAAGAGGTCGATCGAGAAGATGGATCTGACTGCCCGTCTCTTGGGGATCTAGAGGGAGAAGAAGGCGACGAAATGGAGGGGACATCCCTCTGCTTCTAAGCAACTGACTTGATCCAGAGCCGCGTCATGGTGGGAGCCAGCCCAGGTCTAGAAGCATCGGTCTGTCAAAAATTGCCCACCCACACCCCAGCAAAAATGTTGTACTCTCGCTCTATACTAGAGTGAAGTTTCGGAAACAAAGATGGCAAATTAGCCCATAAAGGAATAGGATCAGGAATGATAATTCTTGACTAGGGAAGTTGCAAGGAAAGTCTACTTGTCGACAGTGCTTCGCAGTGACAATAGTGTCCACTGATAGCGAACTTAAAGACATTAACTTGTACCTAATAAGAAATAAATTATATTGCTCTAATTGGGGTAGAGTGATGGAAGGAGTCGGATCATCCGACCAAACCGACTAAAAAGGGGAGCCCCCCATGACTCTAACCCAAGCCCAATGACTCTTCCAGTCATCGTTTGGGTCTATATTCCGTGTGAACAGATTCTGCCAAGCCAGGTGAGGAAGAAGATAGAAATAGTAAGAAGAATGAGGAGTCTTACTCAAAGTAAAAATAGAAGCGAACATGGCAAAAGTAAAAATGGAAACTTCCTTGAGGTTATGGATCCAATGGCAAATAGATGTAATGTAACACCAGCTATTCAGAACTAGCTACCCAGGAGAAATGTTATAACTACAGAAAAAAGAAGAAACAATATTTGTCTGGTTCAAACAGAAACCAACTTTAAGAAAATCTAAGGTGACAGGGAGGGAACCTTCCTTGCGATGCTAGGGAAGAGCAATGGGTGGAGGAAATTCCCAGCTCATCCCTACGAATAGCGAATAGAGTTGAAACGCTGCAATGATGACATTGGTAAGATGTGGGTGAGACTTTTCAACAACCATTGGAAGAACGAAGGAATGACAAGATGGAATAACACTACCGAGAAAGAGAAGAAGAAACAATGAGACTAGAGGAAGAAGACAAGAAATGAAGATCTTTCATCTGCGACGACACCTTAAAAAAAGCTCTTCATGAAATTGTTTAGGGTTTTGCACCAAACTAGGAAACGTATGGCCTCGGTTCTCATGCAAATTGGAAACCATCCATTTCTGCATCAAGTCGCATTCAAGACTGCAACACCTGGCCGAAGGAGAATGACTGACACGAATAAAGCTGCTACAGATGATTGCTCTGAAATTCAAACCTTAGCGAAAAACCTGCCTAAAGGCGGGAAAAGACCATCCTTCTGGATCCGCCAGAATGGTTTCATTTATGGAACCAGCCTAGAGCTTACAAAGTCTCTTTGTGCAGAACTGAGCAAAATCCTTTTGGATCCACCAGATCGCTTGCGAATTCCATGAAGCTGAACTAAGCCAAAATTTTACAAATCTGCCACAGTTGCCCCATTCACAGAATCGATTTTCAGAAGTGTGGATCCGCTAAATTATTATCATCCCCTGAACTACTCGAAAGGTTAGATCCGCAAGGAAGTAAACCCACTCACCTAAAGCATATGCAAAACATGAAGAACAAAGCTACAGCGAAGACATGCACCCATAACCGCTTGACCAAGAAGTCGAAATAGTCAAGCTTATAAGCGATACAGAGTTAGAAGACTACGATAGGAGAATGTTAACATACCCACCCTATCAAATCCATTGCAAATGGATCTGGTGAGAAAGGTCATACGGATTCATAACAGGCCTGTGAAAGACGAATCCGTAGCTTCACAAAAGGAAAGTGGTGCCAAGAGACTGTATAGCTCGAAACAAGATATCATTATAAGGGACTGATTACATATACAAAATGGAGAACAAAAAGAAGAAAGGCCCCATCTACTTGGCCAAAGCATCCACTACCACTTCCAACTCTTCTATCAATCGATAGGCGCTTGCTAAGTTTACCTCCAAAGACTGAATATGACCCAAAGACTGCGCATGATTGGCAACACTCTTAGTTGAATGCCTATCAGTTGCCTAAAGAGATCGCTTTATCGACTTCAGTTCTGTATTCAGTCATTTGATCTCTTCATAAAGAAATAGGATCTGCTTAGTAGACCGAGAATTGATGCTGGAACCTCCAGAATGAGCTTTCCCCGCCTAACTTGTGAAGCAGGATCTCCTTCTTCATGCTGGGGTTGCTCAACAAGACCAACCCTCCTCTCTTACTCTATCTGATTGGCGAGGGTAGCTTCTTTACCGTTGGCTAAAGAGTTCGCAGGATCCCTACCAAGAAGCCCCTCTCCAAATGCTGAAAAACCAGAAGGAGACCCCCATTTATAAAGGGTGAGGGGTTGAAGACGAGGTGTTAGGAAGAGAATTCAAGGTACCACATGAATGCCCTCATTTATGCAAGATGAATACCAAGAAACCTATTGCTTCCAAGGACAATACCATAGTCTAGAGAACATGTTTGGGACTAAGCGCATTGTGCATTTTTCGGAGGGGGGACTGGTGTTTAAAATTTCCAACATAGATATCTAGTTCATCGGGCTACGCCATGCCATGTAGGATCCCTGCTCTTAAAGGATTCCTGCCATGCCACGCTGGATAGTCCTATGCACACAATATTGTAGATAAATCATACTACAAAGCCAGTCTCCTATTAGGATTCTACATTCACCACGTACCCAGGCTACACACCCACGCTTAGTTATAAATATACTCAGGTATGTGCCTCAGAGCACAGACTCTTGCTACCATCCATTCTCTCTACTAGATTTCCCTCACCGACTTGAGCGTCGGAGTGTTTAAGCTAGGAACACCCCTGGCATTTTCTGATCTTCTTATTCTAGTCTTGTAGGATTTTAGGCGAGATCTCCTCAAAAGCCACGTCATCATTCAATTTGGGGACAACCGAAACAATTAAAAATAATAGAGGAAGAAGCTAGCTCCGATACCATTTGGTGAGTTTAATAAAACTCTTAGGATCTTGGTGAGAGTAATTCATATGAAAGCATTTTGATTGGTGCAAAAAGATTTTGTTACATAGATGAAAAAAAAAGAGAATGCAATAAAAGAAAGAAATTTACTTACAAAATTGAGACTTTTGTCTCTTTATAGCAAAGCGGTAGAGATCGTCTCCATTACAGGCAAGCTTGATAGCTTTTGAGAATACATAAGGATTTTTGAGAAGAGAGAGGATTGGCAACTGATGCCTTACAATGAGAAGCATTTGCTCTTAAATAGAAAAGAAAAGTCGATTTCTCGGTTCCAAATGATAGGAACTTGTCGATTGAGGAAAACCAAGGGCGCAAAAATCAGGGGTGCTCATGATTTTGGGAGTTCTTGTTCAATAACTAGGAACTATTGGGGTATTTTGTCTTCATTTGAAGATTCTAGAAGAGGGACAACTGGTCTGTCCTTTTTAACTTTTATGACAAGTGGATTTCTCTTGTAGGAAGGACAATGGTGCTTTAATCATTGATGAAGATGAGTTCATTCATAGATTGGGGCTTTTACCCGTTTAGTTGAAGAATGGATCTGCATTGTGCCCGAATATTATATATATATAGAGGAAGCCTTGACTAATCGTCTAGACATCCTTGCCCTAATTTTATTTGCAAATCCTAATTACTCAAGTCTCATCGCCAGCATTGCAAGTCATTTGCCCCATTGCTCTAGTCCCGCTGCTAGCCCTGCAAGTCATTCGTCCCGACTGCTCTTGTCATTCGTCCTTGGTTCCTTACCCATCGTTGTTCAGTTGTTCGTCCTGTGCAAGCCATCTTTATTTTCGATCTTGACTGCTTGCAGTTATCCCTGCAACCCATCCTCCGCTCTCATTGTTTGTCCCTGGTTCCCCGCTTATTGTCGTTTTGTAGTTTGTCCCTGCAAGTGCAAGCCATCTTCGTTCTCGATACCAACTGCTCGTGCTTACCCTTAAAACTCATCCTCTCTCTCATCGTTCGTCCCTGGTTCCCTGCCCATAGTCATTTGACTGTTTGTCCTTGCAAGCGCAAGCTATCTTCTCCAGCAAAACCCACCCAGCAGCCAGCTGCAACTAAGGATCTACGAGCAGGCAATAGGCCCTTTCTCCTTCTCCTTCTCTGCTAAAACTCACTCTACTCCAGTGAAATCCTCACATTGCTGCCAGCCCGCCATAGCCTCTTTTGCTTCACCTCTCCATCTTCTTCGGTGAAGTAGCAATATTGTGTCCACTGCCTCCTTTGGTCTTCCTCTGCCCTACAACATTCTCTAACTAATAGGTATAATTTTTATTTTTTTTAGCTTTAATTCATTGTTATTAAAAGTTATTTAACTTTAATGTATGTGGAATTATGATTTATGAACATTTGCTGAATATTGAAATTTGTTAGATTGTGATTGTTGAAATTTGAATTTATATTTAAAGCTCAAGCATTAAATTCAAATTACATTTATGAAACTTGATTTGAATTTATTTTGTAATTGTTCGGTTGTGAAACTTGGATGAGACTTTGTTTGATCCGAATGGAGGGAACTTTGTTTAACTTGGATGAGACTTGGATAAGACTTTTGTAATTGTTTGGTTGATCTAAATTTAGTTATATATGATTTGATCCAGACTTTATTTGATTTAAATACTAGTTTAGTGGACCTTTGTTTAGTTGATTGAACTGATTTGAGGAAGAATTTATATTGATGACATTTTTAAAATTTTCTAATTCTATTTAGATTATTTTTTATATTTATAAGTTGTTTTGTGGTATTATTTTTACCTTATTATATATTTGACTTATATACTTGCCTTATTTTATAAGATAAACATGTATTATTTAATATTTTTTGATCCCAATTATTAACTTAAATTTAATCTAATTTTTATAAAATTAATTTAAAATTAAATTAAGATTTTATAAATAAGATCATTTTTTATATTTATAAGTTGTTTTGTAGTATTATTTTTACCTTATTATATATTTGACTTATATACTTGTCTTATTTTATAAGATAAGCATGTATTATTTAATATTTTTTTATCCCAATTATCAACTTAAATTTAATCTAATTTTTATAAAATTAATTTAAAATTAAATTAAGATTTTATAAATAAGATTAGAATTAAGATTGAATTGAAAATTTACCATTAGGATTACCAGCCAAGTCGACCCCCCCGATTTACACCGAGCCGGTCTTTGCATCCGTTTAAAGTTTAAACTTAAATATGATAAACCGCGGAAAGAAAAACGTGGGAACACGTGTCGGCATCGCTATGGTTGGTATGTTCTAGAAAAGTCGGGGGAGGAACGCGATTCCGCCTTCGTCTTCCGCCGTCCACGAAGACCGGAGCGTCAATAAAAGGGCTGAGAATCGAATGCCTTCCTCGCATTAATCTTCTTCTTGCCGCGAATTCTCTGGAAAGCCTTTGAAGGTGCGTTTTCCTCATCCGCATTCCAAAGATCTCATTTTTGTTTGGTTTCGTTTCTGGACCGGAGGGCAATCTCTTGGACTTGTGTCGATTTTTCGGCGGATTCTTCGATGCCTTGTTCAATGCAGATATATTTTCTTTTTTATTTCGGTTTGTATGATCATTTTCTTTCGTTGGCAAGTTTTGTTGGTTGATTTTTTTTTCTTTTCTTTTCTCAATTTCGTTCCATTATACCTGGGGAATCTGGAGATGCTGCCTCAAGTTTTTGATTTTCTCTCTTTAATTGCTCGAACGTTGATTTTAGGATTTCGAACGTTGCAAATTGCTCGAAAGGCGAACAAGGAGTTTTCGTAACGTTTTTGTTGTGGGATTTTTTATTTTTATTTTTATTTTTATTGTGGTGAGCGCTGTGTATGCAGGTGGCATTTTTGGTTGATTACGCACTGGTCTGAGTTCGTTTCTTTAAACCGCGCGGAATTTTGTATTTTAGCTGTTGAATCGCTAGAAGCTTCGGCTTTTTGTGTTGGATCTTGCTTGAATCTCTATACTCTTTCGTCCAATTATCCTCTTATGTTCGATCACTGCAATGTGATTGTTCTTTGCAAATGTCTTGGCTGGCCACATTGTGGCCGATGGATGCTTTGATTCCTCTGTCATCGTCATTTCCTGAAGAAGTGGAAATCATCTCAATGGAATTGCAGCTTCTATTTGGGCTTCTTTTTGCTACTTCGTGTTGTGCTTTACCTTAAAGTAATCGTCACAAAATTCCGATTTTGGCTTTAACAGGTGCTCTTGTTCTCATCTTTATAAGAACTCTGTAAGGCGATTCTGTCATTTCTAGTCAATAGAACTTCCATTATTAACGAGTGCAGAAGAAGAAATGGCTGAGGTGCGGTTCCCCTTTGTTCATATATGGATTTCTTTCATTTCTTATTTTTTCTCTGTTATCTTTGTGTAATATATGCGACTGCATTGCAAAATAGAAAAGTAGTAAGTTCGCACATCTTTCTTGATGCATTTTCTTTTGATCTTTTTCTTTCCTTGGCCCCTCCCCAGTATCTGTTGAAGTTTACACCATAAACTGTATACCTGAAATGCAGAAACTGGAAAAATAAATGTCTTGTCTCTGTTGGCCCTATAAACTGCATATTGGTGTTTACGTTTTGATGATGGAAGGATAGCAAATGGTTGCCCCAGTGCAGATGCTGTCCATTGCTCCTGAAAATACAGGACTGGTCCTTACTGTCAGTTTAGCTAGCTGAATAGAAACTGTTGCTACTAATGTTCAACTGCCTTCCATAGCATTTAAAAATGTTAGCTTCTCCTCCTGTGTCTCCTTCCATGTCATTGCATTTAAAAATACTCTCTTCTTCCATCGCATTTAAAAAAACTGCTTGCTTCTCCTCCTGTGTCTCCTTCTAATGTCATTGTCCTTTCAATCACTTGTAATATCAACAAATGGCAGCTTCACATTGTGCTTCTGCTTCTATTCACTTCTCTTGCACCTCTTCCTTATTTGTTGCATAAAAAATGCAAACATATCCTCTTTGTTGATGATTTTGTGCAACATTTTATCTATTAGATGTTCCTCATCTCTCCTTGGTTGTTACTACCAATGGGGAACATTTTAGTGTCCAATGAAATGTCATTAGTAGTTAAGTGTTTGTAATTTTCCAAAATTTTTATACTGAAGGAATTTTTGTACATTGCTGTGATTTTGCACTACAGTTCAGTTAGCATGCATTTTTGTTAGCATTTCACGAATAGCATTGTGATCTTGCAAAACAGGTTAGCAACCAATTAAATTTTCTTGGTGTTTGAAGATTACTGTTTAACAACAATGGCGTGAAAACCAGACACATGTGCTTATCTTTCCATTTAAAAGTAAATGCTGATTGCAGGATGGTTACAAAGTTTCTTTGCATGTGTATGACCTCAGCCAAGGACTTGCTCGACAGCTCTCAACAACATTGTTGGGTAAAGTTATTGAGGGCATTTGGTAAGTTTTTCTCCTGTTAATTATGTTATGGCATACCATAATCAGTTAAACTGGTTTGCTTATTAGTGGTTATTTCATACTTGACAGATTCATTCTTTATGTTTTCAATAGATACACAATGATCTAAAACTAACTTGAATTTAACCTTAATTATTCTTATCCCCATCCTATACCCACTCCCCTTTATTCGGTTGGCAGGCTGAGGGTTGCCAAACCTACTTCTGGTATTGCTTTTTTGAGCCTAATTTGTAGGTGTGGTTGGGCATTGGTTGACCCACAGTTGAATTGACCCTTCTAATTTTCTTGATTACCAAGAACTACCTCATCTAGGAGCTGTTTGGCTTAAGGCAAAGACTCCATAAGGAAAAAAGGGAAAGCCCAAAAGGTCATGGATGTGGCTATTAAATAAAGAGTTGAGCGACCAATGGAATAATATCAAAATAATTTTGTGGTTGGAATGGAATAATATCAAAATAATTTTGTGGTTGGAATGTCATAACAAAATCTATGTAATGTCATAACAAAATCTATGTAACTAATCTTAATTAGATGCAAGGCATAAATAATGATGATCATTATTATGATATATGTAGAGCGCCTCCTGGATATTTGCTATTACTTACAAAACTAAGGTGTTCTCACTTAGTATCAATGGCTTAGATATCCTCATGCAATTTGGAGTTATTTCATCAATGACTTCATGAAATAGCATGTGATGAGAAGTTAGTCTATTCAGTCAGTGTGACCTTATGAGCCTTTACACCAAATTGGACATTGGTAATTATTATGGTTGGAGGGAATTTTGCAGATTGACGCAATTAGAAGGGGTGATGAAAGGGGCAATGACCATCACTTTGTTCTAATCTCTTGAACCCACCAGGCGGTTCCTGAATCCATGGGGAAATTACTTGAATTGCTAAGATAAATTCTTAAAATAAAGAACTAAATTTTATTCTATTAAAATGATATTAGCTAATAATTAAAATAATGCTGTTGTAGACTTCTCAAGACCCTAGCTAAAGAACATCCTAATTTCAATGCTTTTGGTAACAAGGAACAATCCCTTTTCCTCCTCCTCCCACCTTTTTCAAATCGATGTGATATTTATTTACCCAAACAACCTTTAAAATCAATATTGCATATATTTCCTTCATTATCTCCTACGTCTCATCTTTTTCATTCTATTTTCAATCATTCCCCTCATTCCTATTATATTATTTTCTCTTTTTTCTTTTACTTTACTGGATTTTACCCTTCTCTTCTTTCCCATCTTTTTCGATTTCCCATGTAGATCACTAGATCCTAATAAAATAATATAAGAAATACAAATATCAAATTTAAATTATCCATCAAATTTAACTTTATTTTGGCCCTTTCTGTTTGGGAATGAGAAAAAAAAGGGGTGGAAAAACCTTTTAATGTTTTCTACCTCTTTTTTGTCACATCTTTTAATGTCATTTGACATCTTAATAACTTAACAACTCTATCTTTCTCCATTATTACGTATATTTTCACTCATTATTTCTTATCTTTCCATAACAAAGGTCTACCCATTTCGCCTTTATTTACTTTATTTGTAATAATTACCTCTCTGTCATATAACATAATTCCCTCTCTTTTTCTCATACTTTTCCACATGCCTTTTTTTACCACCTCTCTTCCTCACTTCCAAATGGCATTCCCACACAGTCAACATTAAATTCTTAAGAACAAAAATTTCATCATTGAGTTTTGGAATGGTTTGAGCTTTCACACTCTCTTTGTAATGCTTTCTTCTGATTGGTGATGGTTAATGATGCAGACCAACGCATCAAACTAGTATCTCATTCATCGGGTAATAATTCAGAAAACAACACTTAACTCTTCATCTTCTGTGACTCTTCTTGTGGCTTTTTGCAAATTAGACAATCTAGGTTTATTATATTGCAAATTAGCCTAATTTTCTTGGGATTTTGCATATTAAATCTTGTGATTTTTCGTTTTGTGCATATTAAACTCTTTTACACAGGCAACACTGGCATCCATTGGAGTACAGTGAAAATGGATTTTTTTTTTTTGACAAAAATGCCTAAATACACCACAAAAATTGATTGCAAGGGAACTTGGATTCCACTTGCATCTAGGTCTCTCCTCCAAGCTCCCATCTCTATTCTTCGCTGCTACCAGCACCTCCCTCTAGCTAGAACTCAGAGGATCCTGGTGGAATTGGCATTACCATCCTAGTCCTCCTTTATTAACCATTGAAAATCTTAAATTTCCAATTTTCCATACACACACGCTAAAATCACCTCCCTTGCTCCAAGCTCGTCTCCGCTGCTCCTGCCCCTCCTTTTCCTTTGGCACTGCCCTTCTCCAAGTCCAGACTAACAATGTCTTCCCAGTTTTCTGGCCATGCAGTGCTTGATCAATGACTGTTCACGACCCATGTTACCATTTGCATCTGCTACAACCAGCAATTTGCTATGCTGACAACCCCTAACTTTGCCAAATATTCTCATGCATTATGCTGAACCAACAAAACAGCATTTCCTTACCTTTCCTGTTGCCTCACATATCTGCAATACTTGCCATTGTGCCATCACTTGCCAAATTTGATGATCTTAGACAAGGAAGAATTGTGTGTTTCTGTCGGAGCCCTTATTGCTAGGTTTGGTGACCTTGCTATCATTGCTGCATGCTGAAGTCATTGCCACCATCACCCACAAGGTCAGATGACACTAATTTACTGGTAGTTGTCCCATGTTGGTGTAGACCCTCCTGATCCTTAGCTCTTCCGACCAATTTTCAATCTCACATGTCCATCTATTTCTCAATTATCAACTCAACCTCAACTCTCCCTAGGGCCACCAATCCAATGGTTTGGTTGAACCTCCTGATGGCTTCTTGGCTACTCTATGAGATTCTCAATTTCAAGAATGTATCCACCTTGCGGCTACACACTTGGATCTATGATTGGATGGCTATGGTTGCTGTAATGAACTGATGATGCTAATGAAGGATGCAAAGAAAGTGCAAATCGGGAATTTGAAGAGTTGGGATTATTGGTTGGTGGAGGAGATAACACTGAAGGAAAAAGGCCAATAAGCTATTTTTGGCCAAGAGAGGGATTTTGAGTTCTGGAAGAGGATGGGAGGGATTTTGCTATTGTACAGTATATTTGTTAATTGCATCACTCACTCTAGTGTGGGAAGAGACGGTGGGAGCCTGTTGGTGGAGATGGAGAAAGCCTTGAGTGGTGATTATAGGGCATTTTTGTCCAAATGAAAATCATTAACCCTCATTTTCTTCGTTTTTCAATAGATGCCAGTATCATCTGTCTGAAAGGTTTGAAATTCATGAAAATTTTAATTTATTTAATGAGCAAAATCCAAAGATCACTAGACTAATTTGCAATATAAAATATTAGAGGGTCTAATTGCCCAAAACGCTCTTCTCGCAATTTTTTTAACTTCAAACTTGTTGTCAAAGAAAACCATGTAGCTGTGGACCATATTCATCCTGTTCTTTGTATTATGTAACTTCAGTATTTGCCTCTCCACATTAAAGACTAATATGTCAATTTAAGTGAACCTGCCCATCTCTTGGTTTATGTCTTTTAATTTTTTGATCTTCTTAATGATTGAATCTTCGTCGATATTTAATTCATCAATGATCACAAGCAGGCTTTAATGACTGCTCCCAAATAAAACCATCTATTAACTATTCTTTAAGGATCAATTAGCCGCCTCCCATTGTTCTTCAATTTTCACCAGTGGGACATCTAATGATTACTCTTTAGCAATTAAATCTGTAGGCACATCAAAGAATTTATGAGGTGACAATTGATTAAGAGATTCAATAGTAGATATTTAAAGTCAGTGTGTCACTCATTTTTTTCACTTGTATCATCATCATCATCATCATTATTATTATTTTGATATCTTTTATCAATTCTTAGTGCTCATTTTTTATTATTGGACCATTGTGTGAATCCTTGAAAAATTCTTTAATCTCCTATCATTGGATACAGTTTTTTTTAATTAATTTTAATGCTGCGGCAAATCAGATTTTGGAGGTAAAAAATTTTCTTAGCATCATTCTTTTCATTCTTGGTCATGATTGAATTGGCTCTTTCTCAAGTCTTTTTTGTGACCCTATGTATTAGCCTATAGGACAGATGTTTCACTTGTTTTTCTTATTGGACTTGCATGTTTATAAAGAATATCTTTAAGCATCATGAAGTCAATTTAGAGAAAAGCGCTTTCAGACAATTTTGTGAGTTTTCATTTGCTATGATGTATCTAAAAAATGGGATAGAGATTATATACTAGCTTGGATATAATAAAAAATTCAGTTTATGCAAATGGCAAGATGTCATATGCAATCTTTACCTCAATTTTGGAGAGCTTAAGATATGCTTTTTCAAGGCATGATTCTAAACTTGTAGTAGCGTAGATTACCTGCTGATTAAATTGGAAGAAAAAGGCTTTTCTTTCCTTCAAATTACGGTAATTACCCAATTTGGATGTTTTTGGAAAGCATGGACCATACTCTGCATTGTGCTTTGGAATCAATGTAGGATGTGCTTGCTTATATTTGACAATTGCAACTTATATTCTTTTTACTGCTGTGCACTTGGGCCAATGATTGTACTTTTCATAGTAGTTCGATTCAGTAGGCATTACTTTGGTCTTGGACTGATATGATGATAGGCTTTGATGGATGATTTTCCTTTCCTGACAAAATGATACAGGCACACAGGTTTAGTTGTATATGGAAATGAGTACTACTTTGGGGGAGGCATACAGCATGATCCTGTTGGCAATACACCATATGGAACTCCGGTTAAGGTGGTTGACTTGGGTATTACTCATGTGCCGAAGGAGCTATTTGAGGAGTATTTGGAGGAGATTAGCCCACGCTTCACTGCTCAAACCTATAACTTGCTGCAGCACAATTGCAACAATTTCTGCAATGAGGTAGCTCAGTTCCTGGTGGGAGTAACTATCCCAGATTACATCCTCAATCTCCCAAATGAAGTAACGAGCAGTCCAATGGGAGCAATGATGTGTAAGTATCCCCTCTCCACCATTTGTAAGTATCCCATACCCATCATCTCATGGCTTTTTTTACTTGATTATTATTCATTTTTCAACTTGTTCTTTTGCGAACCTGTTGGTTGGCAGTGCCCATGATCCAACAGCTAGAAATGACTTTGAGGCAGAATGCTGTTCCTCGGCCGCCTCAATTCAGGCCCATGGTGGAGGCTCAGCCACAGCAGCCTAAGGCTACTGGTTCGGCACCAAATGCATCTAGCAACTGCAATGCAGAGGGCAAACCTGATACATGCACTGCTGGGGAGTCGCCTGACAGCAGCGGTCCTCCCACCCTGAAGCCTGCTGAAAGTCAAGAGGAGAAAAACAGTGGAGGAGCTGCAGCTGATCCTCTTGGAGATGCCCGTGGCAGGGTACATGAAGAGATTGCCAAGGAGTTTGCAGCAATCATGGCAACTGGAACGCTGCAAGCGAGTGAGGCAGCTGTGCTTGCAGCCAGAAGGGTGATGGAAAGACATGGGAGGATGAATGCTGCTCCCATGACTCAGGGATAGGAGGGCAAACACAGATCTGATCCTGTGCGAGGAAGCAACTCCTGGTTGAACTTTCTTGATCCTGAGACCCTTATACCATTGATTCGATCATTTTACGACCACCCTTTGTTTTTAACATTTCGAGGATCAATCTTTGACCAGGTTGTTGTGAACTTTATGAATCTATTCACAGATTTCACCTTTTATTTTTAGTATTTTCAAGTTCCATTTTTAGGCTTGCTTAATGTGTTTGTTTGCTAGCGTTGAACTGGTAGGTTTTTGGGGCGATTTGGACTTTGGATAGATGTGAGAGGGGTGTAGACAAGATGGGCTCTGGTAGGGTTGATCGGGGAAGGCTACGGTTGTTGGTAAAGAATGTGGAATTTATTGGGAAAGATATGCGGTAATTGGAGCGTTTACCTATTTTGTTTTACCCTGATTAGAGGGTTGCTAAATATCTCAGTAAATAAATTTGGAGAAAAAATTACTTATATTGTTACGTAGATATTACAGCTTTTTAGGATTTTTTTTTCTTTTTCTGAATGTGTTTTGATAGATGGAAAAGGGGGTAAAAGAAGACGGAAAAATAAAGAAAAGAAGAAGAATGATGCGATGAAATAAAGAAACCCATTGACGGTAAAGTTAAAAAGACAAAATAAAGTCTTTAAAATAAATTATTTTCATTTAAATGACATATAACGAGAGAAAATATAGGTAATAATAAAGAAAAATAAAATTATCAGGTACTTGAAATGACAATGGAAAATAAAGATGCATGATGTTCGTTTGCCTACGGGAGAGACTGTCCCCACAAACTCTGTATGCATGCACCCACCTAGAAGGCAAACGTATCGGAAATAAAGGGTGACAACATATAGATAAACTAAAATTTATCGCATTTCATTGGCCGTAGAAAATTTCTTGATGCTTTATTGTCTGCGATTGTGCGGAGTGTGGTGTGTCTAATTTTAGAGCTAGTAAGTGAATTTCATCTCTTATAAACGTAGGCGTTAGGCCTCGTATCCCGTTCTAAGAAAACTCAAAAACAATATATATATATATATATATATATCTCTGTGTGTGATTTTATATTTTATATTTAGCATACTTCAAAAACTAATAAGTGAATGGACCTAAGTGCCATTCTTATTTTAGACATGATTTTATATTTTTTTAAACTGTAGGGCTTACATAAAACGCTGATGGAAATAAATTTTTTATTATAATATCATATCAAAATAATTTTTAATATCATAATTAAATAAATAATACTAAATATAATGATCGGATTGATTTTTTAATTATTAAGGTCAGCCCAAAGATTCCATCCAAATATTTTTGTGGAATTGATTCTATTTAATTGGGAGCCAATATAGTATAGCTTATATTGGTTGCATATGAGAATAGACCATTAAAATAATTATTTTGTATGGCGACCCTCACTTAAGTATTCTATTATGTTATATTTTTTAGTTTTAGCTTAATTCATATATTTTAGTAACGAACAGATTAAATTAACTCATAAATATAAAAACTTAAAAATTTATTCCATACCGAATCTATACATGGTCAAAATCTAGATCTTGATATTAAAAAAAATGGGCATTTTGCATTTGCCTCTCCATATTTTGTGATTTTACAACTTTTCTTTATAATTATTTATTTTGTAAAAAGACTTTCATGTTAGGATTATGTGTATGATTTTGATTACAACAAAACTTGTCTTTGACTTAATTCATGCTAATAATGTTTTTAACTTACAAAGTTTGAAATGTAGATTGATATGCTTGGAATGTATGTATATTATTGGATTGCATTTATGCAAGTATATACATATCTTGTTATAAGTTTAGATATTTTAGATAAAAGAGAAATCATCTTGATTAATATTGCTTTAAACTCTATTTATTATTTCATAATGCCTTGGATCATATGCGAATACCAGCTTCATAGGGTTATCATTTTATATGCAAAAAGAATTGTACTTGAATGAGTATTATCCAACAAATAAACAAACATGATTCAAAGAATATATTCATGCTCTATAACTTATGCAAATTTTATGTGGATTCATGTGGATAATTATATTATGATTTACAATGAAAAATGTTAAATTAACAAATTAGCAAAAGTGAAAAAATTTAAAAGTGTAGGATGGTAGCCACATGGCCCAACTGTCTGTTGCCTAACACATTTTCAATCAGTATGAAGCAAGTTCAAATCGTCCAAAACAACGAAGGAAGAAACAGCTTGGCGTTCTCCCATACCACCTAGAAGCATAACTGATACCACCTGTGATACTACCTATAAGTGGACAACAAGATGCGTTTGGGAGTTTTTTTAAAAATTTGACTACAACTGGTATGCCATATAGCCTACTATATCGCCTAGGGCCCAGGCACTTGGCCCAGCCGCCTGTGGTACCACTTTGTGATCTCCAACAATCAAAAATTTAAAAACATTGCAAAGTCATATCTTCTACCCAACTTCTTTTAACGGTTAAGTCTTTTGAAGATCTATTAAGGAGAAGTGTTGGAATGTTTCAAGGGTTGAACAAGTGGGTGATTGAGCATTAATCCTCTTCAAATCTCTTTAACCCTAGGCCAAAAGCTTAAACTTTTAAACATCCATTCAAGAGTTTAAAATCTTCTAATACACATCCAAGGCCCTCGTCAACAAACACAAAGGGAAGACTCTCTGCAACAAAAAGAGCATCATTAAAGACTTCTCCGGCACTCATCAAGAAACATTATATAAAAGTATAATTCTTTCTTTTCTTTATTTGTGTGTACCTTGAATTGGTAGAGGAGACCAAGCTCAAGAAGGATAAGTTTGTCTATTGGAGTGTGTCTCACAAACAAATGATCATTTTGTATATGCCCCCTAGAACTAGAATCTACAAGAGTGCTGAAACACTCAATTTATACCCCCTTGAGCTAGAATAAAAAAGAATGAAGTAATTGCTAGAGTGTGTCTCACAATTAGTTGTGGATTTGTTTATGCCCCCTAGAGCTAGAATCTAGAAGAGTGCTGAGTGTACTATTTGTATTTTTACTATAGAAAGATAGTGAAACCCAAGGCACAAAGAGTGTGCATTTGGAAGAGTGAGTAGGGACAGTTGCCCAAACCACTATAAAAAAATATTGTGTGTGTTGTTTGTGATTGTCTTATTTCTCTACACTTTACAACTTTATTACTTATTACATTACAAATTGCACAAAAGTATAAAAAGAGAGAAATTAGTTAAACAAGGATTAAACAATAAATTTTTATAAACTCAATTCACCCATCCCTTCTTGGGTTAAGCCAAGTCTACAAGAACCAACATTTCACTTATAAACTTTATTTCAAAAATAATCCCATCATTAATGGTCATTAGGATTTCTTATGAATGTTAAAGTTTGGCTGGTCAGTCAACTGACCTATGTAGACATAATCTGAGCCAAATAATGGCATCTTTAAATTATACCTCATCTAACATTGAAAATAAATGGGTTAAATGATTAAAATGAGTCATACAAATTGAAGAAATTATAGGAGAACTAATTTTTAATTTATCTAACAAATCTCAAATTTTGAAGGTTTATCTCCATCATTTGACTAACTAAATATTAAGATTATGCAGAGCACATCTGAGAATACCATTACATAGTCTTAACCATATCTAAGTGGGCTATAAAACTCAATCAAAGTTGATTAGTTAAAAGGTTGACCAATTAAACTTTAACTTCTGCTGTAAATCCTAGTAACTACTAACAACATGCGTATTTTTGCAAATAAAGTTTATAAGTTAAAGTGTTTTTGTAAAATTAATAATTATGGAAGAAAAATAACAAAACTATGAAGAGATAAATGCAAAATAATTATGAAAGAAAAATTACAAAAAGATGAAGAGATAAATGCAAAATGCCCAAAATATATTTAAGTTTCATGAGTATATAGTTAATCTCATTCGAAAAATATGATGTTAAGCTTAAACTAAAATATTTAGCACAATATAATGGCTGAATGAGACTCAAAATACTATTTTAGTGGTCTATTTATAATTTTATAAAAAGAATAGTAAAGTGATTATTTTTTATAACAAAGCTCATTATATTTCATTTCAGCTTGATATAATATTTTTCATTATTGAACAGATTGAATTAACATATGCACTTAAAAACTTACAGATTTTTTCATGTCAAATCTATATATGTAACGGAAATGAGTTATGAATATATTTATATTTTATAATAAAAAATTAGGCAATGTACATAACAACATGATGTACTCTTATATTAATATTTTGTGAAGATTTTAAATAAGCCATTATACGTACACTCATATATATTTTTATTATTTTAAAATTATTTTAATTTAAAATATTAATTGCTCATAATAAATATAAATTCATAAGATTATATTGAAACATTTTTTAGATACCGAAACTTTTTAAAAAATTTCAATGCCAATATAAATTTCTAATTGAAATAATATTTAACATTTGGACCAATGGTTGGTTTTTATCTTCCTAAATATCATGCTATGTGAAAAAAATGAAAAGGGCACATTATGTACCTATGTACATTAACTAATATTCTCCTTTTTTATGGTTTAGTACATGAAAAAGGAGTTATTTATATTTATCCCATCACCTTTAAGCCATATTAAGGTAGGCCATAAAGCCAAGTTAAAATTTAATCATTTAAAGATATTCATATAGATAAATATTAATTTTTAAGGTCCATCTTTATGATATGACCTAATAGCCTTTAAGATCAAGTCAAGCATTATCCAAATACAACGTAAGCTTGTAGGAAGAAAAGGTATGGGGATCATGAGAATAAAATAAGATTGGTAGATCATTTGTGCTTCACAAAAGAAATAAAACAAATAGTTTAATATGAATTATAAGAAATAAAAAATATATAATTTTTAATTTTATAACTAATAATATGTAATTCAGGTAAGACACAAATTGAAATTCAAGTTTTGGGTTAACCGGATATCGTAGGACACAAATTAAAATTTGGGTTTTGGGTTAACCCAATATCAAAACTAATAAACCCCAGCCTTTAAAAATGTTGTGTTGGGTCAAAGTTGCACCCTAGTTTACACCACCTTTCTCGATGTGAAACGTAGTCAAAATATTCCGGGCTTCCGGTTTCTGGACACCACAGCATCACATGCGGATCTTGAAATCATTGCAATTTGACTGAGGATTCGGGCTCGTACACATTGGAACATTCAAAGGAGCAGCGATGGCACTGATTAGATGATCCAGGCCATTCCTATGAGCAATTATCCTATTTTAAAAATCACAACAATTGAACGGCCAAAAATCATTTATACACCTTCGAGAAGAAAAGAAGATGAATTGGGTGTCTGTGACCTTCGGACTTAAATGCGTTTCTTCATATCTGATTATTTCAAGGAATCCTTTAATCATAAGGCAGAAATCAACGGTCAGATGCGAGCACACAATGAATGTTGCTCACGCGGATCACCGAAGTCCATGCAGGAGTTCCAAACCCAGCTCATTGGTTGGCCTTTCAAATTGGATGCTCACCGTGTGGGTCCACTTTAATAAAACCAACCCAATACAAAATGTTTTCAACATGAGTTATTATTTTAATAATAAAAAAATCCAAATTAAATTAAAAAAATTTCCAACAAAAGTGGCTTATATATGTATGTATATACATATGAAGCATGCCACAATAGAACTAGAACTAGAACCAGATCCTTGAACTGGTTAAGCATTTGGTTTGGTTTGGTTCGAACCGACTGCAACAATCATTTGAATGGGTTTGAACTATGATGTCATAATTTTTTAATAATTTTAGAAATATATAAAATTATAAATTTAAATAATATAATAATTTTTTAATGCATGATGCAATGATTCCATAGCCCAAGACAAAATTAAGTCTCTAATGAAAAAACACACGTTTGACTTTTAATAATATATTAAATTATTAATGAATAAAAACACATAAATAATAAACAAATAATAGCAAAACATAGCAAAATAAGGACATGGAGTGCACACCAGTACTCTTATCATTTTCATTCATGTGGTGCAATAACAACCACCATTGAAGGAAGACGAATATATAAGGTCTAAGTTGCTGGACTTTGTCTTTATTTGGTCTCACTATGAAATTAAGTATTTTGTAAAAAAGTGTTCTTTACAATAGAATTTTAGTAAAAAGTACTTGAAGTAAAAATACTTTTAGTGTTATATATTCGTTTGGCTATAATATGATAAAAGTACTTTTATTATGCAAATAACAAAAAAAGATAAAGAAAATTATGTTTTAACTCTATCACTAGTTATCTTCAAAAAAATTATGCAAATAATATAATATGCAGATTAAATTTTAAGATTTAAAAAAAATAATAATAATAAATTATTATATATTATTAGCTTAGGAGAAGAAAAATACTTGATAACAACACTTGATATTTTTAATATTTATATATTAATATATATATATGGAGAAAAGGGAATCTTAGTATATATATTTTAAATAATTTAAACTTATAAAATATTATTTTGAATATATATATATACATGTATGATTTATTGCTTATCGTTTAAAAATAAATATTCAAATGTAAAGAAAGAAATAATATTATGCACCTTATCTATATTAAAAATTAATTACTATGGTAAAAAATTAAAATAAAAAAGAATTATAAAAATAAAATTATTTTTATCCTTGAAAAAATAATATTAATATAGAAAAGTAAAAAAAAAACTTATTAATTAGAAAGTAATTGAAACTTTAATGGATGATAATATTTATATTATAT
>JAYJMB010000004.1:240182-270415 GCA_036873735.1 Pouteria campechiana
CCGCTCGTCGCCCGCGCCGGACGCAGCCACCGTCCGCTCGTCGCCAGCTTGCTGCCAGTGGGAGCTCCGTTCCAGGCACTGGATCATTATGCAGCAAATTTTTTTTTATTTTGTTCGTGCATCATCATCATTCCTTTTTCATTCATTCATTTTTCTTATCGTCCATCAACTACATATAATGTGTACATAGCCAAAAATTTGGTTGTGTTTTGGTTGCATATACTTAATTCGTAAGGCAACAAAAATTTCGTCACACTTATGAAAAATGCAATGATAAATTTTTGTTATGTTTGATATAGTTGAGTGCTTTTATATCAAATTTCATAATTACAATTATAATACCTATTATTGCATGAATAAGTGATTAAAAACTACAAATCAAAAATAGGTGATAGCATATAAAGTTCAAACCCACAATTACACATCATATGAGTCATAAAGAGCTGTCTAATTAGCTGAACATAGTAAACAATTTTGGATGAGTGACAAATTGAATCTACTGCCTTTATTGAAATGCATATCTGATAAAACATTAAATCTCTCACATGTTTATAATCACGACTCATTCAAGGTACAAGTGTATTATCTTCATAATATGCTCATTTTTCTTGACGCTTCTCATTTTAGACAGTCTTATTCATAAGATTAGTAAACAAGAGTCATATATTAAGGCATGAAAGTAAGAAATAAAAATAGAAAAATTGTGCAGCAACCATTGAATATGAAAAATTAGGTATAGATCAAAGCTAAGTTACCTCTTAGTATACTTGAAAAGCTTATTTGAGTTGAAGTCAATGATGCAGGTGTAGCTTGATTGAAATATGACTGTAACAATGACTTAATCTCTTTTGTCTCATCGAACAATGCATCAATCCGATGGTTGGCAGTTGCTAATTCTTCCTTTATACTCCTAAGCTCTTCCTTTGTGGAGGTTAACTCTTATGAAGTTGAAGTTAACTTTTCTATTATTATATTCAAATCTTCCTCAGTAGAAGCTAACCTTTACGGAGAGTAATCGATACCCCATGAGGCTAATCAGGATTGAACTAACTCTTTAGCAGCTTTGGCATGTCTCCTAAGCTCTTAATATATCTAGATCTCTTCCCCATGACCTTATCATAGATATCTTCTATTGTTATGGGTGACTCTGTAGACTCTAAACTAACTTGTAGGTCCATCATCTTCTTCTGTACATAAATGAACAAACACTATAGCCCATAAAATAAGATAGTCAAGAAGGAAAGTAAATATAAATAGAGCAATAAAGCAGTTAGTTGTACTCACATATGCATCCTCTGCTTCTTGAGCTATAAATTTTCATCCAACTTATGAGTTTGGGTCTCTTTGAACAGTTTAATACAATTAATTGGGCTGTCGGGTACTTCATTCCCCTATTCCATAAAAGATAGATATGTTATATGCATGAAAGTTAAAATCTTTCAAGAGAATTGGGTTAGTAAGTATGTTGATCAATATTGTTACATGTTCAACCAAAACAACCATAAATAACTTTTGCCTTATGCAGTGTATACTTCATCTTCTTTCGGTTATCCTTATTTACCAATAACTTATGCTATATTGAAGCAAACAGAGTAATGGCTTATATGTTACATTGAAGTAAAGAAAGTAGTGTTATAGTGGATGCTCTAAGGTTACACTCTTATCATAGAGAATTATGAATGCAATTGTTCTAAAAGTACTATACCTAATATTCTGGAGATTGAAAGTAACGACATAAGAAGGTCCAATTAAGAATCTTCATTCCTGGAGGCGGTGAGCTAACTGGATCATCGCCTTGACCTTGATCTTTATAGTAGTGATCATAATTTTTTTTTCAAACCCTTTTGTATCCAGACCTAGAGTAGTGGTCAACAACCAAATGAATCCAATCTTGCTTAAAAGTCCTTAATATCAAAGCATGACTATATATAGGAGACAACACAATTAGATAATAGTAATACAATCATAAAATTGTTTAATAAGAGTTTTAAAATTAAGATTGTAGTCTTTTGTACCTTTAGTTCAACAATCATAGACTATTTTTCTAAATTAGTTATGTCTGATTATTTCTTTGTGTCTACCATAGGTGCTAATACCCTCATAATATATCAAATGGTCCTTGGTAAATGCTTGCAACCCTGTGCAGTAGTTGGCTTTTTAGTACTAGGGTCAATCTCAATAGATATTATAATGTTGTTTTTCTTCATATTATTGATAAAGGTGTTCTTGGATAGACCTCGTCCTTTCCTTTGTATTTCTGGCGAGAATCATTAGTTAAGTGTTAGACCACAATATATCCATATATGAAATGTATAATAAGATATGTATTTCAGTCATAATTGAATGACTTTTCATTGCCCTTGTTCTCGATGATGAAGTCTTGAGTTTCAGATCTACTAGCAATAACACCTTAACTTGTAGCCATTAGTAATTGTGGGCCTTATAGAGGCGCAAACTTTTGTATCTCCTGTGAATCCTACTCTACGGGCCTGGGGGGGGTCCACATTTTCTTCTATAGTAGAGGAAGGTAGACCCTGCCCTCTTACAAGAGAGCATGGAGCAACCAATGGTTGTGGGCCATTTGGTGGAGGTGTTACCTCCTGTGTATTCTCCGAATCACATGTCAGATGAACAGGCTCTGTAAAATGACCTCATCCTCTACCATGCACAAGCACCATTGTCACCTACATTCATAATAAAGGAATGATATTTATTAGAACTATCAATAAACAGATATGCTTGGAATCATGAATGCTTTTTAACTTGATGAACATCTTATATTCTCATGATCATGATGTTTGATGGAAAAAAAATTGAAACTTAGGACTTAAGTAAGTTGATTTTACAAAGATGAAAACAAATGCCTCAAAGAGTGGTTATTTCATATGTAAGAAGATTATATCCAAAGTGTTAAGGCTCACAAAGTGGAGAAGTGCAGAAACTACAAGTGCAGGACGACAGGCACAAGGTGCAGCAACTCGCGGTAACTGCCTGTGGTGATCTAGAAAGTAGTGAGGTCCCTAAACATTTGCATTTGATACCGTGGGAGCCTGTGAGTAGTTCTTAGATAGCAACTGATCCCACAGGAGCCTGCAGTACCTCCTGCTAACAACGGAGAACTTGGTTTAGGAGAAATGCTAAAGTTTTGGCCACAAGCAGTTCACCATATCGCTTGCGATACCACCTGTCGACCCTAGACTAGTAAGGAGTGACATTTTTTACAAATGTTTTAAGCTAATTTTATCCCAATCCCAAGGGACCAAACAAGAATACATGATAAAGGTGAAAGTCATTGAATCACCTATGCAAATTTATGTAAGCAAGCTAATATGACTTGCGATAAGTCCAAAGTCTAGCATTAGTATCTCAGTCAAGATCTTCATATTCGGAGTCCATTTCAACTAAGTCCATGACAACATCATCTAGGAGATTAGTAATGTTGTCCTCTTTTGAGATATAGACAATAGTCTTGTTAATTTCATCGATGAGTTGTGATTGTCTATTTAAATGATCTATCTCAGGTTCACTTGAAACTCTAATAGGATCATTCATAAATGTCTCATCATCCTAACTTGCAAACTATTCGATTGATATGCTCTCATTTCTTGTTGGTTGGGTGACATCGCATTGTGAAATATTCTAGAGATGTCGATTGGTGCAATATTGAACTACTTGCCACTATGACTTTGTATCATTTAAGTAAAATACTTATTTTGCTTGAGATGCAAGCATGAAGGGATCATTTTGACATCAAAATATATTAACATTAATACTTGTACAATGAGACTCTATCTTGACTCTTGATTTTCTACTAGTGTCGAACCATTCATATTGAAATAACACCACTTTGTATCTAAGTATATATGGTAACTAAATAACACATTGTAAACAACCATTATAATATGTTTCCTCACCAGAAGAATCCCCCAATACAATAATACCACTATTTTGAGTTTTATCATACCTATCACACTCCATTGCATAGAGTCTAACTCCATCCACCATACATCCTAAATATGTTGTTAACTATTTCATAAAAGGACCATTTGCTAGAGACCATATCTCCTCAAAGATTTGATTTAATTTTTGATATTATAATTGGTTTATCTATGAAATGTACTACAATATGTTAGGAATACCCAAAAATGTTTAGAATTTGAGTATAAATAGAGTCTATAAACTTACTCACTCTTGAAACTAGTTGGAAAATTTCTCCTCCTATATTTTTGGAATTTCAGTCTCATCATTCTTTTTAAGCTCATCTTCATGTTCACTATTGTCCATGAAGGAGGGAAGCAGCAGGTGAAATTGATTGGTCTAAGATATGCAACTAACAAGCAGATAGGTATATTCAATATGCTTGGGCAGGGGGGGGGGGTGGAAGGGGGGGATATCATATATTTAATATATAATTGTATTTCTTCATAACTATATAAGACATACCGTTGTGCCTTACATGCATCTTATTGTGATAGTTGTCTACATTTCCTTTTAAGCCCAAATGGATGTGCCCTTTGTGCAAATATTGATTTGAATCGGTTTTCAACTTTATAATGGGTAGTCCACATTTTGTTCAACCCAATTAAACTTAGTTTCTATGTCTCCAAGATGCATTGATAAAAATATAATACATTCTTTAACTTTATAAGTCTCTGCAAGGAAACCCTTAGAATGAGCTTTATTTACTATATTTGCTTTAAGCTACCAAGGAACCTAAAAAAATGGGGTAAATAAGTTGCCCATTTATAGACTACGAAGTTTCTTAATAGGATTAGAGAGTACCTCTCAATTGGAAACATCTCTTTATATTGAATGGGTCCTACAAGTATAGCTTCTCTAGGAAGATAAATACACAAGTGGACCATCACATCAAAGAATGTTAGCGAAAAACTTCTTTCCAATTTGCATAAAATAATGACGATATCATTAGAGAGATGCATTAAAACACTTTCTCTTAAGGTCTTTGAGCATAGTTGTTTGAAGAAGTTATCGAGCTCAGAAAGAATATTACATATGTCACAATGTAGGAATCCTTGCATGCCTACTGAAGGGACATGTTGCAATATGATGTAGTGCTCATTTTCTTTGGGAAGGTAAAATTCCTTTTCAATACCCAATATCTCCAAATTTCGATGCACATTATGTGTATATTTTGATTTCTTGCCAATATTGAGCAAAGTTCCCAAAAGGTTATCATAAATATTTTTGATCAAATACATTACATCAAGATTATACCAGATGATAAGACTGGGCTAATATGGAAGATCCCAGAGGATACTCTTCTTAGTCCAATTCAACTCTTCCTTGCCATGTTTTCTTTTCCAATATATTGATGAGTGCTTTTCAACTTTTCTATTTAGCAACAGATGTAGTTGTTGTAGGAGCTCTAGCCTAGAAAATTCTCTTATGGTATGTAAGTGTTTTGTGCGACTATTAAAATCCTTTTTATTCCTTCGCCATGTATGATTGAAAGCTAAGAATCAATAATGTTCCGTGAAGTATATTTTAGATGTGTATCTTTTTAAACTTGCAGCTTTATTAGAACAAGGACATGCCAAATAACTGTGGGTTGACCACGTGGAGAGATTTACATATCCAGGAAAATCATTGATAGTCCAAAGTACTATAGCCCTTATCTAGAAGTGTTGTCTAGATGATGCATAATAGGTTTGAACCCCCTTACCCGATAATGTTAGCAATTTATCAATTAGTCATTGTATGTAAATATTAATATTTGCACCAAGAGCCTTAGGGCCTGGGATAAGTAGTGTCATCATACTTAACTGTTCCTTTATACATTTCCAAGGAGGTAAGTTATATAGCATTAAGATTATAGGCCATGTACTATACATTGTTCCCATATTACCAAAGGGATTAAAACCATCAGTGGCCAACCCTAGACTGATATTTTGCGGATCATTTGCAAAAGTTGGGTACTATTTATAAATTCTTTTCATGCTAAGGAATCTATAGGATGTTGCATGACACCAGGCTCTTCAAGTTGCCTTTCCTTATGCCATACCATTTGAGGTGTCATCTTCTCCTAAGAGAATAATAAGAGGAAAATAACTTAAGACTTTGCAAGGTATCTTTTTCTTATTGCTCACTCCATCGTATTTCCAATGTGAAGTCCCAAATGTTGGACAATTTTGAAGGTTGGCATGTCCCTTTTGAATAGAACGCAGTCATATTCACATGCATGTAATGAGGTATATCCTAAGTCCAAATCCTTTAAAATCTTGTTAGCACCATAAAAAGATTTAGGTAAGATATCTCCTTCTGGTAGAGCATCTTTCAATAGCTCTAATAGCATGTCAAATGATTTATTGCTCCATCTATTTATAACCTTCAAATTCATCAACTTCATGAGGAAACTCAAAAGAGAAAACTTCTTACACCCAAGGTATAACTCATGTTGCGCCTTATGAAGTAATTCACCTTATTGTGAATGAGTCCCATCTCCCCTTCATCAATGACAGTGTTGTGTGATTTCCACATATCATGCATGCCCCTTAACATCTCTACAACATCTAAATCCACCTCAAATCTTTGTTCTATTGGTTGTGCATTACTTTTGTGCACTGGTTCCACCTCCGCTAGTGGCTCTCCAGATTCTCCATGATGGATCCAAACTATATAGTAACTTATCATTCTATTATTATATAGATGTCATCCTATCTCTATGAGCGATTTTAATGTTTGATTGTCACATGCCGAACAAGGGCAAAAGATTGTGCTATCAGCTTCCATGCTTTGCTAGGCATACTTTGAAAACTCTTGAACCTCATTCATTTATTATTAGCTTAGTTTATTTGGTTCTTGGATCCACGATTTATCCATACCTATAACAAAACTATTCATGAAAATAAGGGACAATTGGTAAAAATGACATATATAAATAATGGGCTAGAGAGAAAAGAATATTTATGCTACTTGAAAACTAGTTGATGGCTATTTCCACTTCCTTGTAAGGAGCAACACTCCAATTGGCAGATCCAACCCTAGACATGTAAGAACTACTACAAAAGGGCTCTATTCACTATGAAAGATTTGCCTTTTATAGGTTACTACTTACAAATTAGGCATGCCATAAGATGTTACATAATCACCTCTACATCTGGATTAATTTCTTTTAGCTTTTTCTTTTTCCACCTATACAAATAGAGCTATACAGCTGTGCTGGAGGAATGAAACTCACTCATTGCAAGCATTTTTGACCACTTATGAGCAGATGCTTCTCACGATTGACAATAAACATTAATTTCCAGCAGGGTTCCAAGTAACTAAAAAGATTGATCATTCATCTAAGCAAATTTAACATGAGATAAATTAATGGTGAACACATTACCTAGGGAAGAAATCTAGATCCAAAAAACTCTATTCTGTAGCAATCGTAGTAGAGGGAGAGCAAATCCCTCCATTCCCACACTCGCAAGATGGGATGTCTTGATCGCTTCAAATGCAAGCAGATCTTAGGCAATTTTGTAGTAGTCACAGGGAGAGAAGACAAAGAATGCTCCTAAAACCCAAATGGGTTTCAAGTTTGGGTACTCTGAGATGGAGAACGTATAGACCTTCTATCTCCACCTTGGGCTATGGAGATGAAGTTTGGGATTGGAAGTTGCAGGGGTAGCCGGAGAAGGAGGAGGGAATGGGTTACCGGGTACTGAAAGTGGGGGGAAAATGGAGGTGCAGACAAGGTAGGGGGAAATGATAAGGAAATTAGAATTTTTTTAATTAGGTCTAAATACCAACACGTTTATCCGTGAACATCTGTTACTAATATGGCACTCGTGGCACCACCTATCGAACCCCCCCCCCCTATGTAGATTCGAGATTTTGTGCTTTTTTATGTTAAGTATAGCACATCTATACATATATTTTTATTAATGATTTTCATATGAAATAAATGATAAATTAATTAAAATTTTATCTAATTTGACCTAGACAAAGCATCCCAAACATATATGGATTTCCCTTTCCTAATTATAAGAGGTGTGGAGGAGCGAAATTAGCTAATTAATTTATTCTTGGAGGCTAGAATCGTAAGTTAGCCAAAAATAGTATAATAAATTTTATTTTTTTTTGTGAAACATTAATTTTCTTATATATATGACCGAAGGCAAAAATATTAAGTGATTACGGAGGTAGAAAATATCCCCCATGTAGATTTGAGACGTTCAACATTTTTATGTTGTCTAACATATCCATACATATTTTATATGGATGATTTTCATATGAAATATTTAATTAATTAATTATAATTTTATTTGATTTGAAATAAATAAAAGCAACTCAAACATATATGGATTTCCCTTTCCTGATTATAAGAGTTGTTTAGGAGTGAAATTAGCTAATTAATTTATGCTTGGCAGTTAGAAGTGTAAGTTAGCTAAAAATAGAATATTAAACTTCATTTATTGTCTAATAAAATTAATTTTCTTATATATATGACTGAAGGGAAAAGTATTAAGTGATTAAGGATGTAGAAAAGATTAAAAAAAATAAAAATTTGAGAAATTCTCAAAATATTATTTTTGGGAGTGAAGCCGCTTGGTCCCCAGGCACCCGCCTCGTTAGCCACCTACTGATTCGAAAGGGCAAAAACTTGGTGTGTTAATTCATTTTCATTTCTACCATATTCCTATCTCCCGGCCGCCTGTGATTCAAAACCCCATCCAACTGTGATTCCAAACATTCCAAAAGCTCCATTCTCTTTGATTTCTATGACTTTCATTCCGTGCCTTACACTCCCATGGCACTGAAAGTGACAGTTTCAAAACCCAAAGAGGCATGAAAAGGTCAAGGACTAGAGGAGGCGCCTTCACATCCCAACCTTCAACATCAAGAGTCCGCAACACTAGTAGTCAAGGTAATCCTTCATCTGCCCCACCTGTTAATGAAAAGAAAGGGAGGAAAAGAATGCAAACATAAATGATAGGAATGTAAGATTGTTTTATTTGAACTCCCTACTAGAAGAAGTGGATGGGAAAAGAGTTCCTATAGTAAAGTTTGTGCCAAGGGACTAGCTTGATTATTATTTTGGAGGTGGAGGAAAGAAGTTTAAATTTTATACTACCGTGTTAGGAAGGCTAGTCTACTTTCCAAGAAAGATTGGCTATAATTTTTTGGACAAGTGTAATTCAGGTATTAGATCCATGGTTAATTACCAAGGATGATTTGAACAATTGGAATATGAAGCTCCAATATACAATGAGCTTGCTTTGATTTTTTATTTCAATTAGAATCTAAGAGAATATAGTACTAATGTAAATGGAGTAGAGATTTCCTTTGGGATAGCTAGTCTTTCTCTAGAGAAGCATGTGGGTGAAATCTTAAGAGCAGAAGACTATGAGGAAGAAATTGATCTAAAATGTGAAGAAATTCTTGATGCGTTGTCTATGGGAACAATCTACACTTTAGTTCTTAGATGTATAAAGACCAATGATATGCCAATCGAAATAAGAATGTTGAGGAAGGTACTAGATTCCATGATTATTCCCAAATTAGGAAGTACAAACCAAGTCACTTGTCACAAAGCAAAAGTTTTGTATAAGATTTATAATTATAAGAAAGTCAGTCTTCTTAGTCTCATAATCAATGCATTTAGCCACATGTCAGTTAGGACTAACACTATTGTACCATATGAAATGTGTTTGAACAAGGTGTTTGAACATTTCTCTATTTCCACCCATGGAGAGTCAATGTGTAGTATGACTACACTGAAAAAGGATTGGGTTAGTGAAACTCTATTGAAAAGAATGCATACTACAGAGGAGGAATATAGAGAGGAAATGGAAATCAAACCCCAACAAGAAACGGAACAAGATGACAATGGAAAGGAAGAGGAAGGAGAGGAGAGAGTACCCTTCTAGAAGGAGGAGGAGATGGAAGAGAGAGAGAGAGGATAGACAAGTAGGAGGCAGTCCTATTGTAGAGAGAGAATCATCCTCTACATAATCTTAGCTTGCAAATTCTTTCCCTAGGTCCTTAGCATATACCAAATTGTCTATGGAAGTAAACAAGGTGAAACAAGATGTGAGTGCTCTCAGGAAAACACAAGAATTAATAAAAAAGAAGTTGGATACTCTTCTTTCACACTTTGGGATTACACAGCCTACACATCTTATATCTACAGATGATCCCATTCTATCTGTCAAGCCAACCACCACTATCCACCATGTTGAGCCTCCTTTTACTCTTCATGGGCGCTTATCTCAATAAGCCACTTCTCAAGGGGAAGATGCACAACCCATAGCTCACACCTCATCTCAAGATCTTACCAAATAAAGGAAAAGAATGTGCTTCTTTTATATATGAAGCGGGTGTTTTAATTTCTTGAGATATTAGTGAGAAGTAATTGTTTTTGTGGGAAAATGGTTGTTGACCTTTTTGATTGGTTTTAAACTCTATGAATTATTTTAAGAATGTGAATTTCTCTGAAATTAGATCATTCACATGTAAGTTTGAAGTTTAAAATATTATGTGATTGATTAGGTTTTAATGAACTACTTAACAAGATTCAACCGATTTTTTAATTGTCTATTATATTTGATATAAGTTGATCATCTTGTTTTCCATGAATTGAAATTCCTTTTGTTTTGTCCTAAATATGTTTAGTAGTTGAGTTATTTTCACCCCTGCATGGATATGAAATATATCAGTTTGCTTGGGATGAATGAATCTTCAAACTTAATATTATAATGAAAAATAAATAAAAAATATCCAAGTTAACATAAGTGACAAAGTACAAAAAATCTAACTAGAGGGCCTCAATCGAAAAGTGGAGCTGCCCGCGCCTATCGTCTACCATGCGGTCACAATTGCAGCTACCCGCAAAAACTACCTACAGTGTTTCAAGAATAAGTGAAGTTCTTGGACACCCACAGTTGATTTTGTAGCGACCTGCACCTACCAATTAGAGCGGAGTCAAAACTGTGGCTGGCCATGGTACCACCAGCCAACTTTACCACCTTTTGATTAATATCATATCACACATAATCTATCTTCATCAATTATTTCATTTATTTTAGGAATCATATCATTTATATATAATCTAAATCTTGAAACATATAATTTATTAGCAAAAAAAATAGAAAATACATATATTATATGGATGTAGAACAATTGATATTCCCACAATAAAATTTTTGATTTTAGTTTTTTTCTATGTTGTATAATACACACATATTATATGGATGATTTCCATAAGAAATAAAGAAATAATTAGTTATAGTAAATACTAACAATATACATGTGTTTCCCTTTCTTAAGATCAGAAAATTATTTTATTATCATGTTTTTGGCAAAATATACATACTATACATAGTGCACCTTATGGCTGCAATAAATAGAGATTTGGTTGCATATAATATTAGATATAGCCAAAAATTTTGCTGTATATATAATTAAATATAGCCCCATTTTTGGCTGCATTTAATATTATATACAGCCAAAAATAAGGTTGCATTTAATATCATATGCTACAAGAGTTTTGGCAATGACTACATATATTATTATATACAGCTAAAACTATAATTGCATATAATATATATAACTGAAACTTTGGCTGTATATAGTATTATATAGAACAAACCATAAATGGTTGCATATAATATTATATGCAGCCAATATTGGCTACATTTAATGTTATATGCAACCAACATTGGCTACGTTTAATGTTATATGCAACAAAATAAAAACTGGTTGATATAAGTGATTGCATATAATCTTTCTAAATTTTAGTTCTTTTATTTCACCATAATTTCTATGCTATTTAATATATAATTTAAAAAAAATTTTAAATTCATAAATAATCATCTTTTCTAATTTTATGTCTTCCCTTTCACCATCATTTATATACATTTTACTTTATTTCTTTTATAAAATAATTTTTTGTATATAAAAATTCATGTGGGCAAATTACCTTTTTTTAAAAATAAAATCTTCTAAATCCAAATTTAAGTATATTTTTAAATAAAATTATCAATATCCCTTTATTCATTGGCAAGCAATATCACAGGCACTTGCAGTATCAGCTATGCTCTTGGTGATATGTTCAGGTGGCATTGGCTTGCTAGGTAAACTCTTCTTCATTTTTTAGACCATCTAAAGACTACTTCAAATTGTCTGAAGAAATGTGGTAGGCGGTACTCACAAGCGGTTATGGTATTGGTTGTAGATGTCTAGGGACTTCACTTCTTTCTCGAATATCACAGGTGATTTCTACGGGCACCTACGATGCGGCTAGGGGGAAGGCGATAGGCGTGGGCGGCTTTGCTTTGCAGTTGTGGTCTATAAGCATTCTCAGTATTTTGGTCATAACTTACTTGTATGATATTGAAATCATGTGATTTTTGATGTGTTGAACAGATAATTCAAAAGGCTACAACTTTCATCTTCAATACTTTCTCTCAATCAATTTCCATTTGTTTTAGAAATTGCTTCAACGTAACGCCTTTTACATGTTTAGTTCCTTTTCGATAGTTTTGATAGGAACAGACTCTTTTAAATGTAATATTTAATTGAATGTGATGGAATCATGTTAATTTAAGATCTAAAACATGCAAATTTAGGTATTAAAATAATATTATATATAATATTTTCTTAATTATTATAATATTCATATATCCAGTAAATTGAATGTTGCATATAATGTTATATGCAATAATTGAACAATAGCTACATATAAAATTAAATATAGCCGAAAATGGCTACATATATTCACTTTATGTAGCAAAATTTGGTTACAAATAATGTATTTGTAGCATAGTACATTCACTGCATTACTCATAGTTGCGTTGTTTATGATATTATAAGTAATAAATTATAATTGGCAACATATATTATCATACGTGGCAAGGTTTTGCTACATTAAATTTTATATGCTATTTAAGTAATATTAATCTATAAAGAATGAAGGTAAATTTATCAAAGTATGTTTATTAGTACATAAATTACTTCTATCTTAATATTACATAATTTGTCATTTTTGTATTACTTCTATCCTTATGTCATTTTTATAATCCATATAAATATAATTAAAGTAATTTAAATATAAAATTTGAATAAATATTAATTGATATAATAATATTTGGCTACATATAATTTCATATGTAATGCTAAACTTTGCTATATATAAATATATATTTAAATGCAACCATATTTTTGGCTGCATATAATATTAAATGTAGTCACCTTTTTGGCTATATATAATATTATACACAATCATATTTGTATCTTATAATGTTCTTGCGTATAATATTATATGTAGCCAAATGTCACTATATATAATATTTTATGTAGCCCAACATTAATTACATTTAATGTTATGTGCAGCCAAAAATAAAAAATAAAAAATGACTGCATAAATGGCTGCATATGGTATTATTTTTGTAGTGATACAATGGCTCAACATGCAGTACTGGATTTTCCTTTTAGTGAAGCTGATTTCATTGAATCAGCACACTGTATGTGAAAATATGTATTCTATACATTTTTGTTGTCAAATCGCTTAAACTAAAGGTATTTTTATATTTCTTTTTGATAATTTTACATAGCCAAAAGCACTTTTAACATTTTTAAGTTAAATATAAACATAATATTAACGTAGTAACAAATAGCTTTTTGGATTATAATAATTTTGTAATAATCCTTTTTACAAAAATTTTACTTCATCCTTTTCTTAACATGTGAAATTTTAGCTTTTAAGCGTGTTAACATTTTTTACCACCGTAGTTTTACGATGCTTGTAAAGTCTTGAATCATCAACGTAGACGGACACGCGCCGCTCCTCTCGCTCTCCAAGCTTCCATATATAAAGATGGAGGGTGGCTAGGGTTTTACTGGGAAGGAGGATCTGCTGGATTGACGCACTGCCAGCCGAAAGAGAGAAGAAGAAGCTCCCCTTCCACCTCTTGTTTTTGCCAACATGGGTAAAAGCCCCATCTGAGATTTGAATCTCCGCCTTCCACTCTCATCTCCTCCTCTTCTTCTTCTGATGGCTGTCGCGATTTTCTTCTTCTTGCCACTACGAATGCAGGTATCTCTCGCGACTCTATGCACAAGAGGCGCGCCACAGGAGGAAAGCAAAAAGCCTGGAGGAAGAAGCGAAAGTAACATTCTACCCCTTTCTCCTTCTCTCCTTCTTTCTTACTCATGATCTACTTGTTCCAAGATCCTGGCTGTTCTTTTATTCCATGACCTGCTTGGCCTTTGAAGCAGCAGCAACCTCTTTAGTTCTTCTTGGATTTTGGCTTTGGTCATTTGCAGATAATGGGTAGTAGATCGTCTTTGGTGATCGTGTCCGTTGAGCTGGTGGGCTGCTTTATGGATGGAAAATGCTGAAAAGTTTGGAAGATCATAGTTCCTTTTGTCCTGTAGATGTTGTTCTGTTTGTTTTTACTATGTTTTTGGTCTTGAGCTGTTTGAATGGTTAGGATTGCTCATTCGCATGCTAGATTGTGTCTAGCCTACCTGTTGTGGTGTCTGCTAGTTTGACGGTCTGGATCACTGCATGATTGGTACCACCGATATGCAATTAATCACTGGTGATGCACTATACGTGGTACGCTGGCATATTGGTAGTGATGAATTTTTGGAGGATTGACTGATCCCAGAATTTATCTGCAGATTGACTGATGAATTTGTTTCATTTGAAAAATATTGTGCCATTTCTCTGTCTAACACCCATTGAGTTCTTGAAACTATTTTGAACTTTATACTATTTATGGCCATTAGCCATACCCTAGGTGCACTAAACTAGGATGCCTAGCTGCACACTGAGAAATGTGTATAGTATATATAATCATTATGAACTATGATTTCTTGATGGATTTATAAATAATAGAGCAATGGGTTAAGGTACTTAATAAAGGAAAGTAGCAATGCAAAGAGAAAAAAGATTGAAAAGAATAAAAAAAAAATGCACAGTAAGTATCCCAATTTGATGGGTCAATGTTAGGGAGTTTATCAAAGTTCAACCCCAGTCTAAAAACCTAAGTCTACAAATCCAATCTAAACAACCTCTTTAGCTCTAAGCCTAATCTTAAAATTAATTCCCCATTGGCAAGCCCATTTTGAAAAAAAAAAAGAAAAGATAATGATCTTAAATTTAAACCCGCAACTTTTCACTTAGATATATTTGACTTCAATCAGTAGAGTATTTATTTGTTGAGGTTTGAAACTCATTTGAAAATGTTTAAAAGTTTGTTTTAATCCAAAAAATTATCATTGATTCACATTTAAGTTTAATTTATATTTTTATCTAGAGTTAGACCCTTTTCTATTAATCTTGATTTTCCACTATGGTTCCATTTGGGAATGAGGAAAAGAGATGGAGAGAAAAGAAGATAGAGAAGTGAGGGAAAAGAGAATGAATGATGTGATATGATAGGAGATAATGATTAGAAATAAAGTGAATAAAGATAAAATAAGTAGACCTTTGTATGAAAAAATAGAAAATAATGATTAGAAATATCAATAATAATGGAGAAAAGTAAGGTTGTTAGGTAGTTAAGATATCAAATCACATTTAAAAGTGGAAAAAGGGGGTGGAAAACTTTTCCACCCTTTTTTCCTCATTACCAAATGGAGCCATAACTGCAAAGAATATTGATTCCAGAAAAATTATAAATGGGGCATTTTCCAGATCTCAAAATACCATAAGGAAAATTATAAGAAAACCCTAGGAAAATAACAAGCTTCCCTATGTAAAGTTTTTCTTGATCATTCTCCTAATTTGGATAATCTCATTTAGAATGGGAGATGCTGTTAAATTAAATGCTGGAATCTAAACTTGCCAAGATTATAAATAGGTATGCATCTTATCCATTTATTTATCTGTTCTATTATTTAATTTGATTGTATTTTAGATTAGATTGTATTCATTGTTATTTCGATTATTAAATTTTAGAATTAAATTAAAATCATTGTATTCATAAATTAAATTGCATTTTTATGGTAAAATCCTTATTTGATTGCATATATAATTTTTATTGGAAACTTTTATAGTCAATTTGAGATCATATCTTGTGGGTGCAATTACTGCCTTAAACTTTATGATCACATAATTAAACCTGAACATAATCTGATAATATGGACCTATGATTTAATTCTGACTTTTTGGAAAAAAATTAGTGGAAACTCCTAAATTAAATGAAATGCTCTGCATTTGCCAAAGAATATTCAACATGGTTGCCCCCAGATTAGGTTTGGGTTGGGTTTCATAATCAAAAGGTGCAAGATACCAATTAAACCTATAAGATGTAGTCTCAAATTGGCTATTAAAGTTTCTAATAAAATTAAGTACTTAATCAAATAAGGATGTGACCCTAGAAATTCAACTTGATTTTAAAAACATAATGATTTTAAATATAGCTTGAGATTAGGAGTGTAAGTCTAGGCGAGTTCAACACAAACCCGCATTTTAGGTAGGGTTGGGAAGCCGTTAGTTAACCTGAACCCACGTCTGCACCCGAACCCACATCTACTTAGGGTTAGGGGTGGGAAGGGGGTCAAGCAACCTGCTCCAACCCGAACCTGGACCTTTCATTAAAAATAAAATAAAAATAAAAATATGCCCTTAGTGAAAAGACATTGATTGACATTTCGGAAAGGTAACAAATTAGCTATTTTCAATCGTCCATTTAAAAATATCCATCAAATGTAAAACTAATCTAAAATGATTTGAAGTTAAATTTGAGACAGGGCTTTCTTCTTTTTTTTTTGTTTTAAACCTTTTTACATTTAAAATACATTCGAGATCAGGAAAAGATGAGAAAAAAGTAAATTTTGGAAAGAAGAATTATTTGATGGTCAAGGATAATGATTTGGTCTGCCAAAATGACAAAATACAAAATGATAAATGTTTAGTTAGCCAATTGCGTGGTTATTGCTGTATAAATAGAACTCTTTATTTTCACTTTTTTTCTGTTGAAATTTCTTTACTATTGCTTTTGAGACTTCATCAACTGCTTCAGCCTATTCATAGTTAAAAAAAAAAATCAAAAGAGAAAGCGATGTTGTATCTACCCAAGTTCAACCTGAACCCAAACTTGAAGTCAAAGTCAACCTGCACATATAGGGTTAGGGTTGGGAAAATGTTATAAAAGTGAGGGTTAGGGTTAGGGTTAGGTTGGGCAAACTCAAACCGCCCCACTTATACCCCTACTTGAGATAATAATGATTAAAGTAAAATAGTGTCTAATCTCACTGTTATTATAACCTGACCGGATGGGAACCAGTCAGACCGTGAACCGGATACTTGACTGGTTCAACCTCCAATCCTGTTTTAATAACATCTAATACATAACGAAATGTCAAAATTTAAAAACTCAATGAATGAATGAATCAGATGTGTACCTATTTTATAATGCTGGCAAGGTTTGACTTTAGCATTCAATTTGACAGCATACTCATGTTTTCAAAGAGATCATAAAAATTAGGAACAATTAAAGCTTTAATTCAAGGGCGCTTGTAATTATTTTAGGATTTTCTTAGGAAAGGAGCTATATCTAGTTTTCTAGGATCAACAGTTGTCTTAGTTTAGTGAAAAGTCGAAGTTTATCAAGTAGGCTTTAAATTTGAATTTTAGATAAAATAAAATTTATATTTATATTGATGATAATGATCTGGATCAAATTGAATTTAAATATTTTTGTTTGGAATGGTTTAGTAGTTTGGAAGAAATGGAAAATTGAAATTTGGGGCTGCTTGGTGATTTCTTTAGTGGGGAAGAGTTTTGAGAAATATTCTTTTTCTTATGATTTTTGTTTTACATGTATATAACTGAGGTGTGGGTTTAACTCAAAGCTATTTTAAAACCAAATGCAAAAATAAACAAAGGATTAGCAGTTGTCACCTAATAAGAAATAACAATGATGCTTTTATTATAAATCTTCCCCAGGTGTGCATAGGCATGTTGCACAACCCGGCTCTAGGAACATGTCTAATTGCACCCAGGTGCATGCTTAGAGGCAAGAACCTCATCTGGGCTCTTACCAAGGGAAACCTCGCATAAAATTCATACCCTTGTGCGTAGCTTGCCTTTGGCTACCATGATGAACTGTTACCCGCGCCCACTTTTCAACTGTTCATTTATACTTGAATCTTACTTGTCTTGGTAATACATCTCATCCAAAACTATTAACAAGTGGAGCTAGAGATCTGCATGTTTTGTGATTGTGTATTTTCAAATCTGGGATTGGGCTACCAGTGTGATCCTAATTCCAAACTACTGATCAGAAGATTGCCTGTGCAATCATTCTTGTGCTGGTTGTCATTGATTATGTTTTGCATAAGCTGGAGATCTATATCATTATAAATGTGGCAAACAGCTTCTAAATATCACTGCTTATGCTTTTTGTTGGTCTTCTGAAGGTATGAGCTTGGTCGGCAGCCAGCAAATACAAAACTGTCGAGCAACAAGACTGTGAGGAGAGTTCGAGTTAGGGGAGGGAATGTGAAGTGGAGGGCACTTCGATTGGACACAGGGAATTATTCATGGGGAAGTGAGGCTGTTACCCGCAAGACTCGTATCCTTGATGTGGTTTACAATGCCTCAAACAATGAGCTTGTCAGGACACAGACCCTTGTGAAGAGTGCCATCGTTCAGGTTGATGCTGCACCCTTCAAGCAGTGGTATCTTCAGCACTATGGTATTGATATTGGCAGGAAGAAGAAAACTCCTGCTGCCAAGAAGGAAACAACAGAGGTATCATGATCTTTTCAAATGTTCTATCTTTTTGCTTTCTTATTAACTTTATATTCTAGAGGCTGTTGCCTAGAACAGCAGGACTCTTTGTCTGCATCCTTGGTGGCATGGGTTTGAGTCATAAATATAGCTTCTCTAGAAAATGGAGGTAACACTGTCCATTGTGCTCTCACCATAGATGCCTTTACTGTCTTAAGGATCCAATTGTTATTTCACAAACATATCAGTGCCTACTGGAGCAGTTATCTTTGATCCACTGACCATTTTATCGTTAAGAAGGTTAGCTATTCATCTGCAGGGTGGTTCGACCAAAGCATGTGTTACTTTAATCATTCAACTTGGTTGATCCAACATGAAAACCATTAATTTGGCTGATCAAATCCTCAAGAAAAAAAAATTGCTAACTTGAAAATTTGTTAGGGTGTAGTGATTCCAATGATTCAGCCCTCCCATCTGGAGTCCATTGTTTTGATCTTACCAACTTGATACTTGGATTGGCAGCCATTTTTGGGTATCCAATTTCTAGCGGAGTAATCCTATTGGAATGGTTGGATGCTTTATTTGTTAGCAGTTTTATCAGATGTAGCAATTTGGGAAAAATTATCTTCTGATGTACTGCAAGTTTTATTTTTATGGTGGAGATTTCTTTTATCTGTTCACAAATGATGAAGCCTTATTGTCATCACTTAAGAGAAATGAAAGTTGGGAGTTTTGTGATCCTATCAATGCCAATATATTTGGTTTATGCCCTTGAAATCAATATTAAAATTTAAAACTCATCAATTAAAAGTGGAAGGTCGCTGTGGATTCACACTATATCCTGTTTTATCTCCAAATTGTAAGTAAGTTGCTTTGTAAAATTTTGCCTTTTGTTATGTCATATTTAGAGTGAAATGGTCTCATGGATGTCTTCAATAAAATTACAACAATGCAGAAGGTTATGCTCAACTTTTAAGGCATGTCATATTTACTGTAGAATGGTACTGTGGATATCTTCAATAAAATTATAACAATGCAGATGGTTACACTGAACTTTGAAGGCATGCTTGCATATACCTCTTTTTTTTTTTTTTTCGTTGTATGGTAGTCTGTCTTCTTGCCTGGAAACAATTGTCAGCATTATGCCTTGTCCCCTATTTATGCAGGGGCAGGAGGGAGATGCTGCCACAGAAGAAGCAAAGAAGAGCAACCATGTCATGAGGAAGCTTGAGAAGCGTCAACAGGGACATAAGCTTGATCCCCACATTGAGGAGCAGTTTGGCGGTGGTAGGCTATTAGCTTGCATCTCTTCCCGCCCTGGTCAATGTGGAAGAGCTGATGGGTGAGTTTTAGCTGCAGCTGCATGTTCAACTCTCGCTTCTCTTGCTTTTCGCCTTTATATGCATCTCTAAGCTCTTTACTTCTCCGTTCTTCTTCTAACAGCTACATATTGGAGGGGAGAGAACTTGAATTTTACATGAAGAAGATCCAGAGAAAGAAGGGCAAGGGTGGTGCTGGTGCTGCTTAAATGAATCTGCTGCAGGTTGCTTTTTGTCTTTCGCATTGCCCTTTAGGTCTAAATTCATATTTTGCCAGTGTTCTTCTACTATGAAGTAAAATACAAAGTGAACTTAGGACTGAAATTTTGGTATTTTTATTCTATTAGATGCTACCAAATTTCATGCAAATGGAACTCAATTATTTTAGATGTTCATTTCCAATAACTGTAGACAGAGTAGGACACTATAAGCATGTGTTGAGGATTCATAAAAGTCTGTGTGCATTTTGACTTCTAGTCTGCAGTAAATCTTGCCAATGTTAACAATCCTTCTCTATGGAGCTGTCTTCCCACCATTTCTGTTTGTTAGTCAGGTTGTATGAACGATAGTGTTTTAAGAAAATGCATCTTGAAGTTTTGGAACCCCAGTTATACCGAATTCAGTTTCATGGCTGCTGGTGTGCTTTAAAATCTCTTTTATTGTACATCTTGGTCTACAGGATCTTGTAGCCTATTCAATTCAGCCAGACAGCATGTTTACGTGTGAATAGTTTTGGGGAATCAAGAACTATTCTTCGTTTCACTATTCATTATTATATCAGTTAACATTCCTTGACCAGAGTTACAGTTCGTTTAGCTGACCAGGCAGCTCTGCTCAAGAACTTACTGGGCAGTTACTGCGTGCTTTATTTATGCTCTTGCTTGGGTTACTGCTCTGGTCCTCTCTACGTGTATATCTTCTCTCCTTATGAAGCACTTGCCAACATCTCTCCATGTTCCCAACATCCCTCCTTATCTGTCTGGATGTTCTGGATCAGCCATGATTCCTGTCCTTTGCGATAGTAGGCCAGTCGCAGAATCCACCAGGCTACTGTTCGTACAACTATTTCCCCTCCTAACTATAATCTCTCTGCCTTTCTGGTCTGATGAAATTACAGGATTGCGTCTTATCTCAAGATTAGATTAAATTCTATAAAAATGAATAGATGGATGCAATTTCAACAAGATGGGTAATTAATTCAATAGTTCCAAACCAAGTAAAGAAAAAACTATATTTTCAGAACTTGGGAGTGCTGTATGGTTCACCAAATTCGATGACGTCTGTCACTTGTTTCTTTTGCTTTTCGTATGTTAGCAAACAATGGTAATTGCTTGGTAGCTATTTTCATCTTAACTCGTGATTGGGCCAATTTCATTGTGCACCATAGGTTGCAATGAGGAGTCTTGCTCGATACTCAGCATAGGCTGCAGAATGGTGTGATGGATGTTGAAAAAACGTGGGTCTCTTAAATTCTAGATGCAAAATTTAAGGGTAAAGAGAATAGAAAGAAAAATTTATATCCAATTTCATCACATAATGTACTGGGTTGATTTATTTATTTTTTTACAAAATAGACCCTTAAACCTTCTTTAATTGTAAAATGGATCCTGTTGTTTTGATATTTGCAAATAATTTTATAAAATCATTTTGATTACTATATTTAGTATTATATATTTAATAAAAATGTTAGAAATTATTTCAATTTGAATCTTATGCGTGTCACAGTGTTTAAAAAGGTAAATTTGTGTAAAATTAGAAATTTATTTGGATCTATTCATTCAAACATTGAAATATTATAAAATACTATATAATCAATATTAAGGTGAACACATTTGAAGATTTGGATGCTTAATTAAAAAGTATGTGACCCCTTTTAAATGATCAAACAAATTTAATAAGTGGAAATTCATTTTTAAATTGATTTTAATTGTATGATCAATATGAGCTTTTAATTGATATGATTTTAGACCTTAGTTAAATAAATGATGATAAGATTAATAAGTCAAATTTTATAAAATCATTAAGGTGGGGCGCAAATTGAAAGGATGTACACACATATATAATCATATTCCAATGCTACATTTCTTGAAATAAATTTTAAACAATTCGAAGTGTCAAGCGAAGCCAACCTAAAATTTTAAGATAAGGGTTGGATTCAATTTTTAAAAATAGAAATTAATGTTGACATTGGGATGAAATTTCCCCCAAAAAAAAATGGATTAGGATTAGCTTGGTAAAGCGACCTAAGTTTTGCTTGTGTAAAGTTTAGGGAGAACTAAGGAATGTTCACATGGGTCCTCGGTTCCAAAGGGTGTGTTTGGGAATGATAAAAAAATAAAAATGAGAAAAAATATAAAAAAGTGAAAGAAAAGTGAAAGAAATGAACTAATGTAATATGAGGTAATTATTATAAATAAAGTGAATAAAAATAAAATAACTAGACTTTTTATGTGAATAGTTTAAAAATAATAATTGAAAATATAGATAATAAGTAATGTTATTATTTAGCTAAAATGTCAACTAAAAAAGGTGTGAAAAAGTTGGTGAAACATTGTACTCATTACCAAACACAAACTCTCATTTGGCCAGGCTTGTTTTGAGACAACCAATATGTTTTCTATGCAATATAAACAAGCTATTATACTTATCAACGCATGGTTAACTAAGAACCTAAAGATAATTTTCATGACAGCTCTAGTTGAACTAAAAAATCGAAATTATTTCTCGAGTACTTCTCTCACTAGGATAAACAACTTCATATTAATATTTCAATGTGTAGATGAATCTAAATAAATTTTCCATTCTATATACTTTCAAATGATGTCTTTAACATAAACTAACTCCAATTAAAATGATTTTAAAATTTTCAAGTAAATGAATAACACCATGAAAAATGCAATCTAATCAAAATTAAACATCAAGATAGGTATAAAACAAAGGAACCTTATTGAGACTTTAGTAAGATCTATAACCAAATCATGACCCATAATCCTACTCTTTATTTGAAACCATTTGGTGATTCTGCTAACATTAGCAATTTCGTAAAAGTTCAGAAAAACCAAATAAAAACGAAGCATGAATGTCATTGTTTCTATTATTTTATTTTATGTAAATAATTTATTAGAACTGTTGATTAATATGGTTTTTCAGTCCCATCCGTTAAATATAGTACCAGTCTACCAGACAATCATAGAGATTTACTTTTTATACTTGTCCTCCTCCTGTCATAAAGAAAGAAAAGAAACACTGATTGACTTGAGTCTCCTCCTTTCATAAAGAAAGAAAAGAAGACGCTGGCTGACTCGAGTCAAGATACTTTCTGCTTTTCCTCATTTTCTTTTCTTTTTTAACATGGCGTGTTGAACGAATTGGTCCCCCACTTTGATGTGTCTATCTTATCTCTCCATGAACAACCTTAACAATCTCCACGCTCTTTTGGGTTTGAACCAAAAGGCGGATTCGGCCTGAATTTAGGCAAACTTATGACCAAACGTGCAGGAATCATGATTCCATTGATTAATTACTCATGCAAATTAAGACATTTTCCTTGGGCATTTTTCTGTTAGGTTCAAGGGAAAGAAATGTAAAGGATAAAGAAAAGTAAAAGAGAGATAAGATATAAATGTGAGATTAGAATAGATAGTGATGTTAGTCAGAAAATGAATAAAATGAAATTAATAAACTTTTTTAAAAAAGGATAAGTAATAATGAAAAAAATAATTGTAGGCATTTAAAATTTTAAATGTCATTTTAAGAAGAGAAAAGGAGACCTCTCTCTCTCTCTCTCTCTCCACAAGAGGGTTTTTATGACTCTTTCAGCACAAAGAAACACATATTAGAAGATTTATGTAAAAGGTCAAGAGACGAGAACTAGATGCATTCTTGTTGGGAATAATTGAGAACACACAAGAAATCATAAATTAATCATATAGAGAACACAAGATTTATGTGAAAAACTCTTCAACTCAGAAGGAAAAAATACAGGAGAGAGATAATCAATCCATTATGAAATACAGATTACAGAGATACACTCAAGATGTCTCACACATATCTCATAGAACGCCTCACACACACACATTGATAACCCCATTTCTCACTCCTTTCCGGAGAAAAACCTTAGAATTTACATGATAACTCTCTCGATCATAACCCTAGAATTCTCCCACTGAATCCTTATCTGGTACCTCAATATATAACTTCTCTAGTGAACTTTCCCACATGGACTTCCAGGCCCATCTCACATATGCATGCCCACTAGACTTTGCAGAAGATAAGATACAAAAAAAACTTAACAAATCTCTACCTTGGCTTGGATTCTGCAAACATCAAGCCAACTCCACTTTGGCTTGGATTCTGCAATCATCAAGCTAACTCCATTTTAGCTTTGCTTCCGCAAACATCAAGTCAACTCTACCTTGGCTTGGATTCCACAAACATTAAGCTAGCTTTTGAAGATTTAACCAGTGTCTCTACCATCCGCAAATCAATCTTTAGCTCATTATCAGTTAGTTTATCATCCATCATGCTTAAACCAACATGATCCATATCTCCACTTGAGATGTCTTTCACAATCCACCATTGTAAAACCTGTGGGTTCATCTCTTCCATCCTGATAGCATCTAAAGAGATCAAACCGCCACAACCAGAGATCAAGAAGACCACCTCTCGATATGCATCTCACAATCTTTCTTAACTCTTCTCGGAGCTTTTCATGCGAACCTTGTTGCATCAACAATTGATCATCACCTGCACATCATTCGTAGTGTCACCACCCGCATGTTGAATTGGCCAGATTCACACACCTTTATGATTGCTACCCATGTGCAACCCTTTAACTGCAATATCCTCATTCACTTAGACGATCACATGAGTACAAGAGCTCAATCTATCTCCATACTCACCATCTTCCACATGTATGCCAAACTGCACTCTTTTGTACGCCCCTTAGTTCTACTAGCTCCTACGTACCACACACGTGCCAAACTTGCATACATGCCAAACTCATACGCCACCTACGTACCAGTGCAAGGAACCATGCACTCATCCATGTACCACTTGTGCATCTGCTACCAAACTATGCCTACATTATTGAATCCATCTTTCAACCATCACAGTCTTAGGACTCCCGGGCTCTCTCAGATCTACTATCGATCACAGTTACAGGGCTCGCCATCATCCACGGTTGATCACAATCTCAGGACCAAAGCCTCTATTTATCATGGAACTCAGGAAAACAACCGTTTAATCCCTATGCTCTCCGTGCACCATTTGCACCTTGTACACATAGACAAAAAACCAACCAATGCGGCATCTGTAGCACATCTGTTTGTGAAGCCCACTGCTCCACCTCAATCTGAACCATCCATGTATATAATCAATATGAAAATAACATGATTATTCCACCGATCCACTCAGATCTGCTCAAATCTATGCTTTAATGAACCTGATAGAACTTAATCTACTCTGATCAACCATGATCATCGTGATTCAACCTTGATCATGCCCAATGATTCACCATCCACTTTATTTACGTCATCCATAAACTCCGCAGCACCTCAAAATGTCCAGATCTATCAACTAGAATCACTGATCATCACTAAATCACCATTGATTTGCACATACCCATCAGATCTATATCATTAAAGCATAATCTACCCAATTTGACCTCATAATCGTGTTCACAACACCCAAAAACATAGAAATCTATATCAGGACCCAAATCGGACTCTAGGATCACCCAAAATGGGTCGCATGTGTACAACTTTAGTTTACACCTCAATGCACCATTCTAGTGCACCATCTTCCTCCTTGGAAGAAACCCTAGTTGTCAACCCTCTTGCTGCCTCTGCTGCCATGTTGTGCCGCCATCTTCTGACCGTTGGACGGTCAATCTAAACCGACTTGGACATCTCCACCGACATTCATACTTCAGCGAACACCTCGCAACACAGATTCTCCCCGTTCGGTCGTTGCTAGAAGAAAAGTCATCTTCTTCCTCCTTGCCGACGATGCAGCCACCGCTACTATGCATCTTCTCACTGTCTGCCAAATGTTGCTACTATGACAAATCTGCCAGCGTCAGCCCAATGGAAAACCCATCACGTCGGAGGCTAGCCTTCGTTTGCTTGTCATCGTCGCCTTCCCATCTGTCGTCGACTGTCAGTCACTGACTGTAAGCCCCACATGATGACGCCCAAATCTATCATGCTCCTCTGTCTGCGGTGCTCGGCGTGATCCATCATCATTGTTCACCCGCTAGATCTGCGAATCCTTGCCAAAAAAAAAAAATTATCCCTTTGCCACTGCTCCAAATCCAACCCTAACGAGCCATCCAATCAACTCCTCTAGAACTGGATGATCAGCATCCTCTATTCGTTTGCTGCCTTCCATCATGGCCGCCAAACCACTGCTCACCTTGCCGTCGATCGCTTGTTACCGATGCCACAATCAGCAACCTGCCATAAGAAATTAGTAGTCATCCAATCTTTTTTTTTTTCTTCTTCCCTCTTTCTTCATCTACCTTCATGATCTTCCCGTTCTTAATCATCGGCTTCTGATGTCTCGAAATCCCAGAAACCAAAGCTTTGATATCACTTATTGGAAAACATTATTGAGAACACATAAGCAATTATAAATCAATTATACAAAATACAAGATTTACATGGAAAATCCTTCAACCCAGAAGGAAAAAACTATGGAGAGAGATAATCAATCCACTATGAAATATAAGTTACAGAGATACACACAAGATGTCCTACATATATCTTATGGAATGCCTTATACATATCTCCAATTAACACACTTTGATAACCCCCTCTCTCAATCTTCTCCGGAGAAAAATCTTAGGATTTATCTAATGACTCCCTCTATCATAACCCTAGAATTTTCCTACTGAATCCCTATCTAACACTTCAATATATAGATTTCTTAGTGGATTTTCCCACATGGACTTCATAGGCCCATCTCACCACAAAAAACCTGACAATTCTCTATATATGTTTTTGCATTTTCATGATACCGATGATTAAAATTTTGATATGAAAGCTGGGTAGCATAAAAATGTAGAAGAATTGTTGGGTGGAGGGCCCAAGTGAGCTGATCAATAGAAGAATTTGTTCCTTTCTCTTAGTTGGTTCTTGGAAAATGCATTAAACATAATTTTATTTAAAAAAAAGGAAACCAGAATTACTAATTTTCATGTTAATTATTAGATTTATTTGTTTATTTTTTAAAAAAAAATCGTTTAAAAAACCAAGCTAGTTATGGATGTTAAAAAAGTAAATGTGAAGGCTTGGGGTCTGGCCTTATCATTCAAAATCACTAGCCAATTTAGAAAGCCTTTTTTCCTATCATATAATCAAGATACACTTCAAGCCACTAAGCAAATTCAGACTTATGCCCTCGCGCTAACAAAAGGAAAGGTATCCAAAACGCAGGGCCTTGTAACCAAGCCTTGAAACACCCCAAGCAACCAATTAGGACTTATTGACAAGAGACATGTATCTCTGGACTGGTATAGAAGCTCTCTTACCTTTTAATAGAAAATGATGTATGTATGGCTAAGAACGCTTCAAACGCTTTGACAGAGCAGCAACCTTTTGTCTTCAACCTACACTATTTAGCATATACGTCCAAGGCACACACAAATAAAAATAGAAATAGAAATAGGACTCGATTGCATGTGAGATTGTTTAGTCGGAGTATGAAGTGAACCCGGCCGTTGTAACTTCCCGATTCCGAAGACAAACCATCTAATTGCATGTGCTGCTCCAGACGTCATACTTGCTCCACTTCATTCGCAGAGTTTCCCAATCCTTATCCACTGGCGAGAAGTCGAGATCAGCCACTGCACGTGTTTTACACAAACATGGCTCAAAAGCTTTTTGTCGTCTTGTTTAGTTTTTTTTTTAATTTTAAATCATTTATATTTTATATTTTAAATTGAATATGTCTATAAAGAAAATAACAGAAATCCTTAGTTTATATTGGCTAATAGAATAAAAATTTATTATAATATATGTATATATATTAAAAATGTGGCCCACGTAAGTATGCTATTATCATATTTTTAGAACACTAATATAAATAGAGAAATGGTTTAAAGGAATGATTCCTACTTCATTTTCTGCCACTATAAATAATTAAATGAAATCCAATTCTTCCATCTTACTTAACACCACTTAATGATTTGGTAATTTAAAAATTATTTAAATAAAATACTTAGATGAGCCCAAAATTAACATCGTTTGAGTGGTAATATCTATACTTCAAAATTTTTTCATTTCTTATGGGGCTCATAAGGATACAATCATACATGCATATATTATATTAAAAGCTTTCATTTTAGATTAGTTCATGATTATACAAAACATTGTGACATTCCTATATATGCATAGGCTATTATAAATAATTTTTGTATTTCATGCATTTTTTAATGGTGTGGCTTAATTACATAGGTTTTCAAAATAAAATGAATGTTGTGACTTACATAGGCTTTTAATCAAAATGATTTCACATTTTTTTAACTACAGTGATAATGCATAATGGTTGGATTAGATTCTACTTAATCATCTTTGATTGACTTAAAATAAAGAAATTCCTTTTAAATTTCAAAGGAACCTTTCCATTGAACTAGTTCTCATATATATATATATATATATATATATATATACACTCACCATCTGGTATCAAAGCCTTGTTAATCTGTGTATGTAAGGAAGAAGATAAATAGTAATATCTGAGGACATGTACGTATTAAACAGGTAGTTTCCATTGAGGTATTGAGGTACTAGTTTTTGACCAAAGTACCGATTAGTGCCACTTAACCGAGGAAGGCGCTTAGGCCAGAATGTAGGGAAAAAAAAGGTCTGGATTTCATCCCTCAATGTGAAAATCCCTCAGTAGAAACGATAATCATTCCTGTTAATGCATACATTACTTGGATCTTATTATTTAAACTCTTCATTATATTTCACAAATTATCCTTTACTTATTTGATTGCTTCATTTATCTGTTACTATTGCAATAGCTTGACGAAACCAATTATGCAATACGAATTGAAGTATATCTAGAAAGATTAGGTCATTGGACATAGAACCTATTTCATCATTATGTTACGAAGAACATATAGCAATGCATCCATATCATCATCATCATCTTCAACAATCAATAGTGAAACCCTCAATCTTGCCAATCTTTCAAATGATCTTGAAGATTGGAAAATTCCAAGAATATCACATGATCAAATCTGGAAGAAAAAAGGAACCTTCCAATTTAAAACAAATTACATAATCAAAACTGAAGAAAAAACAATCCCTCTTTCTTCATTACAATCTTCGATGACGTTGATATCTAAGTCATTGTTAAGTGAACAAAAGAAAAAATACCCCTACTTGCACTTAGGTCTAGTACAAGTAGCCGTAAAACCCCTAATCAGAGAAGGTCTAAACATCTCTACCCTTCTGTGTCTACGTGATGCTAGACATAGAGACTTTGAAGACTCGCTTCATGGCATCCTTGAAGCTGGTTTACATGATGGACCAGTCTACTTTGATTGTTTCCCAAACTTCACAGTCGTAGCTAATGATCCGAATGCATTAGATGCACTCATATTAAATTTTATGTTATATAACTGTAACATGAAACCAGGATCTATACCAGTCGCATTGGTTTATAGAATCTACTATAAAGCAATGACTACGGTTTTAGATTCCAGAGCCCTCTATTAATCTAAGCCTGGAGAAACAATAGTTTTCCACATAGACCCAACCAAATCCAATATTCGGATACCAAAAACAATCAGATGGTCAGAAGTTACACTTCCTCCCTCTTTGAAGTTAACTGCTGTAACCACACCAGAACCAATCCAAAATTCCCGAATGGAAACCATAATCCATCACCAGGAAGGAGATATCGAGATCATTCCCCGAAGGAAATCAATCTCTAATCCCATAAATCCAAGTCCAATAATTACTGAACCAACTGAAAAATCATTTAGTAGTTTCAGGAGTTTAGAAATCCCTAAATACAAGCCACAAAAATTAAAAGGGATAAAAATCGAAGGAACATCTGCACATCCATATTATGAGAATCAATCACCAGATCTTAGACATAGTCATATCTTCAATGAGCCTCACAGCTCTAGACGATCTGATGACCATTCTCAAAATATGTCTCCAACAGCTTCCCAAATGGAAGATTCACTAAACGTGATCACAAAGAAT
>JAYJMB010000004.1:279856-311771 GCA_036873735.1 Pouteria campechiana
ATATATAAATAAATATTAAAAAAATGAAATAGCTTCACTTCCTTGCCCCCTGCTGCCCTAATTTGAGGTGGAGACTAATTGAAGTTATGTAATGAAGTTTGAGCATGGAGGCTTATGTAGTTTTAATTTCCATTTTACATTTAAAGTTTAAGCCTTAAATTCAAATTACATTTATGAAACTTGGTTTGAATTTATTTTATAACTATTTAGTTGTAGAACTTAGATGAGACTTTATTTGATCTGCATGGATGGAACTTTGTTTGACTTGGATGAGACTTTTGTAATTATTTGGTTAATCTAAATTTAGTTATGTATAATTTGATCTAGATTTTGTAGTGTTGTAAGCATGCATCACTTACAAATGACAGGCTTGGATGATTATAGGTCATTTTGTGGTGTTATTTTTAACTTATTATGCATTTGACTCATATACTTGTCTTCTTTTCTAAAATGAACCTATATTATTTTAAACTTTTTAACCTCAATTATCAATCCAAATTCAACCTGAAACTGACCTAATTTTCATAGGGTTGGTTTAGGTTTGGGTTTAGGTTTTACAAATAGGGTTAAGGTTAGGGTTGAGTTGAGATTTTACAAATAGGATTAGGGTTGAGTTTATCCCAACCCAAGTCAACCCAACCCAATTTACACCCCTAGTTATAATAGATGCAATAAAGGTCATTCTGATCCTATATTGGTATAATTGATGAACCGGACTAGTTATTGATACACTTAAATAATTATAGCAAAGTTGACCTCATATGGTTATTTTCATAATGCATGATTATAAGGTTACAAATATAACCCAAGTGGGAGATTATTAGATCGTAAATCCAACATTACGCTCATATGTGAATAATTATGTGTTGTGAACTGTCATGTATGATTAAGACCATTTGAAGTAATCTGCTAAGAGTTGGTTAATTTGCACTTTAATGTATTTGATAGGGTATGGGTCTTTAATGCGTAGAGACTTAAGGGTAATTTCTATTTTTATGATGGGCTAAAATAGAAATACTAAAAGATAATGCGTAAATACGCATGAGTTATCTATATATAGTGGTCATGGTCCCTGAGTGTATGTTATTTCCATTCTTTCTGGCATCCCATCACTAGAGAGAAAACTTAAAAAAAAAAAGCCAAAGGGTTCTCTTAAGGGAACAAGTGTTGATCTAGAAGGTCAACCGCACAACTCTAAATACAATCAGCCATTATGGATTTAGGTACACTTTTGCTTATGTGTAATTCTTAATGATACAATATGAATGATCCTATGATTTATGTGATAGTTTTTACAAAAGGAATTATCCTAATAGGATAAACTTAGTGGAGATCCTGATTGTCCAAACCTAGCGACTGGTCTACAAAACCTAGCATCAATGATGCTACTACCAATCTAAGTCATTGAATCACCAATCACCAATACCAATAACCTACCACTGCCTCTACACGATCTATCCATGTTGTCCTTAATTGACAACCCACCAACAACCGTTGATCACCATACTGCAATCACTTCCCTCTTGATCTCAGTTGTTGATAAAAAATCCCTGCCTAAAATTCAATCTCAATGTCATCCAAATTTTGTCATTTCTTATAGTATTTTCATATAAAAATCAAAAAGATATAGAATCATTGGATGGATAGATAAAAATTAATTTTTCATATAAAAATGAAAAAGATATAGAATCATCCCAAATCTACGGGCATTCTCATGTTGAATAACCAAGGATGATTAATCAATTTTTTAATAGAGGATAACACTAATTTTTAAATTTAAATATAATAAAAGGCATTTTAAAATACTATTAAGTTAATGTAATTTTTTTTCATAACTACAGGAATTTGGGGAAGGAAGAGCTTATGCCTATCATTTTGAGGTATATATATGGATTCCAATGGTGCCACATCAACAAGAGGCTGCAACGTCACCTTTAATTCATGGGAGGATATATTCAGTTGACATGATATATTAATTGGACTAAAAACCAAAATATTTGCTAGCTTTGTTTTTTATGAGCTAATTTTTTGCCTTTTTTCCACTTATAACTTTCTGCTTTCTTCATTCACTTTTCCGATACACTGCCAAAGTCTCTCTTCAGCTCACTAGCATGGCACCTCAAAAGAAAGGAGAGCCCAAGAAGAATGTACCTCAAAAGAAAGGAGTGCCCAAGAAGAATGTACCTCAAAAGAAAGGTAATAATAAAGTCTCTAAAAAGAGGCCCTTTAATACTAAACTAGTTGATTTGTTATCATGGGTGTGCATGATAGCAGAGTATGATCACCACAGTTTAAACACCTAAAGATGGCTATCGCACTAATCAAGGAGGATCGTACAAAAATGACAAAGGCTCATCAAGCTCCAATAGTGAAAGGCTTACCTTCAATGTCTGTGGAAGGCGAATCGGTTAGCAATTCAATTAGAAATATCAAACCCCATGAGTTTGGCATTCCTTTAGGGAATAAGAATTCTACAAGTCCTGACAGTATAGAAGTGGGCCCCAATAGCAAATTGGGACATCTTGGGGATGTTAGCTTATCAAGTTGACTTGGCTCATTAGAGTGGGCCCAACGCCCTCTTGATCTATGTTCTATCATATCAGTAGCTCTTATAATAGCTCTATACTTCTCATATGCTTATAAAGAACTTATTCTGATGGGGCTAAATCTACTAAGGGGAAGGCATATACTTGGAAAGGTAGGACAGTTGACAGGCACTGAAGTCGGTGAGCTTGAAAAAGAGGCTGATGAGCTTGATAAAGGGCTTCAAAAAAGCATTCCTCCAATGTTAGGAAGAGACAAAGGAGATTCAGACATCGAGTCCCTAGATTCAGACAATCAATCATCAGATTCAGACTATATGTCAGCAAATGATGACAATTAGTCACCAGATTCAGACAAAAATACCCAAGATGGTAATAATAATATAGAGAGAATGACAATAAATCTAGAGAGAATGCCAATAAATCTAGAGAGATTGCGAATAAATATTCTGATAGTGACATGTCATCAGAAAGTGATAATAAATATATAGATGAGTCCCATGAAATCCTTGGGTCTCAAAAAATTCCCCCTATATTTCTATCACTCTATAGGGAAAAAATGGTATATATGATATACCTTCACTCTGTAGGAGAAAATAGGTATATATATTAGGGTATATATATTATTCAATGCGTGCCTTGAATTAACATACCATAGGTCGGGCACTTAAAGTTGTGGGATGTCTCTACGAGGCTTTAGCTTTAGATATACGCGATTCGATGAGAAATGTCTATCTTATAGGTGATAGAGTGGTGGGGGGGGGGGAGGGGTGGTGTGGGTGGTATTTAATACTCCCTAGGTAAGGCTGGGGGCACACAACAAGTTGAATGTCTAGTATCTTATCCACAGTGAAATACGTCAAATAATGAATACTATCCCTAGTGAAATACAACGAATAATGAAGGGGAAATATCAACATTTTTGATCATATATAGGATTGCCCCATACATTTCTAACAATCTATAATTAAGGGGAAATATTAATGTTTTTGATCATATATAGGTGTGCCCCACCTAAAATAGTGAAGGGGGAATATCGGCATTTTTGATCATATATAGGGAGCACCCATAACTAAACCTTTATAGTATACATACATTCCCTAACCCTGTAGAATGCACCATATAAGCAATCTATGGGGTAAAAAGGTGATGAGTTATAAAAAGCTAATCCTAGCCTTACTCGTTGTGTGGAGTTGGGCGACCAAATGATCATTGAAATATGAAATTCATTTTTTGGTTGGTCGCCCAACTCCACACAACGAGTAAGGCTAGGATTAGCTATTATAACCCATCACCTTTTTACCCTATAGATTGCTTGTATGGTGCACTCTATAGGGTTAGGGACTGTATATGTATTATAATGATTTAGTTATGGGTGCTCCCTATATATGATAAAAAATGTCGATATTTCCCCTTCGTTGTAGATTGCTAGAAATGTATGAGGCAATCCTATATATGATCAAAAATGTCAATATTTTCCCTTCATTATTTGATGTATTTCATTGGGGATAGCCTTCATTATTTGATGTGTTTCACTTTCGATAGGATACTCTTTTTTAAACTATAAGATACTAGACATTCAACTTGTTGCACCCTTGGCCTTACCCGGTGTCATAGAGACATCCACAGCTTCAAGTGCATGGCCTGTGGTATATTAATTCAAGGTGTATATTGAATAACATATATACCTATTTTCTTCAGCAGAGTGAAGGTATATCACATATACCTTTTTATTCCTATAGAGTGATAGAAATATAGGGGGAATTTTTGTGGCTAATTTTTTGCCTTTTTTCCCACTTACAGCTTTTTGCTTTCTTCATCTACTTTTCTAATACACTGCTGAAGTCTCCCTTCAGCTCACTAGCTAATGCCATTAAAATTTTCTTATCTTCCATAAATTATTCTGAAGCATTTTTCTCTTTTATTTATCTTTGCTAGATCAAGTCTATTAGTTCACTTCTATAACTTGAAATCAATTATAAGATTTATTATATTTAGTTTTAGGTAGCTAATGATATTATAAATTAATGACTTGAATAATTCTAAAGATTAAATTATATCAAAGAGTTAACAAGTAAATATCTTTGTTGCGTAGGATATTTAGCTATTAGAAGCATGGTCGAGTTCATCATTTTGCTTCTATAAATTAATTATGTTAATAATGAAGCTTATTATTTCTCAATTTTGCTCCGCAAAAGTCCATTGTTTAACATTATATATGATGATATTATTAAAAATTTGATAAAACTAAAAAATCAAATTAGGTATTCAACAAAATAAATATCTTTGTTATGAAGCGTATTTATTGAATTTTATTTGTTGTAAAAAGATAAGCATTTATGGACACCATTGGAAGTGCACTCAAATTCATTATTTCTCTTGTATAAACCTATATATTTATTTTTAAGAGAGACCTTATATTTTTTAAGTTTTTTTGTAGATAATGCCATTGTTTAAAATTATATATGATGTACGATTACATTATAAATTAGTTTTTGTAAATAACTAAAAAGATAATACCATTGCTTAACATGGTATAGGATTGGAGGAGATATTCCAAGTAGAATGGAAAAGAAAATATGGGAGTATTGTAGTCCAAACTCTATACAATCATTTTCATATTGTTACAATCATTTCATATTATTTGTGTGTAAATGATATGTTTAGAGCCTTCAATGATAAATAAGTTAAATTTAATCCATTTAACATTGTTAGTTCACTTATTTAACTAAGATTCATTAAAAATTTTCAAATAGAGACCAAATTAGGCTACAAAATTCTTCACGTTTGAGATCTAATATATGCAAGTCAAAATTCTCTGCTTATTTGTAGCCCACTTATGTTTTAATTAAGATAATTTTTAAAGCTTAGCTATATAAGTCGTACCAAGTATGAAATATGAATTAGATCTGACTGATACATGATCTCGGGTCCTAAATAAACCATTTGCATGCAAATTATCACCATAAAAATGGTTTTACATGATTATTTCTCTTGTTTGAGTTAAGAGTTGTTGGTTAAGTTTGTATAGGATATTTGGAAATCGGACATCCTAAATTTGTCTAATTAGAAATTTGTGTTGTTATCTTCAATTATTACTGATTAACTTTTGCAGATTTGAATTATCTAGACATTAAAGGTTCTAAATAGACGATATTAGCTTCTATTAAAAGTGGAGAGAATGGATGCTAAATAAGTTTCTTTTCTACATAAATATTACTTATGATGAAATTCCATTTTTTAATAAAATAAACGTCATTGTTATGTAGGTTATTTATTGGATTTTATTTGTTACGAAAAATGAGCATTTATGAATGCAATCAAATTCATCATTTTTAGGATAAACCTTATTATTTTAAAGTTTTTAAGATGATATCATTATGGAATATTAAATATGATGAAATTAAAAATAATTAAAAAAATTAAATCAAGTAGATATTTAACAAACTAAGTATGTAAGGACATACCTTATTATTTTTATTTTTCCACTAATAATATCATTATTTTTAGAGTATGTTTGGATGCATTAGCAAAAAAGTGTATTTAAAATTAATTTCTTTTATACTTTATTTTAAATTAATGTGATACTTTTACCTTATTATTACCTATATTTTAATTATTTTTTTAATTTTTTGTTAAAAGATTTTTTTTATATAATAAATCGATTTAGATATTTAACAAAATCAAATGAAGAATATTGAAGATTTAATATTGTCATTGTGCATTTTCATTTTTAAAGCCAATTTCTTTCTCGCAAGCGAATTTTGTCAAGATGATAAAAATATCTGGCCACGTCACACGTCTCTTATCCAAGCTCCCAAAAAACTCTGCAAGTCTGCATTTGCCGCTTTCTTCCCTTTCGCTACGTCGCGACAATGGCCTCCGCTACAGCCCCCGGCGTCTTCCGTCTTCCCCCGTTTTCTGCAAGCACTCGCCCAAGAACCAGAAATCCCCGAAAATACCCCTCCAGAAACCCTAATCCTAATCTCAAAACCCAAACATCCACTGGAACCGAAGCCACCACCTACACTCGCCTCCCGCCAAAGGACGACTCCATCACACCCTTCGATTTCCGTCCCGACGAGATCAAGCTCTCCGACTTCCCTACGCCGGCAGGGCAACCTCCGGGACATAGGCCATCCCCGAAAATCTCAGAACAAAGCTTCTCCGACTCCGATTCCGACGTTGATGAGGATGACGACGACGAAGGGATCGCATTGGAGTATGGGGACACGATCTTCAGCGGCGGAGATGTTGCAGAGGATTATGAAGCAATGGAGGAGGAGGGGAAGGAGAAGGAGAAGGGAGTGCCGGCGGTGATGCGCTGCTTTGACCGCGCGAAGATTTACGTTAAGGCCGGCGACGGCGGGAATGGCGTGGTTGCGTTTCGCCGGGAGAAGTACGTTCCGCTCGGCGGCCCGTCCGGCGGGGACGGTGGGCGGGGCGGGAATGTTTATGTGGAGGTGGATGGGGCGATGAATTCGTTGCTTCCGTTCCGGAAGAGCATACATTTCAGGGCGGGGCGTGGGAGTCATGGGCAGGGGCGGAAGCAGGACGGAGCGAAGGGGGAGGATGTCGTCGTGAAGGTGGCGCCGGGGACGGTGATTAGAGAGTCAAGGAAAGGAGGGAAAGAAGGGGAGGTGCTGATGGAGTTGATGCAGCCCGGGCAGCGGGCATTGCTGCTGCCTGGAGGGAGGGGTGGGAGGGGGAATGCGTCATTCAAAACAGGGACGAATAAGGTGCCCAAGATTGCGGAGAAAGGAGAAGAGGGAGCAGAAATGTGAGTGCTTTTTTTTTCTTTTTATCTATGTTTATTTCTATATCCCATTCTTTCTTTTGTAGAAATTAGGAATTTTGGCAATAGATGATTGTTGAGCTTTGTATGATTCAGGTGGTCAATGCATTTTTTATTGTTTGTACCAGTGTTCCTATTACCTATTTATTGGTGGCCTAGTGGCCTAGAAAAAGATATTATTATTTTTATTGGAGATATTATCATTTTTTATGAGAACTTTATCTGTAAAATAGAAGAAAATAAAAAATAGAGAAAATTTGAAAGATTTTCAGTGTACCTTTGTAATAAATTATGATAAATATAAACACACAATTTGGGCAAAAAATTGGATTAAATAAGTTACAATTACATGAATAATGAATGTGCACATGAGAAATGTATATAGGTTGACCGGAGGAGAGTAAATCTTAATAAGAAAAAATATTATATTAAACATTATATCTTTCATACTAAGTCACACAAAATATATATATATAGTAAGTATTTTGAAAAATTAAACTAAACACCAAATCTTACCTTAATACTAAGTGGTAAGTGTTTACAAATTTTAGAAAATAATTTTTTTTTCATAATTTTAAAAAATATTTATAATTAATATTAAATTATAAAAAATAAAATAATCTGTTTCCAAACAAAACCTTACTTAAAACAACTAAATCGTATTTATCATGACCTAAATACTGATTTTTTTAAAAAATATAGTTTTAGGGCTTTCCTCAAAAATTCGTAATTTTGCAACAAAAAATGCTAGAAATCTGTGTTTTTCAACAAATCTTACTTTTAATTTCTGTTTCCATTCGTAAATAGTGATAAATAAACCGATTTGGGGATTTTCCCCAAATCGCGAGTTCATTCCCAATCTGCTCAAATTTGACAGATTTGGTTGTTTAAATCTGTTTAGATCAATACTATAATGCATTACATTCATATTATTTTGAACAAAATAAAGATAAAAAACAGTGAAAAAAATGTATTTTCATACCGTCATAGTGTTCGGACGTCCTAGAGCAAAAATGAGATTTTGATCTTCAAAACGGAGTTTTTCTCCCACAAAATCCCAAATGGATTTTGCATTTCTGGTAGTAGAATGTAGAAATGATGGAAACTAGGAGAAAAAGGGGGTTTGAAGGGGGGTTTCGCATCTCACAGTGGCAAAAAATGCCCCCTTTGCACGTCCCGAACAATAATATTGTTGCCTAAACGATATTATCAACAAAATCTCGCAATAAAATGAGATTTTACTGATAAATCACCATAATATCGATATTTCTGGTAAATTAGTGATAATATCGATTTTAAGGAAGTTTTTTTATTGCTATGAGGCTAAAATGATATTATCGAAGATAATATCTATAATGTGAACACTGGTTTGGACTTTGGACTAATTTTAGATTTGGGAGTCTCACAGTTTTTTGTGGCCTAGAATGTTGAATGTTGGGTCGCACTGTAGATGGGTGGTTGTGCTCTTCTTGCACTTCCATGGTTAGTAGTTCACCTTTTAGGCACAAATTTTGCTAGCTGTATTTGTGCAACAAAGTTAAATGCTTGTTATTTGAAAATTGGCATGCAATTTAGGCTTCACTTTTGATTTCGAGAGTCTTAAAGCTGCTTTCAGGAGGGGAAAAAGGTCCCATGGCTCCCTTCTTGGATTATTACTTTGTGGCATGATTTGCTGAAGCATCTCTTCATTTTCTGAGGAAGAGGATTAGTTTTCTTTGCTTCTGGATTCTCCTGAAAATTATTGTCTAGTATAATCTGTTTCAATATAACTTCAGCAAGTGTAAAATCTTGTGTCCAACGAGATTCTATTAGTGCTGCAAATGCTTATATTGATAATTTTATTTATCTCTGTGCAATTATTTAAAGTGAATAAAAACATCATGTTTTTCATTGTCCTGATACTACTGGTTAGGTGGTTGGATTTGGAGCTAAAGCTGGTTGCAGATGTTGGAATTGTTGGTGCTCCAAATGCTGGAAAAAGCACCCTTCTCAGTGCCATAAGTGCAGCTCAGCCAACAATAGCAAATTACCCCTTCACAACTTTACTGCCAAATTTAGGTGTAGTTTCATTTGACTTTGATTCTACGATGGTTGTGGCAGATCTTCCAGGCTTGCTTGAAGGTGCTCACAAAGGTTTAGGTTTAGGTCATGAATTTCTGCGCCACACTGAAAGATGTTCTGTCCTGGTATAGACCATCTTCTTTGAATTCTTAGCATTTGCTCCTCCCAAGTTTCAAGGCATTTAATTTACTTTATCTAATGGTGATACAACATGCTGGTACATGTCTCAAGAATTATGAGTTTCTAATGCTGATTTACTTTATCCAATAGTGGTACATCATGCTGGTATTATGAATTCCAAATTCCAATTGTGAATTTGTTCTCTGGTATTTGTTTCAACAAATGCTTTCTATTGGTTCCGCAGGATCCTTAATAAAGATATTGACTAAACCATGGTTTGTGAATTTTTTGGGTGGCATTTAGTTATTGTATGTTGATTGAACAACCTTTGAGGTCTGATGATTGTGCAACTTCACATCATTCTTCACAAAAAGAAACAGCATTTTGTTGTATATTCTTGGTTTTCCTTGTCAAAGTTCTGATCAGTTCATGGTGAATATTTGTGAGAAATCTTCCTGCCGTAGGGTGATGAATGTAGCCAGTGCTTCCACTCATGTATTCCCCAAACCCCAAACACACCATTCATTATTTAGTTGTCATGCTTATTACTGTATATATTTGTGTGATTCATCTTTTATGTAACACCTATGTGGACTAAGGAGCACTGAGGGAGAATATGCACACACCTTTTGTCTTTTTACTGTTTAAAATTACTTTTTATTTTGGAAGAGATTATTTTATGTTAAGTTCAATTTATCATTTTAATGATATTATTTTACGCCAATGTTTGATCTATTATGTATGCTTGTGAACATGATATATGACTATATCATCAAAGAATAGTGGATATGGCAAGATACATATCCAACCAAAGCATCTGTGCTTATTTGATTTTATCATCTCAACAATGGCACAGAATTTACATTTTTGTTTTGTCTGTTGCACTTTTGTGAGGATATAGCTCTTATATCTGTTTCTCATGCAAGGAGCATTTGTTGATGTTTTAGTTTCCTCCTATGGCAATGTTTCTTGCATGAATATGGATTTACTGAAGTATCATTTGCAGCAAATGGACTAATGAGACTTATCTATCTTCTGGGGGATTAGGTCCATGTTGTTGATGGCTCAGGGCAGCAACCGGAGTTCGAATTTGATGCAGTTCGTCTTGAACTGGAGTTATTTAGCCCAGAGCTGGCAGAAAAGCCTTTTATAGTTGCATACAACAAAATGGATCTTCTAGAGGCATCTGAGCAATGGGTTTCATTTAAGAAATACTTGCAGGATCATGGTATTGATCCACTTTGTACAAGTGCGATGAATAGGCATGGAACTCATGATGTGGCTTCTGCCGCCTATGAACTTCTTCGAAAAAATCGGGAGGCAGAGGCGGAACTTGCAGGTTTAGAATATCTTGTCATTTTCAGCTAGTATCTTATTTTTCCTGGCTCCTCTCTCTTAGTTACACCATCTCTTGAAACGCCTAGTTACCAAGTTAAGCAAGCACAGAATTGAACAAAAATTGATTGTTCAAGTCCATCTCAGCATTATCCTTGCCCCATAGTTAGCAAGCATGCAGGAGTGTTGACGTTAAGTATAGTGTTTCTGCATTCCTGCAGAGATTTGCTTTGATATATGCAAGTTTGAGTTTTTTAATTAGATGCAGGCAAATTTCTTCTTTGAGTGGTTTGCTTCTTGTTGGATCCATATTGGACATTTTAGTTTGTAATCTTGGAATTTTGTTTTGCATGGCTGGACTGGTATGTGTCCTTACGGGACCCTTCCAAAAATTATTTATTAATGAATTTGTTCCCAATGTCTGTGGTAATATATTTTTCCATGTCAAAGAGAGCCTCTTGATCGTGGTCTTGCATGTTCATAAAAGACACTGAATATGATCCAGATTTGTTTATGTTCAAAATTGCTCATGTTCTTTATCTTAGTAATCTATGTTCGGAACTGTTTCTTCTTGATGCTGCTCATGGTATCAATGTTGTCATTTAAAAAAAAAATATTTGTTATATGATAGAGTGGTCTCTTTTATATCAATGACCAGCTCCATTGATTGTAGGTTGGACAGATCCAGTGAATCTGAATCATGTTGCAGAGTTAATACAGAAGCGACGAAGTGCGTCTATGGATGACTTTGAAATCTTTCATGATAAAGGTTCTAATACATGGCATGTCGTTGGAGCTGGGATACAACGCTTTGTTCAAATGACAAATTGGCAGTGAGTACTCAATTTCCTGATATTAAATTGGTCAGTTGTCATCTCTAGCCTTTTCTGTCTCCTCTTCTCATCGAATGGCAATTTTTTCTCACACATTTCTCCAGTGGTGCTTCATCATATTATCATTTTGCATGGATGCAGCAGATTAACCACTTTAAAAGTGACAATCACTTCACATTTAGCATTACATCAGCCATGGTTATGATCATTCATTCTCTTCCCATCCAAGTAGAGCAAAGATAATGTGCTGCTGGTACAGTTGCATTAGTATGATTATGCCAAGCAGATGAGTCGATGAGATGGTTAAGCAGTCATCAAGTGCAAGCTGTCACAAGGATAAATCCTGTTCCAAATTTCATTACAGGATTTATAAAGCTTGCCTGGAACAGCTGAGCCAAGGAAAGTATAAGATTCTCTCTTTTTTTCAAAAAAAAAAAAATTAGTTCAGCATACTTTACAGACTCCACAAAGGTGGGAGCCTCATACACTGGTGGTCTGGTTCAGCGTACTGGTTCTGATATTCTATCTTGGATTTTGAGCTGCTGCATTTCTAGATGGGAAAATCTCCTCTTGGATGAATAGAAATCATTTCAAGGATATTTTCATACCATGCTCAAGTGTAATAGCAATTTGCTTCATTTTCCAATTTCTTTTTTGCTTATTTTTCTTCCATTCCTACTTTTTATTTTTTCTTTGCATAACTTCCTATATTTTATTTTCTATTTGCTTGGACTGCATCATAACCATTTTGTAGGATCTCCTTGGGAACTCCAATTCTTAAAAATAAAAACTGTTGTAAACATGGGATTGATTTCTTCCAATTCCCGTTTGGAATCATAAACCCAAGAATCAATTCGAGTTAGGTTCTTTTGATTTTAGAAATTGAAGGGCTCTTTCTATCCCTTACAATTGAAAGGCTAGCAGCAACACCAATCTTGATACTCAAAAGCTTTGTAGGAGCTGGCTGGTATTCTACACATTTGATAAAAACTCAGCATAATCTGTTTCTATATCAGTTTCAGTGTGCAATGTTCTGTGCAACAAAAGTTTAATTATTGAGCTTTTTGCATATCTACCTACGTCTTTTTGCCATACTTGCATCCATTTCATTGCCTTTTTAAAACATTTTGTAAACATTCCAAAGCCGTCTCTCTCCGTCCAAATAATATTGGGCCACCATTTCAAGCTTTCCTTGTATTTTTTTAATTCCCAAATTGTCCTTCTCATGGATATAAGGGTTTGTAAGAGTGGCGTGGGAGGAGAGGGGAAATGAAGGAAATAAGGTGAGTATGTTGGCTTTCTTTTGGTGAAGTATGTTGGTTTCATTCACTGTTTTCTTCTTTTGTCCAGCCCTAGATAATGATGAAGCATCTCATTTCTTCACTGATTCTTTACATGCCATTGGAGGAGTTTTCGAAATGATTTTGAAGGGAAATGAACTCCAAACAAAGTTTTGAAATTTAAATATGGAGGGAGAATCAGAAGATGAGGGATAGGGGAGGAGAACATTGAGAAAAGTGGCGAATAGGATATGTAGAGTTGATCAAGGAGGAAGGGGGAATCAGAAGAGGGCAAACAAAGAGATAAGTGATGCAACAAGTTAAGAGTATATTTATTTCCCGACTTCACATGCTTAGTCAACTAAGGTATCTGAATTGGCTAAGTTACACTTTGTCTACACATCTTAGTCGACTAAAGTACCTTGGTTGGCCAAGGTTTGTTTGCATATCTTAGTTGACAATGGTCCCTTAGTCAGCTAAAGCACACTTTGTCTGCATTGTGAGACCACATAGCCACCAATAGAATAAAATGGCCTCAAGAAAATCTTTCTCTAAGATCTAAAAGACTAATGTTTAGAGATTTACCTCTTGAACAGTTGATGACAATGAAAGAGATGGTTGACAGCTTGCAAGCTAAAGGAAAAGTATATGATTTTGGATTTGTCAGTGGAAGGGTATTCTTTGGGTGCTGCCGGGATAGTGAGAAAGACTTGCAGTGGGCCCATTTGTATGTCACCGACAAGTTTGGGCAAGATGAGAAAATTAGGAGATTAGGGCATCAGGGTATTTTCAGAATGGAAAAAGGTTGAAATGGCCATTTGATGTTTATTTAGACACAGACAAATGGTTTTGGTATATTAGCAAAATGTTTGGAAAAGTGTTGGTACGAATGCAGTTATTTTTAAATCATTGGTATGTACGAAATTATGGTAAAAAAGCATAGGTATATATGCAAAAACTCTATTTTCAATTGATATTTATTATCTTGTTTTGCATCAGTTTGGGAAGATTTTGAGTCATCCAAGTGAAGTCATCACATCTTTACTTTTTAGGCCTTTTTCTTGCTTTGCTTTTTAATAGTTAATGATGACACAGTATTTCATTTTGGCAGAACCAGATATTTAGTGGTATTTTATCTTGTTCTTTCTTCTGCAGACATAAAAATTTTATTACGTGGAATTTAGAGTATACTTGGTTCAGTGCTTTTTTAGCCATTTTTTTCTCTGTGGATTGGTATCTGATAAGCTTGCTGATAAAACTGTATGTTTGGTTTAGGTACACAGAATCTCTAAGGAGATTCCAGCATGTTTTAGAAGCTTGTGGTGTGAACAAAACTCTCATCAAACTTGGAGTCAAAGAAGGTGACACAGTAATTGTGGGTGAGGTATGTATGGAGCTATACTTAAGCGGGACCATCTGTTGAGTCATCCAAGTGGATTTAAGGCCAACAAACCATAAAAAACAAGTGTCTCTAAAAGCTACAACTGGAAAATTTTGCCATTTATGGATTGCATGAGCGTCACACTTGCCAGATTCAATGCATCACACTTCATATGATCATGACTAGTGTTCGCAATTTTGCTAAAAGGGAAAATTTTGCTAAGCCTAAAAGGAGAAAATTTTGCTAATTTCGGAGAAATTTTTAATAATTTCGCCAAACCATTTCTCTAAAATATAAAAAAATTAAAAAAATACAGAAAAATTTAAAAATCTTCCATAAAACTTCATAATAAATCATAATAAATTTGAATTCACATATAGAACAAAAAACATCAGTTTACATATTAACATGTATGACATAAAGGAACTATACCAATAATGCAAAAGTAAATAAAGTAGATATCAACTGTGGAATACTACTAAATGAGAGATTTAGGTCATACAAAGTTGTTAAACATATGCATATAATATGAAATATGTTATCATCATACCTCACCACCAAAAGGAAACTCATGTTGGCTCGTTAGTTTCATCATTGACATGGTATTCTCACTAGCTTCCTCCCAATGACCATAATAATCACTTCGATATAAGTCGTATAACGCAGGAAAAGAAGATGAAGACACTTTAGTTTCACTATCCGAATTGTATGGTATCTGGCCATAAGTTTGTTGAGAATAATATTTAGAATCTCCAATATAAGATTGTTGAGATTCTTATGAATAATCCCCAAAATGATAACCATAAGGCGTATACTCATAACTAAACCCCTGCTCACTACTATCCATACTAATAGTAGTGACAGTCATATTGTCTACCAAGTCATCCTATTCTGTAAGGCCACTTTTTTTTTACTCTCATACTTTTTCACATAGGATTTCATAGGCAGTCATGCACCGTAATCTTCAACTTACATAGCATGTTGGAAATCTATTTCTGTTGTGAATAGATAAAAAGACCTTTGACTACTTGAAGTGTCACCCATACTACCACTCCTAAGAGCACCACCACCACTATCACCATCATCATCATCACTATCACCACCACGTTTTATTTTTGAAGAAGACTTTGTGGTTGATTGAGTAATGCTTCCAGATCTTGTTAATAGATCAAAGTCATCTGTTAGGATTCTCTCTTCCAATATTCTTTATACATTTACCACTTATTAACGAGCTACATTAGCAATTGTGGGTTCTGACCATCTCCAGTATTTAAATCATTGGACTTTAGCCATTTATATAAAGAGTCTTCTCTTTCATCATCTTTCTCCAAGTGAGCGTAATGCCCTATCATCATTAAGTCCAATGGATCTTCAAGAGGGCTTTTTTCGGATCAAATCAATTGTTCCTGAAGCCGCATATTATAACGACAGAATACCGAATCTTGGAGCCTCTTGTATCCAAACTTGTTTCTTCTGCATGTATGAATTAAAGAAAATGTACTCCAATTATGCTCACATGGAGATAAAGATACCGTTTGGCTCAGTAATCTACATACCAATAATCTCAGATTTGGTGTTTGTCCCATATTAATTCCACCATTCATCTATTAAAGAAAATTTGAATTTATCAATAATTTAAAATAAAAAAGTAAATAACATTTTATTAAATCACTATTCTTTACTTACATGGCTTACTACTTGATTGGATTGCTACATTCATCCCAAATAACCCCTTGGCATCTTGAAAGTACATCAATTATAACATTAAATAAAGTAAATATTATCAATACGCAATTCTTAATCAACAAACTATTCTTGAAATGATATGAGTATATTAAGTTGTATATAATTACCTCACTTACAAGATCCCCAACATTGGGATTGTTGGGAAAAAGCTTTTCAAACACTTTGAAAATCGAAGTGCCAAGTTAGGCATCTTGACAAGCTACAAAATTTGAATTTAAATTAGTTAATGTAAATAGAGAAATTCAATCCATATTCAATGAAATTAGACTAATTAAATCACTTGCTCACCAATAGCATGTAGGGGATGATTTAGCATACCCTCCCAACAAGCCTCTATAATTTGCAAAACCCAGTCTAAATCATTGGGATTGTTCTCTTTGATTACTTGCATCATAAAACGAATGGACTCGTACATGGAACCCATGGATAAATGTATCATTGTCCACTATCCTTAAAACTCGGTAGATAGGTTCCAGTATGCCCAATACCTATCTCACATGATTCCAAAATGTAACTGTCATAATAATATTCATTATTCTCTTTCCTTCTACCATCTTTCTATATTTTGAGGTTTACCATTCGTCCGAGTTAAAAGCTGTGGTAAGGACTTAATGAGTCTTGTACAAGCTTTCCAATGTAATATAATTTGTAACAAATCTCGTCTTTCTAGGATGAACAATCTCTATATAATATTCAAATGTTGTGTGAAACATGGAAAGAACTCAACTGTGATTGTATATAAACTTGGTCACCATACGTTCATTTTTTATTATTTTTTGCACAGTTGGATGACTATCAATATCTTCTAGCATCAAATCAATACAATGTGCAGTACAAAGGGTCCAATATAAAGAGTATTTTTCTTTTAGTATTTTCCTAATTTTTTTATAGGCACTCCCACTATCAGTAACAATCCGCACTACACGATTTACACCAACTCATTCAATCATTTTATCTAATTTCTATTTGATGCAATGAGCATCCTTTACATATGTTGATGCATCTACTAACTTTACGAATGCTGATATCCCTCTGTAGTATAACATAAAATTTATTATGGACAATTTAGTTGAGTTTGTCCATCCATCACACATAATGGTAACCCCATAGTATCTTAATGATGCTTTTAACAATTGATTCAGTCATTTATCTCTGTTATCTCTTCCTTCAAATATTTTTTATAAATTTTTCTTCCTACGAGGGGTTTTATATGTTCCCCCTCTCTTTGAGCAACAACTACAAAGTTCTTAAATGCAATTGTATTTGCTTCATGTTCTGGAATTGCATTGTAGAAAAAAAACTTTAATCAAAACTTACCAAGTTGGCCAACATTGTCCTTTCCCTTATTGAACATTTCCTTTATTTTCTTCTATACTTCACTCACTTACCCATACAATTTATGGTTCAATCATTTTCACACTCTTGCTACATTCAAAATATCTCATAATTCCACCCCTTTGTACCACCCCCACTACCCCCCCAAACTTCCCTAATAGACTCATGGATCATTGGCATATTCTCCTCTAATCGATTCATTTGCTCCCTCTCTCATTGCTCTACTCTAAAGGCACACTTAGGTCTTCTCATATCACATTCATTCCCCTCTTCATCCTTCTTATCATCAACATTCACAATATTTAAAAATCTATATAATTTCTCAGAAATATTTCTCTAGTGCTACTTTTTAGACTCTCGAAAGCTTACCCCTTGCAATATAACTCTTTTAATCAATTTTCTCACTTCTGGGGACACCTTGGGGCAATTTTTAACATTTTTGTACCCTCTAGCTAAATGTTCCTTCAATCTTGTAACAACCCTAGACTTTATTTTCTGACCACAATAATTACACTTTGCTCTATTTGGATATCCATCTAATGGCTTCCTATGCTTCCAAGTGATATCCTGTGATTTATTTTTACTGTTTTTTCCTGTACTTGAGCTCAACATAGCGAACCTATAAATAAAAACAATAATGTTATAGGATAATTAACATTAGTTACATAAAATAAATTCAACAAGAAAAACACAACTTTTATACCTAAGAAGTTTATACGTAAATTTATGATTCTAATTATACATTTCTTTTTATTAGTAATTTTATCAATATCTTTTACCCCAATTTTAATATTATAATTATTAAAAATCATAGTATAAACCATTTATTTTCATAACTTGTAAAAATATAAATGCATATGTTAAAAGCTAACTCTATAAATAATTATATGATAAGATACAACATAATTAATTAATTTTTATTGCTGTTAAATAATATTTATATTATTTAAATTAAATAAATTTTTAAAAATTCATTTCTCGTATGTTTTAGAAGTTATTTAAATAGAAAACCCAATGTACAATCCATATTAATTTGTATGCTAGAAAATCTATTAACAAAATACTAAAAAATGATAATAAATCATGATTATTAGTATAATAGATGCATTTGCCCCAAAAAAATTTAAAGAAAAAATAAAAAACAAACTTGATTAGGGTAAAAAATTGCTGATTAAGAACCTAAATGGGTGACCAAATAACTCATGTACTGATTACCCTTGAATGGGAATTGCCAGGCGAACCCCTTTTGTCGTGAACCAAGCACAACAGCTTTAGCAACTAAATTTCATGCCCAATCCATTTGAATGTGAATTTTGAATACTCCTCTCCCAATTTCTACCACTTTAGCAGTGATTTTGGGTGGATTTAAAGTGGATTCAAAGGGGAATAATGGGTTACAAGACTGCCGTCAATGGAAGAGGGAGGAGTTGGTGTGTTGTGTGTTGGATTCAAGCTTCCAAATCCAAGTCCCCACGAAACTCGATTTCGAAGCATCCATTTGTGATTTTAAAGCTGAAAAATCAATTCAAGCTCAGAAATCACTAAAATGAAAAAGTACAGGCTTGCTGCAAATGTCCGAACTTGAAATCCACTGCCTAAATGTGGTTTTTTTTCTTGGAAAATCGTCAATGGAGGTTTTGAAAATGGGTATTTGGGAGGCGGAAGGGCATTTCAAAAATTTTTGGGGCTGTGTTTAGGGTTTTAAGTTTATATCCAATTTCTCGTCGTTGTTTCGGTGAGATTTCGAAGAAATTTTTCCAACTTTTTTAGATTTTCTCGCCTAACAATGAAATTTTACACTGTTCTCTGTTGAGAACATTTCACCAACTTGCTAAAACGAAAGTTTTGGTGAAATTTCGCTCGAGAATTTTGAGATTGCAATCATTGATCATGACAACATGGTATTGTTGTATTAAGCATTGCATTCAGTTATGTATGGGGGACCATTACCAAAATGAGAGAATACAATCATAGAAGTCAATTTTTCTCTGGTTTACAGCATTCTTGTGGTTTATGGTATCTTTGGGCTTCTATTTGTGGAAAGTGTATTTTTCCAGGATTATTGAATAAAAACCAGAGTTACTCAGTGCATTTCAGTTTTTTTTTAAAAGAAAAATCTCATTTTTGTCTTTTTTATTTTTACTTGGATCCAATTTCAAATTTCGATTTGCTCAGAGTGTTTCAGGTTTTTCTTTTCATTTTGTCTTTTTTATTTTTTACTTGCGCTCAATTTCAAAGGTTGGTTTGCTTTAATGTTAACATGCATTATCTCATGGTTGAGTGAAAATTTTATTTTCATTGCCTCCCACAGATGGAGATGGTGTGGAACGATGCATCTGACAAATTCGGTCCTAGCAACATGAGAAAGGGACAAGGATCTACAAAATGGCCTCAGTTGGAGTAGTACATGAATATTGGGCAATTATGGCGAATGATACACCAGCAATTCTAGGGCAAATAGTAGGTTGGACAATGGGAGCTTGCTCTTATCCTCGTGCCTTGAAGTACAAGTTCTATAGTACCAATAAAAATCCGGAAGGTCATTTCCTAGCAATATGCTGTAGAACCATGCTGCTTTGCTAGGCCCGCTGGGCTGGGGCTCCATGCTGAAGCTGTTTTCTGCTATCCGTCAAAGACATGGTTACACGGCTTGGATCGTGAACCCGCTCAATCAGTGTTAGCATTAACAAATTTGTTATTCTTGGTGCTTTAGCCCAAATTAGTATGTACATTGGATATTTGTGTATCTGAGCTGTGGCCCATATGAATGAGCCAACCAGTTTTTTTTTTTTCCTGATTCAGGTTGCATTAGCTTCTGTATTTATCTCAATGATTTGCTAGAGCAATACAAGTTAATTAGTCATGAACGATCCGTTTGTCCTAACCCAATCCTGTTGCATTGGTTCTTGACACTCTTTTACTGGTGTTGGAGATGCGTCTGGTATTTTCCATTAACAGCGATTTTAGGATTGGAATTCCCATGTTCCTCTCTATGAAAGGATCACTTTCAAAAGAAGGATGTAGGAATCCTCCAAAGGGTTTTGTATATAACGATTTTGTTACCATGAAATTATAAATGGATTTATGTTTAAAAAGTTTTGATGCATCTTTTCTTTTTATCTGAAGGCTCGGTCCAATTCCCCCCACCCCAACTAGTTGAATGGAAGGTTTAAACTAGCACCTCGTCAGTGGAAAGTTTGCTTCGTCTGTGATGCTGTGATGCAGATAAAAAATTCCGACCTGCCGGATTCGAACCAGCGACCTAAGGATTACCTGCTTCAACTACAGTCCTCCGCTCTGCCAACTGAGCTAAGGTCGGTTGACATGCATGTTTGTACATTCTATTTATAAATTGTAATTGTGCATCTCACCTCAAGTTACTTACATCATCCAGCTTCCCAAGGCCCCTAAAATGTTTATCTCCGTGCGCTGGTTTGTATGTTAGACATTGGGTTGGGATCATAAGCATTTTCACTAGTCCAGGCCTTTCTCATTATTATCACCTACGCTCATGAAAGACAGAATCTACAACTTCTTCAATTCTACATTTCCACTAAGATGTAGATGGCACTTTCTACGATGGTAAAAATATTACTAGGTGCACAAGTCTCACCCATCAATGCATTAAAGTTATAAAGAGTGTCTTGGACCATTCAAGAGACTTGGATGGATGCTCATTTTCAGGCAACAGAGCTGAACCCGTGGGGGCCCTTCGTCTATAATTAGATTTTATATTAAAATTTTATTAATATATGCAGCAAACGAGCTGGAGTAGCTCAGTTGGTTAGAGCGTGTGGCTGTTAACCACAAGGTCGAAGGTTCAAGCCCTTCCTCTAGCGTTTTTGTATTTTAAGAGAGGACTGGTTTTTAAATATTAATAATTAAAATGTAGTAAGAGGAGAGCATAATAGGTCCCATGGTCTAGTGGTCAGGACATTGGACTCTGAATCCAGTAACCCGAGTTCAAATCTCGGTGGGACCTTTTTTATATTCCTCGATTAACTTTATTTATTACCAGAAACTATAAGATTAATGAGTTTTTTTTAATATTTTTACTCCTACTAATACATAGCATACTTTTTTGGCTTAATATAGGCCCCCACAGAATTTTGCTAAAACCCCTAAACTAGTTTTTAGATAAGAGATTAATACACGAATGTTTTTTTATCCAAATACATGCATTAAGTCACCAATCCACACCACTGCTGTCTCTCCACTTCAATAACAACCTAATTACCCACTGAGTGAATTTCAGACCTACTCTATATTATATACAAGTATTATCTATTTTCATAAAAATCAGATATAGGACTGAAAACATCATTGCACATTTTATACTTGATCAACAGGGATATGCCATTCGGCCTCTGGTAGGCTTTGAGTGCTAAAAAGTTAGATCCAAGGTAGTGGCTTGTGTTAATGATAAACATTATTTCAAAACTAATTTCAAATTCAATGTGCAAGGCAAGCTTTATCAAAAGCAACAAAAGAAGATAATACTAAGGCATAATTTGCCCAGGGATAATCCTCAGAGGGGTTTCAACAGGCCCCCTGTAGATTTAGCTCGGCAAACCAATTGACCCACCTAAAGCTTTCACTCACACACTCTTGAGTATCAACCACAACTGATAATAGCCAGGATTGTGTCTCGATGGATCTGAAATATAAAGAAGAGAACTAGAATAGAAGCAAAATATCTGATTTTACTCTGCTAAAAATGGGGCCTTCATTTTCTTTTTCCTTTTCCTATTTCCGCATAGAATCTTTTCTCCACTACCTAAATAACCTTCTAATCCTAAACTCTCGTCTTTATTTTTCTTATATAATAAGCCCATTTGGAATATTGAGTCCTTAGCTGTCACATTTTTCTGATTCTCTGCGTTTTTTGAATCACGCACTAAGACGACAAGCCGCAACATTTTTACCAAAAATCACAATTCAATTCCCATTGAACACAGAAACCATCCATTACTATGTATCTACCATTTAGACAGAAATCAAGAGAGCGAGTGGCGCATTCGCCTTTGGAAGAGCAGGCGGGAATCCGAATTAGCCTTGGAGATGATGGACTTGGTGTCTTTAGCTCGAAACAGTGCATTGAGCTTGCTTAGCTTCCTCGTGAAAGATCGAAGCAACTTGTTTGCTGGGTTTGATCTTATCAGATCTTGTTTCATTGAGACGTGGTCCTTCTCCAAGTCGGTCAGCCTCATTCTCATCCTCGCCACTTCAAGCTTCAGTTCTCGGTTTTCTCTTCTCACCGACGCGTAGTTGTCTCTTGGGGATATAGCCCCACTGCCGGCGCCACTGCCAGAACGTTGAGGATACTGACCATTGGCCGACCCAAAGAAGAAGGGTGCATGGCCTCCATTCATGGCGTTTCGGAGCCTCATTTGCTCCAGGTATAGGACTTGGACTGCCATTTGCACTGGCAGACGCTCGTTCTGGGCTGCATGGCTGCAGGCTTCTTGGGATAGCTTTTGGCAGTCGATGGTCTTGCAGAGGCGGTAGTGTTCAGAATCCTTGATGTTCGGATGAACCTGAAGTGGGAATTCAACAAACCAATTATTCTTTGGAGTGATTTTAAAATCACTAATGCCAGCAACTGATGCTAGGCCTACTGAAGGCACTATCACAATTGGCCTGGCCAACACGCCCTATATATGTTCTCAGGTTTGAATGTCTTGTGTCCTATTAAGTAGGTTTTTTGGGTGTATTAAGGTTTATTAGTAACTTATAGTTGTATGGCCCGTTAAGAAGTATAAAAAATTGATTCATCAAAGTTTTGGGTGGCCCTATGCGGCTATATTTTCTGTTCTTCTTGACTCTTTACTCTCTAGGATGGCTTTACTCATTTACCAGTAATTTGAATTTCACCTTTAGGTCAGCACTTCCAAGAGTCAAATCAGTGACCTAAGATTCAATGTGGGATACCATTTGATATGAAAAACTTCAACTATTCAGTCTCGGTCCAGAAATTCCTTTAATCTATCCTTAATTTGCATTGAATAAGTTGTTTGTTTCTACGTGATCTGAATGATTTGTGATTTGTAATGATCCATGTGTGCCTGAGATTGTCATCTTAATATATAAGATATGTGAATTGGAAAAGACAGTCTTGAAATTTTACTTTTAGCCATGTTATTCCAATAAGAAATGTGATGCTGCAAGGAGAAGCAGATGCTACCTTAAGGAAGATGTCGACAGCTCTATACAAGCCATCAGTCACAACTCGAGCATGATCAGGAAGTAATTCTGCTAGCGCAATGAACTTGGCTGGCATCAAGTTGGAGTCGAGCGCAATCTCCGCGAGGTAGGTGTCAAACAGCTTAGATACCTTGAGGATCAAGCTCTGCTTAGGAGATCTCGGGCTGTCATACTCATAGCCCATATCAGCCTCATCTCTATAGCAATTCCCTTCATCTTCCTCCTCATCCAAATTCAAGAAAATAGAGAAGATTCTAAGTATAGAATCCGTATCATACATTGGGTGGTTGTTGCGGCTTGCAGGAATGAGGATGTCTTCAAGAATCGCCTGGTCCAATCGCAGCCCAAGCCTTCTCTCTAAATCAGCCCTGCAAGCAGCTGATGCAGAGACTGTCGTCGCAGATTTGAGTAACCCTGAAAGAAATGCCATCGGCACCGGGCTTTTCCTTGATTGGGTAGGCAGTAAACTGACTATGGTTTCAACAATCACTCTTTGTTTCTTCTGTAATTCCAAGTCCACTGAGCTTCCTTCACCTGGTTGCACATCTCGAGCAGTAATGCCTTGAAGTGAATTATGGGCGTAGTTAATCAAAATCTTGCTGATCATGTCCTGTTTCAGACCCTTTGATTTCACCGCAAACAAGACTCTTTGAAAGAAATCTAGATTAAGCACGGTTAGATTCTTGCCCCACCAATCTGGCGGCGTTTCAGATTCATTGGTTGCAGGCTTCACAGGTATGTTATGCTCAAGCTTGGATAAGCCTGATGAGAGCTGCTCCTTACATGCATTGGATGCAATTGCATTTATAAGCCTGCTAATTAAGCTGGTTTCTTCAGCGATGGGTAGAAGATTCTCACATCGGTGAAGGACGGAGATCGAATTTGAGATGTTTGAGATTACCATTTCTTTCAGATATATTTCTGTGCGCAATTCCAGATTCTTTTCAGCAAATTCCTCTGTCATCTGTAGATAGTGAGCTGCACATCTCATCATCGCGACGTTTGATAGTGTGATCTCAATGTTTAGGCCATAGCAGAACTTTGCAGCCAGCTCGAATGCTTCTGCTCCTCCTGGGACTGCTGGGAGGCCTATTCTTGACACTTTGGAATCCTTGGCTTCTGTCAGGAGTTTTCTGATCTTCCCACTTCGAGAAACCAAAGGGAACTATAAAAGAAATATCATAAAAATAACTAACAGAACAAGTATTAAGTAAACATGTCTTCTTTCTTCTATGGCTGAATTTAGAAATACGCAAGGAGAGAAATAGAAGAACAAGATTTGTTGCTGCATTTCTTGGGTGATAATATAGTGTGAAATGGCAATAATCTTACCTTGTGAAGTGAGAAGTTTGCTGCTCCTACTTCGACAGTTAGATCGCTGGAAACATCCGAAAGCGGCCTGAGAAAAGAAAATTTAGCTGAGAATTAGAACTAGACAGTAACAAAGAGAATGAGAAAAAAAAAAAATCGAACAATGCAAAGCCGGTGATGGAATCAAGCATTCGTACATGTTTCTGAAATGCTGAAAAAGGTGGCGACTAACGATCTTTATTGCTAAAGCTCATCCATGTATTGAATTGGTTCTCGTGCAGTGAGAGGTATGCATCAACTATACTGAAATTATATTCTTTATGAGAAGATTGATGGTCAAGAACAATGGCCTTACATAGGATAGTGTAGAAGAGATAAGGATACCATTATTGAAGGCAGAATGTCAAGTAAAAAACTACAGAAACTGACATTTCTAGGCTAGGAAGTAGAAATCTCATGTCTCATGATATGGGCAGGAAATGACACTTTGCCATTTATTTATTTTCTTTGGCATGTTGTTGCTCAGCAAGTTGTCTTTGTTTGTGTTACTATCACTCTACTGTCTCAAACGCCTTTCAATTCAAGAAATACTTGGGAGAAATGTTTGAAATACCCACATTAGACCCAATAATTGGACAGTAATATTGCATCCCCTTACCATGTGTACGATCACACTGTTTTCAGATGCCTAATGCGTAATATGTAGTTTCCACACCACCCTACCAGCTAGCAAGAGGCATCAAAGCGGGCATGATGGCATGGATGATCCATACACAATAATAGACATGAAATTCATTTCTTCTGTCAACTGTTGTTTTGTTATGGAGTCCAAACACATGCACGAAATCTAAATCTGCATATGTGCTTATTAGCATTCTCCTCAGTACAATCAGTTGGTCATATATGATGGTAAGGTAGTAAAAGTAAGGAACCATCACTACTCTACCATCCCAAATTGTGGGCATGGTACATTTTAGTCAAAACTAGGGTTCTTATATTTTCTTCCCCTTACCACTGAAAATATATAAATTAGATTTTCTGAATATTCTACTTTAGGAGACCCTGCATGTCTTTTATCTTCTTCCTTTCTTGATAAGCGTAGTGCACGAATCATGCGCCGATAGCATGTCATGGGCATCTGACATTCGTTTGTAGACTAGACATGGATTATTATTTTTCCCTTCTCTCTCAATTCTGTTAGTTTTTGAGTACTGATGCCCCCAAAGGTGAATTGGGCATCCTGGTTCTTCAAGCTGGGCCCTTAATCTTGTAGTTCTGCAATGTAATTCTGAGCCACTGATCTAAGGACTTGAGATTAACATTTGATTCTGGAGGGTTTTGAGCTGTACTACTTACATGAAAGGACTTCTCACGTAAACAGGCCATATTCCATGTGGGTCCCATGCACATGATAGTCAGGAATTCCCCACCTCCTAAAATGTTGCTCAGGAGGCAGAGGCAGAGTATCATGTGGGAAGTGACGAGTATCATCCAGCACAGAGAGCAGAGTATCTACGCTTTTCTACTTTTAGGGGAACATTGTGGCGAAGCTGGCAGGTCCCATATATGTCTTTTGTCGACCAACGCAACGCAATCCACCGTTTGAATTGAAATTGCTTGGGCTTACTCTGGCAGCAGTTTTTGAGTCGGTCGAGTAAGACGATTTGGATTGAAACTGAAAGGCTGACAGGTGTTTGATATTAGTTCGACTGATATTGAAATTAATATATATCCATTCTTTGATGTCCTTTTTATTAGTTCACTACATATGAGTGACATTTTAATTAATTTTGAAGATTAGACAACCATTATAATTCAATAAAAAATATGGATGTAATGGATTTTGAATTAAAGTTCAACTAAAAATGTTTGCCAAGCAGTCTTATTCTCGTTGGTTTATGAGAAGGATAGTTTCTTGATAGATTACAGATTATGAAATGAAAATAAGAATTCTTAAAAATAGAACATGTAGGAATAAAACTTTGGGTCTCTTAAATGTTTGATTCAGTGAAACTGCGACAGCTTCCATAAAAATTGAATGCACTAATGCCATAACGAGGCCTTGAGCAGTCCGTGTTAGACAGCCATTAACACACAACCAATGCTGTGCAGAGATGAAGATTTTTACATGGAACCAAGAATCTGGCCAATCCACCACTTAACCAAATTCAAACTGTTTTGGACAAACAAGGAAGATATTCCATTTATGTAGCATCAGTCTGACTTAGTTCCACCAAAAAATTTATTTATCAGCCATGAATTTTCCACCATGGCTCAGATGGCCTACATGCGTGGATGAGTATAGACAAGGAAAGATTTGTACCATTCGGTGGCGTGGCGGCTGCTTGAACTCGGACGAAATGATCTCTTCCCTGATATATTTGACTTCAACTCATTAATGGTGACTACGCCCATCTCTCTCTCTCTCTCTCTCTCTCTCTCTCTCTCTCTCTCTCTCTCTCTCTCAAGATCAATCCCAAGGAATGGCCGATTGGGAGTGTTTAACATGCAATGACTCTCTCTCTCTCTCTCTCTCTCTCTCTCTCTCTCTCTCTCAAGATCAATACCAAGGAATGGCCGATTGGGAGTGTTTAACATGCAATGACTCATTGGGCCCACTCAAACGGCCACTTTGCAAAGTTGGAATGCAAGCTTCTTTCTGAGCTGAAACAGCAGGAGCTAGTTGATACTCCGCAAGAAAATGACACCCAATACACGGACTCACGTAACTTATACAGATTTCAGGCCAACTCTAAATCAGTCCAGAGGTAAAACTACTGCAACAAATTCTCAAGTTTATCCATGGAGACTCGGTTTGAAATAAGAGGATTCAGCATCTTCTATTTTCAATGGTCCTAAACAATCCATAATGAGATATTCACATGAAACAGTATTTTCAAACAAATGAGACATCTAAATAAAGAGACCCATGATTTTGGAAAGTTTATTTGATCATCTACCCGTCCACCAAGAAAACAATCTCAATTAATCGTGACTTGCCTGCATATCATTCATCACATGAGCCAGAGTAGCACCCATGTTTTTTGTTTACCCAAAGTCGTGTAGCATTAAGGGGTTGTTTAGTTGTGACTTTTCATTAATCTAGCAAGCTAAATAATCCTAATCTAAGTAGAAGACTGCCACTTCCCTTTCTTCTTTTCGGTGAAAGCTGGTGCATTTTTATTGGATTTGGGTGGCTGGAATCGTGAGCATTGCAATGCTTTTTGGTGCTGCAATCATGCCTAGAGAAGGCCACTCAATTGCAACAAGCCAACAATGTGTTGCAACTTTACGTTGTTGTGTGTAAAGGTTGCTGTAGGGAAGTATGTGATGGGGCCTAATCAGAGCACTTTTCCATGTGATCTCACTCATTAGATCTATGCCATTGACTGGTTTTTTAACAATGTGGACCGTCATTCTGGTATGCTAGATTTTACTCTTCAAGGTATGCTGGATTATGCTGTTGGACGGCTTAGATTTCTTCTATGCAATCAACAACCAATTGTGACCGTCTGATCAAACGGCATCGAGCAGACCTTCGTGTAGATTGGAACGTGTGGATGAGCATGATCAGCTTAACCTATTCTATTATCAATTTAGGCTAAAACTATACATATGATTTATTAATTTGGAGACCAACTCTTTTTTGTCATGTTTGAAAATATTTCGATAAAATTGTGTTCTGTAAATATTCAAAAATAGTAGGAAAAAAGTGGATAACTATAATTATGGATAAAGAATATAAATACATCTACAGATATCGCCTTCTAACAATTGGACACCATGATCATGCAATCCAGGCCGTTGGTTTGTCGGCAATGATTGGCTTATAACAGCGAGCATTAGACTGTAACATCCATCCATCAGATCAATCAACGGCGTTGATAATGATGGCCGTATAAACATTCTGCCAGCTGTACCATGTTGCAGCGGTTGTATTGTAGGTGCACCGTATCGTGAATGATTAGAGACACTGAAAGCTGGTGGTTGTAATCATGTAATGCACAGAGCATGTCAGTCACTTGCTCTTCTTTAATTTGGAATACTATATTGTCAGCCAGTCAACAATAATCAGATGACACGTGTCACATCTGAACCGTGCATGAAGTGCACTCTGCCGTGTAGATTCCGTGGACTTAAAACAGGAGTCCCTCCTCTAATGGGGTAAGTATCTATGCAACCCGACTCAATCCTGAACGTCTTGAATTTTTATTCCAAAAATTATCCTTGACTGAATCTTAAAAAATTAAGTTAGGTTTAGTTTAACAATTTAGATTAATTTATTAAATAAATTTTGGTAAATTCTAAATTATTCTTATTAATTCATAAATGTATAATTAATTTCCAGTTAAATGATATTCATATGGAGGTGAATGATGATACGAATTAATATATTTTTTAATAAAAAATAATTTAAACATTGCTTTTGGACTTCATTCAAAAATTTATGAATAGTTTTTATGGTGAACACATTAGTTTTTAATTTCAGTGGCTGAGATTCAAGAAAGGTTAATAAAAATATTGTAGTAAAGATATTTATATTTATTTGCATGATATCATAATAAGTAATACTCAAATTAGGTTGAAATTTTAATTAGTTGTTTAAGCTTCAATATAATTCAACCTTATTTTAAAATCGAGTTTGCTAACTTTGTCACCTCAAATTTAAAAATTCCAACCTAATTAGACTGAATGGAATTGACCCTAAGCTAATTTATCTTGCAAGTTAGAATTCTTTTTCCATATCCAACATGTAAATTTTTATAAATTCCTCACAATTTTATGTATTGGCAGAATTTACTTTTTTTATTTTCTAGCAATCGAATGGTATGCTCATCATCAAAGCTTATTGTTCTCTGGTTCTTTCATTTTTAAGAGCTCTATAACAACAACAAAAGTGCCCTATGATGCAAGAAAAATGATGTTTGGAAAAAGGAAAGGAAAATAAAATTTGGGAGAATAAAAGAAATTAATGAAGGAAACGAAAGTAAAATATATATATAAAAAAAAAGAAGAAGAAGAGGAAGAAAAAGAAAGCCCAAAGGATATTTCAATGGTTGTAGTAAAGACTAAAGACTAGATAATTATCTTGAACAAGTAAAGGAATGGAATTTGATAACAGAAGACAATATGCAATTATTAGAAAACAATGAATAAGTAATAAGCATATTTGAAATTACAAAAGGTTTAGGGTTGCACAAATTAACAGATTCGAGAATTAATATTTTAAAGCCGATCACTTTCACAACATCTTAATCACCTGCAATAACACACATACACACCCAGGGTACCTTGATCATTTGCAATTAAAGTAAACACATTGGTGTAGATGGCCTATTAATTACATAGCCCCACATCAGGCCAACCCCCAACCCCATCTTGACCCTGAAAGCTTGAGGGGCCAGCCCTCCCCATCATTAGCCCTATACTTAGGCTCACATTGTTTAATTCAAGCCTTTTTAGTCAATGTTATCTGACTTTATCTTCACAACCATCATAATTAAAGTTGTTTTACCATGGTCATTTACTGGCACTTTTTGAGGTAAACATGATTAGGTTACTGATCCCCATTTGCAGATTCAATGGTTGCAGTACATTTTATACAGGAGGTGCTGCAGTCATGAGTCCAGTTCCAGACCATTGATTTAAGGGTGTAAAAGCCTGCTTTTCACGTGCATGTGATATTACAACTATCTCCAACAATTCCACTATTTCTTATCATTGCATATATTTTTCTTATCATTATTTTTTTTTAATCTTTTTATCAGAAAAGCTTGTGCATTTTACTTTTATTTACTTCATGGTTGATATCATTCTTTGTTAAACCAACATCGTCTTATGTCTCAAATAAATTATTCTTTTTTCATTTTTTATTTTATCACTATCCAAATATTAATAATCCCACTAGTTTCTCAAGCTTTGTTCTTTGCTTAATGTCAATGGTAAACATTTTTTATTTTTAATGCTCATGTTAAAGGAGACTGATTTGATGTCTAGTTATTCCAAGTGTCTTTTTTTTGACTGGTTTACCATCGATGTTAAGACCCACAATGTGAGAATCCTATCCGCTTGTTTGTATTGCCAAGCAGGCTGAAACTTTAACATGGTCCGGATGGCTTCATGATGATATGTTTGCCTTTCAACATGCCTTTAACTAGGGTAAAAAACAAAATGGCTTTTTGATTAGTAGAGCACAAATTTCTAAGCGCAGGCATTTGCAATTGTTACTTTCATAAAAGTACCAATGACTTCTAGATCACACCATCTTTGCATATTTTACACGCTATTCTGACCATTCTTTTACGGAAAAAAATGGGTCTAATCAAATCTCTTTATACTAAGGAAAGTGGCCATCTTGGATTCAGCCCACCTAAAGCTTGAATATGTACCATTTGCAGTATTCATAGACAAGCCTAATGTTCTTGTTAGTGGCTTTCTGAACTTATTCACCTGCAGTGACTGATAGGGGTGCAACTAGGATTGGCTAGAGTCAACCCTATTTTCTAACTTTTTTATAGAATTTAACCCTAATGATGACCTTAACATTATTTCTAAACCTTAACCTTAACCCTAACCTCAGTAGTACAATTTTTTTGGATTGAATTCATATTGAAGATTTAAGTTATTTGAATTTTTTACCTCAAATTAATTCCAAAGAAGGATTAAAATAGTTAATTTATCGAGCATATCTTAATAAAATGCAATAACATCTTTACAAATTAAAACCCTTTTTTCACAAATAAAATTATAATTCTTATACTAACAATATCCAAAATCAACAAAATAGTTAAGAATTCATGAATGAAAATAAAGAACACTGTAGAAAGGAATAACCTTTACGACACTAGATAAAAGAGGAAGGAATTTAAGAAATTAGTCAAAAGTTGAAGGGTTATCTTAAGCAGTTAAAAAATCAGATTGAACAAGTTAGCTGAGTTGCTTGACCATCCATCAACCCTAACTCAACCCAA
>JAYJMB010000004.1:318127-353679 GCA_036873735.1 Pouteria campechiana
TCAGTGTTATTGTGCTGCCTCTCTGGTACAAGCAGTGGGATGATGGTTTGACTCCCCTACCAGCGGGGCTTCAAGTTATCTGTATGGTCCTGTTTAAGATGCAGTAAGAATACCAGTCTCTTCATTAGAAAACCAGCTGCCCTGTAGATCACTTTACTTATGTTTACCATAGATTCTGTAAGTCCAACATTCACATGCATGGCCTACAAATTGCTGAGCCTACCTGATTTTTGTCTGAGATATTTAGGTGAACCCTGCCTGCTTCCCCCTGGAATCAATTTTTCACGTTTTTTTGATAGATTGGAACCAAGACTGTTGGCTTCAAGTAAGAGCCTCAACTTCCTTGATTTGCTGAAATAGATGGCAGATATCTTTCATGATTGGGATTATTTTCCTGTACATAAGCTGTTTACTTTCATGAGGATATCATCTGGGGATCTGAATTCATTCTTTTACTTCCATGAACAGGGGGACTGTTTCCAGGCTACCCCTCCCAGGATCCTCCATATGCTGGACCTTTGACAGGTTACAGCCCTTTTTGTTGGTGAACGATGCTTGAAAGGTCAAGCTAATTAAGTCAAGTGGGCTGCAAATGATAGAAATCTAGAATTGGATAGGTGTCGTGTCATTGCCCATATTGGTGATCCACCATAGAACCAATCTGAGTAACTTATGGAATGTAGCTTACACAAAATGGCATTGCACATGTTATATGAAATAGCAATTGTTCATACTTAGTGAAGATTCACGCGTTATCCTTCTACATGAAGTGCATGATCCTTTGCCGCTTAATTCAGTTTAAAATTCAAAGCATAGAAATATGAGATGGCCTCCCTCAATTTGCCAAACAGGAAAATAAAGAACAATGATGGAAAGGATCATCTAATTGGTATTGCTGTTTTTTTTTTTTTTCCGAAACATATAATTCATATCAATGATGGACAAGATGGACAGGCCTGATTGGTGCATCTGCTATCCAGGATATTACCAAACTTGCCACAATCATCATGGTTTATTGAGGTCACCATGTCATCATCTCCTCCATCCTCTTGGTTCATTTATATGACGTGGACATAACCCAAGAACTTAATAAATTGATCAATGCAGAAACATTTGCTTGAGGCACTTGCGTAGCTGTTATAGGATAAATAAAAGAAGATTTCCATGATATTCTCTGCCAATATTGAGATGCATTCTGAAAATTGGTTGTCTTTTGAGGGAGTTTGGAGTAGCGTCTCGCAGCATCAGGTCGACTGATCAATTCTTTGCTTTCTTTGAGTCGATGAAAACCTTCCCTAGGCATTTCATTCTGTCTCCGTTTCTTTATCAATCACAATTTCATAATAAAGCTTATAAGTTTCTCCTTGCTATATACTATATGCACTTACGCAGCACAGTAAATATTCCCAATTATTATAAACAAGCGGCATGGAGACTTTTCCTGAGAAAATTAATAATAGAGTTCATATATAATACATAAGATCCTGAAATATATATATATAAGAGAGAGAGCGAGAGAGAGAGAATTTCTTAGAATATGAGCATACTTGAAAACCATACACATAAATTGAATTTTTGATAGCAGTAATCGCATATCGTTGTTGTATATTTTACTGCACTTGTCATGAAGAAGCGAGATCTTTCACGGAGAGAGAGAGAGAGAGAGAGAGAGAGAGAGAGAGAGAGAGAGCGCAAAAATTAACAGCCTTGTCCATGACCCATAAACAAGCAACGCGAAACCTCAGCCAAGCTTAACCTTGGGTATATCTGTCTCTCGTATATATTATATCTATTATTATAGTCATCATTAGTGCTACTGCTTGGATTTGCTTTAACCCGAAACAGACCCTGATTTTTGGGCAAGCTGACAACGCGCCTGCCTGCCTGGTTCCAGTTGAAGTTGACAGGCCACCCGTGGACACATGCATGAGCTGAGAAGAGCAATGCGCAAGAAGGAACCTCGCATCTATCCTCACTCCCGCTCAGCCGATTGATTAGGAAGCCTGGATTTCGAGATTCTCAAGACTGACCGTCGTCCTGGAACAAGCAAGGTGAGACATGAAATTCGTTGCCTTAGATCAGGAAGGGATTAAGGAAAGGACTCGGGGCACCTAGGGCCCTTAGAATCAAGGGCAGAAAGGAAATTCATGGCCCCAACCCACCCGAAAATCGGGTGGGCAGGAGTTGGGGAAATGAGCATCGAGCATGACCTTGCATTGCTCATGTTCAAGCCAAGCTTTGTCCTTCGGACACGGCACAAATCCGTCATAGAGCAAGATAATAGCTTTATCGCTATGCCACTGCCTTCCGAGTTTCTCGGATAAAAAAGATTCACCGTGCGAAAAAGATAAAAGAGGATCGTTGGTATAACGCTACAAATGCTGGGCATTGACACGAGATCGCCAGCAAGCCACTAAAAGCTGGACACGCATGTGAAGTTACAATCTCAGAACTGCTTTTGGTAGTGTAAGCTATTTAAATGGAAAGGACAAGCCTCATTAGAACTTGGACTCTAGCAACTTAGACCAGCTCTTCTAAGCAGGGGCTGGGGCAGAGAAACCCTACTATATATGAGAGAGGATGACTCGTGCTGCAAGTATTAGTCGAATTAGCCACATCTGATAATTCATCGACCACTGATCACTAAATGCCTCCAGAACATTCTGCTTGGTTTTAGTTTATAAAACATGGAAAAGGAAAAATACAAACCTCGACCAGATTGTGATGAAGACATCTATTATGGACCCACATGCGACATGTCAGAACATAGATCATAAACGGCAATGACATCGGGTCGGGCTTTGGGGCCGAAGCACATAGCATCTCATAAACAACTGTGCTTGATTGATGACCATGCAACTGATAGCTAGGGCGTCTTGTCCAAATTAATACGCAAAACCAAATGGTAACGTAGGTGAGCCACGTGATAGAGGTTTTTTCCATAGATGATGACATTCAAGCTACACCACAAGCATCCACTCTTCCAATCCTTTCGGTACATTATTCATGCATGGTGGTCCAATCCTTGGTTTCGTCACAAACAAAGCTTCCCATAAGAATACACTCCCAGTCAGGAACTGTCATTTTTGGGCAAACTTATGACTTGGCACTTCCCACAGAATATGATCACATCGAAACAATAGGCCTGGGTTTCAGCTTTTCCAGAGACAATGATAACACTAAAAACAACATAGAAAGTGACAGTGAAGTAGAATCAACTCATCTTCTCAATCCCAAAATTTCCAAAAATAAACACACTGATTGACAACAGATTGGCTAAGAGACTAATAAATTCAAAGTTTTAAGGGGCTCTTTATTTAAATATAATGTGGCATGTTATCAAGCAGTGCAAGTATTCATTGCATACAACAATTGCCCCTCATCTTCAGATGGGGAGATATGGGATATGCCTCTCCTAAGAGTATCTAATATTCCTTTTTTCATAATAAATTCAAGGATAAAATGGGGGAACAAGAAAATCTTCCAAACCCTGTTTATCTCTTAGCAGATTTAGAATGCAGAGCCTGGACATGTTCCCAAATAGAAGGAAAATGTTTAAGAAAAATTAAAGAAAAAGAAGAAAACTTGCACACATTGGACAAAAAAAGGAAAAAAAAATTTTGAAGGTGGAACTGCCTAGAAGATACATGATCCTTTTTCATTTCAAAAGGACCAGAAGATGAAACCAAATTGGCAGATAAGATGGGGATGGAGAGAGGGTTGCTGCATTTACCATATGGTGGGGAGGGCTTTCTATGGTTGTTATTGGGGAAAGGGTTCTAGACAACCGTATACTTTATCGGGGTTGGATAGCTTATTACAGGGCAAAGAAGTCCAGAGAGATACAAAAATTTTATAAACACATGGAATCGATTGGTTGGAGCTCTTTTCTGGGGAAGAAATATGGGAAAATATTAGGTTCCCAGGAGCATGGCAACTTTGAGAAACATACCGGAGTTCATGAAATTTGATCCAAAGTGTGAGGAATGGGTTCCATGTCTTTTTGCTTAGCTTGAACCAAGGCTCTCACTGCCATGACCAATGGAACTGCTGCTGCCTGGAGAGGCAGAACTCTGACCAGAAAGCTGGACATGTGGCTGTGAAACTGAGCCTCCAGACTTTGAGAAAATTGAACCAACCGTAACACTAGATGTGTTATCTGATGATGATGGCATTCTGGTTGAGAATGAATCCTTACTGGATCCAGCAATGAATTCTGATCGCAACTCTGAGGAAGAGGAAGATGGGGCCAGTTTAGCCATTGATATTCCAACAGGGTAAGGAGCAACTGGCATATCAGCAAGAGAGGATGCAGATGGACTGTAACTAATCCCCATAGGATGATCGAATTTGCAAGTTGGCCCAAACTTACACATCCCATGTTGTGCATAAAAGCTGCAAGGTGGAGCCCCCTGTTAGCCAAATCAAAAGATCAGTTACAAAAAAGGTCTGCAACTACACTAGAATTTGAAAACAAATTTATTAAGTGATGAAACAATGACCCAAATTCAACTTGACAGTTGAAAACAATAAAAGGTAGAGACCAATTTTATCGATCTTCATCCAAGTATTCTGACACTATTACTGAAGCAGATTGTGCATACTAAACACTTTGTGCATTCACAATTAAAATAAAATAAAATAAATAAAAACAAGTAGAAGACTTGAATAGAGCTGAGTGGATTACAATTATGAGATGGCATCCTAGAATAAGAATGGTCTACTATGATTGTCTTAACTATGCTTATATCAGTTCAACATCACGAGAAAATATTCAAGCACCTAAACAATTAAAGACATTAAATTTATAATGATAGCAAATGTGACCATGCACGTCTCTCCTGAAGCTTATCGGTTATACTGAAATCATATCACAGCCTGCGCACTCTTGTTGTGAAAGATAGCTCCAATAAAGTCCACTAGAGATACAAGTTGTGCTGGGTCTACAAATTAACGTCCTCATGGTCCATGGAAGTGAATGCATGGTTGATGATCAAGGATGATCCCATCACTAGTGGGAGATACCAAAAACCCTAGACAGGAAAAATCCAACCCTCAATAAGTTCAGAACAAATAGGGAAATGTAAAAAAGAAAGAAAAAATTTGAAGAAAATGAAGAACCGATGGTACCATAAACATAAAAACAACAAAAGGAGAAAAAAATTTCGATGGAGTGGATTTGACATTTACAATGCATCGCTAATCTATGGTAGGACCAATATGCCAACAATTAGATCAGCCATCCACCTTATTCACATGAACAGACTGAGCACAAATAATTTCGTTTTGATGTCCTAGAGCATAAGATTGGACCTCCTCTTAAGGGCCACCAACAATTTATAAAACAATTTTAGGCCTTAGACATGCCACTGAAGAATAGGAAGGGTATATGATTGCAAGTACTGTCACCAAACAATGTACATGGCCAAACTTCAAAGATAAAGATGTAAACTTCAAAGATAAAGATGTTAATCCTGTGGTTTGCTATAGATTGTGAGTACCAGGGAATGGCACAAGAGAAGTTAAAGAAAAGAACATCAAGGAGCTGAAGCATTAAGCAGAAGCATTGAAAGTTGAAACCCAGGGACTGGCACAAGAGAATTGAAAAAAAGGAAATTAAGGAGCTGGATCAGTAAGCAAGAAGCTTTGAAAGTCAAAACTAATAATCCATAAACAGGGTAGACATACTGTATATTAAAATCATAAATCAAAAATCTTGATCCCAAGCAGTTCTATACTTAAAGGATATAAGATCCGTCCTCCCATTGAGTATCCTGAGAAAGGCAAGTTTGTATCACTGAAGGGCTCTTTAAAAGCACAAGCAATATATGTTGTTCTTTACTGCTCATATCATGCCACAGGGAGCATCATTGAGGAAGGCAGTGTTTAAAACTGTTTGGCAAAATTTGGGCCTTGTAAAGAACTTAGTAACTCAGTTTTGGAGGGATTGCTTATGTGAGGTTAGTTCCTTCTTACATATTTCACTGGCTTATTTATGAATGTCACTGGCAAAGAGCCATCCCTTCTTCATTTCAATCTTCCAGAAATACCAGTGTGACATCCTACATTTTATAAAATCACATGGCAGATGAGATTGATGGTCCCAGCCACATCCAGATGCCATTGAAAAGTAAGGAACTGAGCATCAAAACAGAATTACTTCACACAGACAACAGATGCCTCGGGAAGCTTTTCAATCAAACCCTCTATTCATCTTGGACCAAAGATCATCTTTCCCCACCCAGCCCAACTCTTGCATTTGACGGTGCCATCCTTGTTCCTAGGATCCACTCAATTGGTGGGCAAAACAAATATTGTTTCCATCAACGATAGAGGGCTTCCAGTTAAGATCAGATATACCAAGTGTCTAAAGGAGGCAGCATTGACAGATCATATCATTGTTCATTTACTGTTTTCTGAATACAACTGTAATGGAAACAGGGGAAGGATCATGAGAATTTACATGGCAAAGGACAGCAAAAGGCAAGCATTTATCGATCATATGGCCATAGCTAACCTTGAGGGAGCTCCAGATTGAATGCAATGATGTGAAGGGACTTTCCATGACAAGATGTTCCCCCTAGCATTGATTCCGCAAACCTAAGCAGCTCCTGTCCTACCAGGTTAATGTGTCAATGCATTTAGCATCAAACCAAAGGGCCAATGCCTAGGACTCCCCATACACTTTGTTTTATTTGCATTGGGATCATGCCTTGCCACGTTTCTTGGTTGATGAAGTTTCACACTGTCATTGAAACAGGACTGGACCAGCCATTCAACAGGGAACTAACTTCTAACCAGTCACATCCGCCCCAATTCACAGTTCAGTAAAGAAACCATGTGTGGACCGATCAAATGGACAGTTCGACTGTCCAAACCAGTTCAGTCAGTTCAATAGTTTCCAAGATGAAAACAAATACTTGGTGATGCACCTTTAGTTTTGAGAGTTTGGAAACAAAAAAGCTGCTTTTTCTCTCTCATTCTCTTTTCTGATTCATTCTCTTTTCTGAGTTGGTTATAAGCATGAGGGCAAAATCTACACTTCTCTTCATCCATTCACTTGTAAGAGAAATGAGCATTCAGGTAGGTTCTTGCAGTTACCTTCAATGGAACCAAAGGAGGAAAAAAGAAAATATCGGTTGCTGACAGTGATCAGCAAATTGGGAGCAATTGCCTCAGTAGACAATGGTACATGATAAGATTATGCATTCATGGGCTATTTGGGGCCCACTCTAGGTGAAATAAAATTTTATTTCATTCATTAGATTCAAAGTTGTCTTAAAATATGAATTTCAAAGTTAATGCCAGTAAAAATTTATGTGGGATAGAAATTAAGACTAATCATGATAAAATCAGGGTTCAAAGAGTTCCAAATCAACAGTTGAACCAGTTTAGCCAAACCAATCAATGAACTGGTTCGGTTCTAAGATTAATTAATGATAACATCATGGTTCAGACAGTTCCAAACCAACAGTTGAACTGGTTTAGCCAAACCAATCAATGGACCAGTTAGGTTCTGATAATTAGTCTCATGTCAACTTAACAAAGGTTGCACCCCCTAAAAACAATAAATCAATCAACATTATATGCTATTTTGCAACTGGTTTCAGTTGCATGAATCCTATTAAACCCCACTCACAAACAAAAAAAGGAGAATGAATGAACCCAAAAAAATAAGTTCTCTCATGATTTATCTATCTTGGAAAAGACAACAAGAGCTGAGGACACCTTTGCAAACAACTATGGGATTCCCACAATTTCTCTTGAGGAAAGACCATTAACATAAATTAGGATTTAATCAAAAAGATTAGTTTAGCACTTTAGCTTCACCATCAATGTTATCCTAACTCCAAACATTTTAGCAGCACCACACCAAAGAAGAAGAAGAACAGAAAAGAAATAAATAAATAAAAGAAGGATCTTATTCCAAACACCAAGATACTCTAAGATGCAACACAGCTACCCTAGCAAAAGCCAGTCAAAGAAAAGATATCCCCAACAAAACATCCCCTTAAAATCACAACCAAAGGCTCAACAGCATCACAGTGAGATCATGCTGGCTAGAACCCACCTCAGCTAAGGCATTGGCAGCGGAGTAAGCCTCCTACCTGCATTACAGATAAAGAGTACCCAAGTAAGATGGTCATTGATCCCTCCAAAAGATCTGCATCCTCTACAGTCAATCTCAACTTGGTATCTAGCTGATCACAGCCTCAAAATCCCCTCCAGTTTCAGATGAGAAAATGTCAAGCTGCCTCAAGAGCTTGACAGACTGAAGGAGAGCACAGGGTTCATCTTAAAACGTGTTCTAGAACCCAAGGGTGCTGAAAAATGTACTCAAATGCTACCATGTAAATCTCTTCTGTAGGCCCCTGCAATCGAGAAGCCCAGCTGGCCAACAGAATAGCTAAAGAAGGTTGCTTCAAGTGCACAAGAGGTGGTAAACTCATAGGACAGTACAGGCTTTGGCAATTAGGATTCCTTTGCATAGATCCCTTTCAAGATCGAGTTGGCTTTCCTCCAAGGATTAAGAAAGAGGATCAGATAATAGCTACAAGCAGACATCTTTTCTCTGAGGTTTTGCTGTTTCATTCTAACCACAGTAGCAACAGAGTAACCAGGATCAACCTAAACCAGAAGGTCAGCTGGCAGAAGGAAGCCCAGAGTATTAGCTAAACCAAGCCCAACAACCTCAGAGCTAAATTGTAAATTGGCTACTAAAAAATGTTAGGAAAAACCTGAACAAGACCTGATTTTCCACAAGGCAGCACAACAGCAAGTGATCCGCTGTCCCATGATTTGCAAAGTTCTTGCAACGTATTAATCTTTTATGATGGCTTGATCTATGTGCTAGTTCAACTTTCCTAGCAGCATACTTGAAAACGTGAAGTGGCACTGAGGAGTTTCAATACAGATGTGTCCCTCAAAAGCTTCCTCAAAGAGTCTCCACCAATCCACAAATAATTTACTAAAGAGTTCTTCTATGCCAAAAATAGTTTTCATGTTTTCTTCAGGAACCAAGAAGTAAAACTTTTCATCTTCTTTAGCCCAGCAATTGTCCAAGGAGTTAACTTCTCCAGAAACAAATTGAAAGAAGATGAAATGGGATATAGCGACCTTCATTCGTTACAAGCAACACCAACCTTTAATCATTGCAAGAAATTGCATCTTCCATGTACCCCTGCTTAGCTCAAAAGCCCTCATTATTGCATTCTTATTTCTCAGCTTCATTTGGTGCCTTTGATGATTACCCTGTGACGATTCAATGTGCCCCGACCCCTTCTTCCTGCCCTGCAGCAACAAAATTCGGCATTCCCATTAGCGAAATCATCCATATCCAACAGCAAATCATCCCCCGCGAAATTGAATTGCTAAGTCCGCTTATTACATCCCAGCATCTCCCTGTGAAAACAAAACCTTGCGTTCTTGTTGCCCAAATCATCCACTTTCAATGGCGAATCCTCCTATCTTGGAGGCCAAGCTCTAATTCCTTCCTGCATCCTCCCCAATGTCCTTGTTGGCAATAAATCTACCTCTCCCAGCAACAAATTCGCCTTTACCGCACAGCAAATTGCGCTCACCAGTCATCTAAGCCATGCTTTTGTACTTGGCATAATTACCTATAAGCATTTCAAGGTTGGCAGCAAATCTACCTCTCTGAGCAACGAATCATCCTCCTTTACCACTTGGTAAATTGTTCTCACTAGCCATCTGAGCCATGCTTTTGTAATTGGCATAATTGCCTATGAGCATGTAAGCCTTTTTTTATAAACAAATTAGGGTTAATTGCATAATTCCATCCACTTGAACTGTCCACTCTCCCTCATTGGTGGAGACCTTTCAAATAATCGGTGTAGGAAAAGAATGAGATGCATACAAGATAATCACATAGTTCTCCTAGGCATGAGAGATGCATAAATGTTGACTGAAAAAACATTACTTGCACAACTAAATTGGCAAGATGTGAAAATTTATATTGTATATCTAAAGGTAAAAATAGAAAAATCATTTGTTTTTTCAACGACTGAAACAGAAAATCAATCTGTCTATATTTATTTTTTACATATTAGGTTTTTATTTGACTTTTAAATTTTTTCATGCATATTATAGGTAATATATAATTAATAGTGTTTAAAATTTGTTATTATTTATATAAATTTAAAATTATTAATATAATCATTACATCAATACCATCACAATTCAAAACAAATGTTAAACCGCTTCAATTTGAACAGATCAATGGAACAACTCAACTTACAGTTCAGTTCTAGCAATATTTACCTCATCATTTCAACTATCCCCAAAATAATCCAACTTGATTTGGCTCATTGTCCGAATCAACAGCTGCCTTTGATTCACAAAATACAACTAGATCTAGTAAAAAATGAATTTTTAAGAATTTTTGGTGGCTGAAAGGATGAGTAAGTTAGAAAATGAGAGAAACTACAGAAAAAACTTCAACAGGGAGTATTTGTGCTCATCTGGTCCAATCATAATAAAAGACTTCACAGAACATGCTAAAGGAAAAACGTAACATTTCCCTAAAATAGTGGTGTGCTTGGATTTAGTTCATCTGTTCCATGACGAGAACAAAGGGGGCCATGCATTACACTATGATGTTGAATCAGAGGAGATATTTAAAAAATGGCAGATCTATCCACTCTCATCAATAACCAAGCCAGACGTGGTGCCAACTTCAACATTTTTTAAACTAGGATGAGTCTGATGCAATATGCTAACTATGATGACCCCAAGAAAGAATCAGAAGAGAGATTTCAAAAAATCGCAGATCTATCCACTCTCGTCAATGACCAAGAAGATCTAGTTCCAACTTCAACATTTTTTAAGCAAGGATGCATCTGATGCAATATGCAAACCATGGAAACCCCAACAAAGAATCAGAAGAGAGATTTCAAAAATGGCAGATCTATCCACTCTCATCAATATAACCAAGCCAGATCTGGCCAACTTCAGCATTTTTTAAGCAAGGATGAGTCTGCTGATGCAATATGCAAACCATGATGGCCACAAGAAACCAACAAAGGTCAGCATTGTATCTTTGTTGATAAGAGTAATGAGCCGAATTTCATAGTGGACATACTTGATTATTTGCCCAAGATACATAGGAGTGAACAAATCCACTGGACAGGAGATATCTGTACATACCACACTTCCATTCATCCAGTAAAAGGATACAAATAAAGTCTCTATACCTCTCCAAACAACTAAAAATAGAAAGAAACACACAAAGGAAAATGATATGCAGTGCGTAAGATGAAATTGCATTTTTGTTTCATTCTTTTTCTGCACCACTATGCAAATTTGTGAGACATCTAGATGAAACGTTACACATAACTCATGTTAACTTAAACAAGGATTTAATGAATGAAATTAGAGTAAATTTTCTAATTTTCCTTCTTTTTCCCCGATACAACCAGTGAGGAAATATGGGAATGCATGCCATGATGCACACAATTCCTTCATGCTTGTTTCAGTAACTTGAATTTAAATTTAGGCAGTTTTGGGTTCAGTGAAAAAACACTAAGACATGTAAATGGTTGTAAAGGCCCACATGTAAAAGGTTGTAAAAGCCCACTTTTTCTCTTTCCTTTATTTTGAAATAATATTTACCTACTCCTACATAGTTTTCCCAAGTTATTACCTATACTTCTCCAAAAACCACATCTATGACATCATACCCTACCATACTAACATCATCACTTCTCTTTTTACATTCTTTTACAGATTCCAGTCATTTCTCCCTTTTTACATCTATTTTTCCTCTATCTAAACAAAGCCTTAATCTATTACTTCCCGAGAAGTAGAGACAAAGCCTATAATGAGCCTGCCTACAAGGACATTACATTTCCTTAGCAAGAAAGGTAAAAATAGTGTCTATAACAGCCCATGCAATAGCATTTGTAATCATTGTGCAATTGCATAAATTTCCATTATTTCTTCCCTCAAGGGACCAATTTGGAATAAACATTAACAATTCTAGAACTGAAGGAAGCAAAGTTAAAACAGATGGTACATACTGGACGCAAAGGGAGGCCAATGGGGCTCAGAGCACAAGTCGTTTTCGGCTGACTCCACTGGGGGGGGTGATGGTATCTACATGTGGAACCATATTTACAATCCCCTGTTCTCAAGTAGAATTGGCATTCGGGCTGCCCAGGCCTCTCCGGAAATTGGGATACCTTTTGACTGCTGCTTGAGGGTCCCACAGCAGAAGATACTGGGGTATATGGTCCTGGGTATGTAGATGCTGTAGGAGATAAGTGGGGCGTTAACCCATACAATGAACCTGCTCCAATAGTGTGTTGTGCACCAGGGGATGCTACAGGGCTAACAGTTGCCTGCTTCATACCAAATCATAGTAAATTAAGAAATATGAACAATTTAAACATTCTCTATATCCCATCTTATAAATAGATAAGAACAACAAAAGTTCTACAAACCGGATAAGAGCTCCAACCAGGAATTGGAACCATCCCTGGAGAAAACATCATAGTACCATAAGGTCCTTGAACATAAGAACCAGTTATTAGCGGTGGCCTTGCAACTTGCCAGCTGGCAACACCTCCATACTGAGTAGGAGAAGGAGCTGAAGGAGACTGCACCGTGGGATAAAATGCAGGTGCAGGGGCTGGCACTGATATGCCAGTTGGTTGTGGGTGATGGAATTTACATGTTACACCAAATTTGCACTGTCCAGTTTTTGCATAGTAGGAACAATCTTTCTCACCCTGTCCAAATAAAGTCATCATCTAAATCACATTAACAACTATCTGAAGCCCATATATCTCAAGAATAAACTGACAAATCTTCAGGCAGAACATCCCTTAATAACCAGAATCCAAAAACATAGCAATGAAAAGTGTGACAAAAGGACTCAAACATAAAATTCTGGTGATAAATTGAATGAATCCGAACCGGACGTAGTGGGTATCCATCATAATTTAATGACACAGAGCTTGCTGCTCCACGCCCATATCTCGGATGATGGTACTTGCATGTAGCACCAAATTTGCATGTCCCAGTCTTCATAAAAAACTGCAGTTACAAATGGAAACAAAGTAATGAATGGCAGGAATTAATCTCCAGGCACCCCTCTAATTAGCTATTTTTGGTATGTTAGATTAAAATAAAATGAATAAACCACAGTTAGGGTACAAATAGATGCATCTGCATTTTCTAGAAGTTCTGGGATTTAAAAGACACCTATTACCATCACACCACTATTTCAGGAAAATTCAAGGTTTATACAAAATGTATCACGCCTAACATCCGAACAGCAGGCTACCATGTTCTTCAGCACTGAGATATTAAAAATCATCATGCACTGAAATATCCATATAAGAACTTCACATTTTGCGCTCTCAAACCAACAAACAGTGTGGCAGACAACAGTGTGCTACGGTTTATGAACGTGTAACTGTAGAGCAATCGTTAGGTCAATTAAGAGTAAAGACCTTGTCTGTAACTAACAATTACTTAACTCCAACTTGAGGATGTATGCGACTCGAAGAACAAATACATCCTGCAATTTAGAGCCTAGCCTGGACCATACACACTGATTATATGGAAGAGGAGATATTCTTCATTCAATCAATTGCACTTTATTGAACTCAGAAATTAGATTACTTTTCATCCAATTACAGCCAAAGCAGAATCCCCTGGTTCCATATTGCCACGCACTTGGACATCCATCAGCAAGGAAAGGATACCTGGCACACAGGTTGGCCGACACGCTCTGGATACTCCCCTCCACCTCTTGAAACTCCACCTACCTGAAAAAGAAGCACATTGTAAATCTCAAAATAAGCCAAAAGTTTGATTTTTTTTTTTTCCAATTACGCCCACAAGACCAAATTCCGAGTTCTAACTAGCAGAAAAGAGAATATTAGCCAACAAGTTCCATGTCCGCATTGGTGGCGCACGGGAATCCACACAAGAATTCAAAATGTGATTCACGGAGAGTTCCAAAACATGAAGATGCTCACACAGCAAGAATTTCGAAGCATAGTGAATCCCGACAACATCTCCATCTACAACTGGCACCAATCCCAGTAACCGAGCAACCCAAGCATTCAAATGTGCATGAAAGATTCAGACCATGCTCCGGCGATGATCAAGCACTCCAATTATGGATCAGGCACTTACCGAGCTGCGATCATGGGGATGATTGAAGCGACACCTCGACCCGTATCCGCAGAACCCGGTCCGCAAGTAGTAGATGCAGTCGGGCTCGCCGGGCCGCTCCGGATACGAATCCCGCCCCACCAAATTCAACCGCTGCCACATGGATTCTACACAATGCGATGGAAAAATCAGCTAAAATCAGAGCTCCAGACAAATAAACCCTAGATTCAGCAGCAAATAATCCAGAATGCAGTGCGGGAAAGGGCGACAGCTCACCTTCCAGCCCCGTCTCGGGGACAGGAGAGCTCCACTCCGACGCCGCCGCTGTGGGATCGGATACCGACCCTTCCATGGAAGGGCGGCCGCGTCCGTACATCTGCTCCATGGCTGGGGGTGGAATTTACAGGAGGGGAGGGGTAGAAGTTCTAGAAGGCGTCTGAAGGCAGGATGATCGGAAGGCGGCGAGGGGGGCGGAGAGGGAGAAAGGAGGAAAGGAGGAAAGAAGAAGAAATGGTGGTCGTGATCTCTGTCTCTCTCTCTCTCTTTCTTTCTCGTTTTTCTTCTTCTGCTTCTGCTTCTGATTCTCGCTTTTCTCCCTCTTTCTCTTTCTCCTCTCTCCTCTCTCCTCTCCCCCGTTTTTCAAAGCGTGGGATCTTTTTCGGCTCTTTCTCGGCCCTTTTTCGTCTGTTTGTTTTTATACCCGCCAAAGAAAGGAAAAGTTTGCATTAAATAAAAGGCTCTCGACCCTCTTAGGATGTTAAAATATCGGATGGGAATGGAATGACTCCTGACATTGCCCTCGATTTTCTCAATTTATTACCCAAAATGCCCTTCCTCCTCCTTTCTACATCAGGCTGCATTTGCTTTTCTTCACACGCATCTCAAATCATCCAAAATAACCACTCCAAATAAAGATCGGAACCTTTATTTAGTATCTATGATGTATAAATTTACTAATTTAGTATTTTATATTTTATTATAGAGAATATCCCAACATTAATTTTAAAACTTGTAACGTTTAAAATAAATAAACGGTTTGTAAGGATGATGTCCAGGTGATCAAATTTGATTTATCGGAATGTGAGATGGTGGATGGGGGGTAATTAGCGGTTTGGATCTTCCAGATGCGATTTGTTGAGACTGCTGTGAGTAAATGCGCGCGGATGTTGTTGTATCCTTTTTCTCCGTTCGAGCGAGAGGAATTATTGGGACCTGATTCTCCCGAATTATGACGTGTCTATGCTTGGATTTTGTCATGATGCAGTAGTCAACAGAGCAACGGTTCGTCGCGGAAAGGTGATCGAGACGGTCTGTGACATGTCCATTGCTTCTTCAAATATTCAATCGATGCATCCAGACCGTTCAAATTCCTATTGCCCCATTTATTTAAACATAAGAAATGCACGATCTGATTACTCAAGAATAATGGTAAAATTGGACAGTTAACTTCAGCTTATGGCGAGACTACTCGCTTGGTTATGAACGAGTGCCCCTGTATCAACTCTTGTACGCCGCCAGAGCATCCTCAGAGAAGCGAATGGCTGCCTTGGGCAGCACACCTACCCTTTTTGTTGGGCAGCGTTCTCATACACGGCTATCTGGGCTGACCTCCAGACACGTAGTCATCCTTTTCGTCTACTTCATGATTCTACCAGAAAATCTTAGCCGTATAAAAGGCGTGGAACTCAACGAAAAGCACTTACAACGAGAAATTAGAACAATTTTTGCACTTTCCACCGGTCAGATTCTTTGAAAAACAGTCGTGCTTTTTGAGAGAGAGAGAGAGAGAGAGAGAGAGAGAGAGAGATCCGTACGTGCAATTTCGTGTCTGGCCCATTCGTTGAAATAACGCAGCGATTGCTCGATCTCAGCCGTTGTTGGTCTTACAGTTTAGGTAGCAATCAATGCACATTTAAGACAGGACATACCAACCGTACACATTGATTGGGTCACCAATGATAGCTGACGGCACCCAACAAAGTCTGCTTCCACGCATGGTCGTCTTTTCAATTCATGATGTCAGCCGCGTAGCTTCCCGATCTAGTCCCGTCAGTCCACAACATGACCGAAGAAGAGCTTGCTTTGTGGTGCGTTTTCTCTGTTAAAAGGGGGAGGTTGATGTTTTTCACAGAAAAGTGATTAGGTTTTCAATTTCTGATATTTGGGTATTTGTAATATGAAGCTGAAATCCTAAATAATGGTCTGGATTGGCCAATGCGAGTCCTGCTCGTGCGCAATTGGTGAGGCAAGAGTGAGAGCCTATAGGGGTAAATTTATAATTCTGCGACTTCGTGGGGGCATTCTGGTAATATTGTCAATAAAAACACGAAAATTGGGAGGCTGCCGCAGTAGAGAATCTGGACACGAGAAGCGTGATACTCAGCAGGTTACCAATGAGACAGCGCCACGTGGCTAGTTGCAGCCAATCAAGGGCTTTCGCAGGGCTGGGATGGGAGCTTGAAAAGGGAACGGTGGAGATGGAATGGTTGACAGCATGCGGCCGCGTACGAGTTACTTCCGGTTGGTAGCAGGTAACATCTCTGGCTGGATTCTCGTCGGTGGAGTTTGAGACCGGCAATGGCCGGTTGGGAGGGCTTAGTACGGATGGTGAAGATGCGAGCGAGGGACGAGGATTCCGGAGGGAAGTTTGCCGTGCCGGGACGTCACATCCAGTCCGTTCATTTAGCTCGTACTTTCTTTTGAGGACGTAAGATACAACGTCAGCATTTCGGGCTGTTGAGAATTTGAAGTTTTCCCGTTACGGCTAATTTGTCACGGTGTAATTGGGTGTGACGGTGTGTCGGCAGAAATGGTGGTGCAGTGTGAAATGAAGGGTGGAAGTAGAGTCTATTTGGTCGGATCTAAAAGGGCATATATTCTGATATCAAGTACAATGGAAAGACTATTGCTGAAAATAAAATAGTACAACAGAGTTGGAAGGATATATAATTGAAGAGTATGAATGAATGAAAAGTAGAGTTTGCTTGGTTGGATATAAATACTATGATAGAATCTCATCAAATGTAATGAAAAAAATGATATTATTTATAGAGTAAATAAAGTTAAAATAGGTATATAAAATAAGTGTTACATTCATAGTTGGAAGTTAAAAATTTTTATTCTATTTCATTCCACCCAACGCAATGGAAATTAAAAATATAGAAATAATAATTGAAATGTGTGGATGACAAGTGAAGATAAAGCATTATAAGGTGGAGTGAATGCCAATCTTTACAGGTTTAAAGACCCATGTAGAATATGGTTGGAATCCTTGATGAATATTGAAGTGACTAATTCTCATTATATATAATGTATATACAGTTGAAAGATCCTATATAATAGAAAACAAATAAGCATAATTGACAATTATCGTATAAACTAGGAAAGATATATAAATAATAACAAATCGTCTAAGATCAAGAAAAGAATTGGAAGAGGATTCTTCAAAGAGGATTTTTCGAAGAGGATTTTTCTTTATCACCCCACTTTAAGCTAAGCATGGCAAAAGGAATCACATGAAGCTTGTTACGAAAAAGTATGAATTAAGGCTTGGTGACTCCCTTAGTAAAAGAATCGGCAAGCTGAGGATGTGAGGGAACAAAGGAGACTTTTAAGGAACCACTTGCAATCAGTTCATGAACAAAATGGTAGTCAATTGTAATATACTTAGATTGAGGCCAAGTGAAAAGGATTAATCGCTATAAAAATAGCACTTTTATTATCACATAATATCTTTTAAGGGGGAGCCAATTGAAGATGTGGATCATAAAGTAGCTAAACAATCCAAGCAACTTTAGTAGTAGCAACGACTAAGGATCTATACTCAGCTTCGTCACTATAGCAAGAAACAGTGGATTATTTATAGGAGCACCAAGAGACAAGATTAGCACCCAAGAAGATAATATAGATGGCGATAGACCGATGTGTATCAGGACATCCAACCCAATCAAAATTAGAATAAGCAAGTAACTCATGAAAGGGGTGCAGTGAAGTTGAAGACCATGATGGATCGTGCCTTTAACATAACACAATATGTATTTGAGTGCTCTAAAATATATTCAGTTGGAGCATGCATGTACTGGCAAATGGAATTGACATTGAATGAGAGATCAAGCTGAGTAATGGTCAAATATTGTAGGGCTCTAGCAAGAGACCGAAAAAGGGTGGGATTCAAAAACAGCTTCCCTTTAATGGAGAGATGTTGACCAACTACAAAAGAAGTGGTAATGGGTTTGGCCTCAACCATGTCAGCACGTTGTAGTAGATCAAGAGCATACTTGGTTTGGCTGAGAAATAAGCCTTGAGAGTTATGTTAGATTTCAACACCAAGGAAATCATGAAAAGAACCCAAATCTTTTATAGCAAATTCTTTGAATAATCATGTGATAAGAGTCTTGATCAAAACGGGATTGTTGCCAGTAAGCACCATATTATCAATAGATAGCAAGAGATAAATTGTGCCTGTCATGATATGATGGACAAACAGAGAGGAATCAACCCAACTGAGAAGAAAACCAAGTTTCATAAAAAAAAAAAAAAGAGCTAAAGCATTGGAAACAAGCATGAAGGGCTTGTTTGAGTCCATAAAGAGTGACATGCATGTTGAGGAAATTGCGAATCAGTCTAGCTAGGTGGTTGACCCATGTATACTTTGTCAGAAATATGACCATAAAGAAATGCATTATTAACATCTAATTGATGTAAGTGCCATCCAGAAGTGACTGCAATGGATAGGATAATCCGAATAGTAGCAAGATGTACCACAGGGTTGAACTTATCTTCAAAACTAAGGCTATGAATCTAAGAGAAGCCCTTGGCTACAAGACGAGCCTTATGATGCTCAATGGAACCATCAGCTTGGAGTTTGGTCTTAAACATCCAACGACAACCAACCACATTATGATTTATAAGATGAGGTACAAGATCCCAAGTATCATTCTTCTTCAAAACTTGGATTTCATCATCCATAGGCAAGAGCCATTCGGGGTGTTTGGCAGCAGACTTGAACTCCTAAGGCTCTTGTAGGACAAAAAGGACTTAAAAAATGGAGAAGAAGGTGAAATCGTCAATGCATGATCGGCCTTAGGTTTAAATATATTAGCTTTCCTTCTATTAACCATTGGATGAGTGTTAGTAGAAGTCATCAATATGCAAACAAATGGTGGAGTCAGATTGGGAGAAGGGACAGTAGAGATAATAGGAGATTTTCAGGGGAAGGATTCATCAAGATCATCACTGTATGGTAAACAAATAGGATTCGAAACAAAAGAAGAGAGCAACAAGTCCTAAGAGACAGAAGACAAAATATTATTAGACTCCAAAAAATCAAAAAAAAATAATATAAGGTGTTGAATTATGAAATTATTGTATATCATCACTCGCATAAGGGAAGATAGTTTCATAAAATTGAACATGTTAAGAGACATAAAGACGTTATGTCTTGTGGTCAAAATAGCAAAATTCCCTTGTGAAGGGGGCTATAACCTAAAGAGACACAAGGAGAGGATTTTGGGAGATAATTTGTTAAGAGCATAAAAATTTGTTAGGAGCATAATCTCACAAATAAGGAGAGCATAAGCATCTAAAAGTGTGAAATATAGAGTAGTTGGGTTGTTTACTAAACAGGAGCTCATAGAAAGTTTTGCCATTAAGAATTTGCGAGGGGAGTTGGTTAATAAGATAAAAAGTTGTCGAGAAGGCCTCAACCCAAAGAGGCAACGGAACACATGCATGAAACATAATGGTGAGACCTGTTTTAGTGACATGTCGGTGTTTATGTTCAGCAATCCCATTTTGATTTAGTGTGTAAGGGCAAGCAATACACAACACAATACCACAAGACGTGAGGTAATAGCAAAATTTATTATTTGTAAATTCAATTCCACCACCACATTGGAAGGACTTAACTTTAGAAGAAAATTGCATCTTGATATAACGTTGAAAATTGACAAAGGTATCAAAAAAATTAGGTTTGTATTTAACTAGAAAAACCAACTGAATCTAGTACAATAATCAATTAACACTACATAATGCCAAAAACTAGTAGTGGAACAGACAAGTGAAGGGCCCCATAGATCACAGTGTAAGTGATCAAAAAGAAGAGCACAATGATTATTATTAAATGAAAATGGTAAATGATGGCTCTTGCCAAGGTTACATCCAATACATAAACTTGAATCTAAACCCATCAATTTATCACTATAGGAAATACAATCAGATGGAAAGAGAGTCAACAGTATGAAAGCTGACCTAGACAAGCATGCCACAAATGAACAGAGGCACACGACTTATTAGAAGAAATGATAAAAGCAAGGGCATGATGATTTTGATAAAGCACGTATAGGCCATTCTCACATTTGTCGACCCCAGCACAACTCTTGTAACCCAATCTTGTATGGTAAGGAGAAAAAGTGATACAATAATTATTATTCTTTATAAATTGATTGATGGAAATAAGCTTTTTTTTTAATGTCAGGAACAACTAAAACATTGGATAAAAGTAGTAAGATATTGGGAATGAGAGTAGAAATTGAACCAGCATGAGAAAGAGAAAGTGACTGACCATTACCAACCATCACCCTTTCATTATTAGAGTAGACAGCAGGAATATCTACACCCTTGGGATCATTTGTCATGCGAGAGGTTGCACTAGAGTTAGGATATCAATTAGAGTTGTTGGAGTATGGAATCGAACAAGTAGCGAAAGCCTCAACAAGGTTGACAGATTAATTTTTCTTGAGATTAAGAACTATCCAGCAACATTTAGCTAAGTGTCCCTCCTTGTCGCAAAGTTGACGAAAAACTAGAGAAGAATTGGATAATTTTGAGGTAGAGCTACAGGAAGGTTTTGACTTCCCTTTCTTGGTGCTTTTCAGTCTAGTGAAAGAATTCTGCTAATTGTAGAGTGTTGAGTTGGTAGATTGTTGATACATTGATCTTTCAAAAATCTCATGGCTGAAAGCTTTCGAAATGATATCTGCAAAAGAAGGTAATAGAAGCTGGGAAAGCATTATAGTTGAGAAAATTTTATAATCGGGACCTAAGGCTCTCAAGAACTAGTGAACTTTATCTAGGTGTTAATGAGATGACCAATTGCCGCCAGTTGATCACATAAGCTTTTGAAGAGTCGAGAAAATTCAACCACAGATTTTGAGCCTCATTGCATCAGTTGAAGCTTGTCCTTGAATTAGAGTTCTCGAGTCTTAGATCTATGAAAGAAAGAGGCTTCAAGAGTAGTCAAAGCCTCATGTGCATGACTCAAACCAAGTACCTCACTCATAGACTCCTCCATAAGAAAAGAATATAGAAAACTTAGGAGAGTCTGATCTGTATTCAACCAAGAAGTGTAGGCTGGATTCACCCAGGTGGTGCCATGAGAGCAAGTTACCTTTGGAGAAGGAGTTGGGATGTAATCATCCAAATCCAAGAAAATCTCGACTGGTCAATAGAGGGATAAACTGGTTTCTCCATAACAATTAATTAAAGGAGGTGAGTTTGATGGTGAGCATATGCACCATCGCGTTCAGCGGAAGTGAAGGTGATGAGGATGAGGCAACCATGGAAAGGTTCTGGAAAAAAAAAGGAAAACTAAAAAGGCTTTGATACCATGTGAAGGTTTAAAAACCCATGTAGAACATGGTTGAAGTCCTTAAGGAATATTGAGGTCACTGATTCTCATTATATAGGATGTATATACAGTTGGAAGATCCTATATAATAGGAAACAAATAGATGTAATTGATACTTATCCTATACACTAGGAAAGATATACACATAATAACAAATCATCTAAGATCAAGGAAAGAATTGAAAGAGGATTCTTAATCATCACCATCAATGTTTAGCCTGAGTTGGGGCATGTTGTGATAAAAAATAAAAACGTAAAAAAAGGTGGAATGTGTTATGTAGCAACCGAACTTATCCACGGGTAAGAGAGTGTAGTGATTGATATGGAAAATTTTGTAATAATCCGATAAAAAAAGATAATGAATGAAAGTTTAAGGGATAGTGATGAAATACAGGAAAATTAGTTTTACAAAGTATAGATTGGTGAAAATAAAATATTAATATGTAAATTTATGATGTTTACATGATTTGGTCCAAGGATATATACAATCTCTACAAAGTGTGAAACTCTGTCCACATGCAAGGTGGATGATACATTACTTTCACTGGGCTTCGTAATTACGATGCGTGCAACAAGGGTCTGGTTGGATGCACTAGGAAGAGAATGTATTGTAATAACCCATATTAAAATTTAATGTAAGATTTTGTCTTTTATGCTGATGTGGAAAGAGTAGAAATTTTGACCATTGACAAGTTGACCATAGATTTTGAGATTTAAAAGATTTATTAGTTATTTAAATCTTAGCAACCCATGTAGCTCGGATGATTAGAGCCATAGTCAAAGAGAGAAGAGGTCAAAGGTTTGAAATAAGTAGAGAGATTTTAGGAATTTCGTAACAAGTGGAATTTTCTTTTTAAATAGCAACTAAGTTTTCAAAAAAGAGAGAAACCTATTGCTATGGAAAGAGAAAGAGAGGTAGGAGAAGAGAGATTTTGGGAGATTTTCTATCAAGAGTTGTTGCTTTATTTTTTAAATCGGTAAGTAGAAATATTTATTTTACATTAATTAAAATTTAAAAAAATTAATGCAAAAAGATTTTAAATGCATCATTGAGATCATTGTTTTGATTGCATTAGATTTATACATCCATTGATTTATTTTTATCAATGTATAGATTTATTTAAGAAAGCATATTAATTAGATTTTGTGTAAATTAATATGCTAGATTTAATTGGGATTGGCATGAATGATTTAGAGGAATAAAAATTTATGTTTTAGATTCTTTCATGTATTGATTTATTTAATTCAATACATAGATTTATTTAAGAGAGCATATTAATTAGAATTTTGTATGAATTACTATGCTAGATTTATAGAGATTAGAATGCATGATTTACATGTGTTAGACTTACTAATCTCAGATTTATATCTTGTTGAGAATGGTTTAGAGGTATTAAAAATTGTATGCAAGTACATAGGTTTCAAAAAAAATGATGAAGTTCTTGTGACACGTATTATATTAATCAGTTAGATTCCCATGTTATACTTGAGATAATCTGGTATAATATTTTACAAATATTATTTTGAGAATGATGTGGATTAATTTTGATTATTAGAAGTAAAAATCCCAACAGATTTAAGAATTTTGGGATTTAGATATTAAATATAAAATAAATTATATTTCACAGATTTTTCTTGGATCCCATGAGAACATAAATTCCATAATCCTAATGGAATTAGAATTATTAAAAGAATCAGATTTCTAAAGAAATCTAGGCGGCAGAATCAGGTGGGACACCGTCCCCACCGTCCTTGCCACAAAAAAAACCCTGCCTATTTTTCTTTTGTCCGACAGCTGGGGAGAGAGGCTGGGCCAGCCAGGCCTGGCCCAACACATTCTGCCAGCCCAGCCATCCAGCCAGTAGGCCCGGGATAGGCCAGATCTAGAAGCTCGGTGCTAGAGCCCAGTGCTAGATGGCCTAGCACCGAACTAGGCCCAGCGCCAGACGAGTCGGTGCGAGAGCCCAGTGCCAGACATGGCCCAGTGCCAGACGTGGCCCAACGCCAAGCCTAGGCGGAGAGCGCCGGCGGCGGCCCAAACGCGGCAGCGCCGCAGATTATGCCGGCGACTTCCCGATCATTTTGGGACTTCCCGATCTCTGTTTTGGATGATCAGATAGTCATTTTTAGGATTTTTGGACCTTTCGGACACATTGGATGGGTCAAGTTTTCTAAATTATGGTCAGATCTTAAAATTTGATTGGACAACTACCAAGGATTGAGATTTTCCTTCCCTAGATGTGATATGATGGTTCGTCAAACTGGTCAGAAGATTTCTAGAGTTATATACCTAATAGATGATAAAGAAAAATTGGGTTAAGAAATTAAAATTAATAAGAGGAATACAAGATGTAGAACTTATATATATTCTTAGTTTGCACATGTACTGAGATTTATTTTCTGCTTATTGAGTTTCGTACTCACCATTTTTATTTTCTTTTACAGATGGTCCATCCAAAGAGAAGTAGGGTTAAAATGGAAGATTGTTAAAAAGAAATTCTACTTAAATCATTTATTTTATCATTGATGTTACTGAGACGTACTATTTTATTTAAGAATTGCTTTAAAGTTTTATTGTGGTTGAAATGTAATAGAATGAATTAAGAATTTTATAGTTTATTTCATTTTTCCCTTTCACTATTTATCTGTTTGTGTCTTGTCGTGGTGCATTTATTCATTCAAATGTGGTAGATCTTAGGAAAACCCGCTATATTGCAGGCGTGACATTGCCATCTTGGGGTGGGTCGTTACATGTATTATCGATATAATTTTTCTATACTCTTTTCTAAATTGATGTCATATCTTAACTAATCAAAATAATTATACATTTTCATTATTATTTATATCTTTAATTACTTTATTATTTTTTATTAAAAGGTCTATATTGATGATATTATGTCCCGTTATACCTTTATAGTGCACTCTCTTTCTAATACACTGTATCCAAATAGAGCCTAAGGTCCAACACAACTAAAATTATTTAAAATAACGATAAAGGAGGGTATGACTAGGCAATAAGCCATTGACATGTACGGTGTGTGCATGTAAGGTCCTTTAGTTCAAGGGCTAGCTTGGGTCATACAAATTTATCCGGTGTTTATCTCGCACTAAAGGAAAGATAAAAGCCCTCGTACAGGCTGTGCAGCACAGGAGAGGTAAAATTCATTGAAAAGCATAAACTGTCAATCTTAAATTGGGGTTGAACATTCAGTCAACACTTTAAGGATAAGATTAATCTTAAATTGAGTTTAAGTTACTGGTGCACAAGGTTTCCACTGTTCGGTTCGTACTAATCCAAGCTAAACTTCAGAACCAATCGTTTTCCTGTATATTTAGTTTTAGATTTACGTGATATCCTCACTACGATTATAACTCTATTTTTTTACTATTATAATTTTTTCATTATTTATCTTTACATTTTATTAAAAGAGACATACATGACTGGTGTTATTTTTTATTCCACTATGCAAACTATGGTTTCGGATGCTAGCGAAATTGGTTGGTATTGGTAGCAGTAACACCAAAGGCAAAGTAAACTGAAATTAGCTGCTATTATGGGACAGTAACATTAAAGAGGAAGTAAACTATTTAATTAAGGGTGGGTTGGAGAATCGGGAAAAGACATGAAAAAAATATGAAAAAATGAAAAGAAATATAAGTGACGTGATGTGATAAAGATAATGATTAAAAATAAAGTGAATAAAAATAGAATAAATAAACTTATTCTATGAAAAGATAGAAAATGATAATTAAAATATGAGTAATAATTAAAAGTTATGAATTATTACTTAATTAAAATATCAAATCATACAAAAAAGGATAGAGAAAAGTGGAAAAATTTTACATTTTTTTCTTTATTAGCAAATAAACTCTAAGGGTAATAAGTTGGTGCACACAAGTACACTATATAATAGGCAGGCAAGCATTTAGGTAAAAGTTCATTGGTGGAATGAGTCTTGTAACTCATGGAAGTCATAGAGAATAAGAATTAGAATATACATTAGCAAATTCTCAAGCCTCCACGTGGTTGAGCACATGCTGTACTTCTGTATATTAATTAATTTTTATTTAATTATTTAGTAAAATAAAATAATTAAGTAAGAATATTAAATATTTAAACAAGAAATTCATAAAAGGGTTTATTAGAGAATGAGAAAAAGAGATGATAAAAAACAAGTATAAAAAAATGGGGGAGAAAAAAGAATGATGTTATGTGATAAGAGTAATGATTAAAAATAATATTAATAAAGATAAAATAGATAATTTTTATATAAAAAGATAGATAATAATGATTAAAAATTTATATAGTAATGAAAAAGTATAATCACTAAGTCATTAAAATGTCAAATCATATCAAGAATGAGATGGGGGTACTTATCATAAATAAATTAAATACAAACAAAAAAAATATATTTTTAATCAAATATAGAAGTTAATTATTGAAAATATAAGTAATAATAATTTTAAAATAATATTGTTAAATAGTTATAGTATTGCATCATATCATATTAAAAGAGGTAAAAATAAGTGTAAAATAACGAAAACCTTTTCCAACTCTTTTCCTCTTCACTTTAAAGGTTAAAAGAAAAATCTATATGCAAAATTCACAATCATTACATAATACAACCAAGGAAAAGTTTAGAGAAATTTCTAAGCTTATTTGGAGCTTTTTTATCCAATGAATACAAGTTGGGTTAAATATAAATAAATAATTTTTAGGCTTTTAATGTCAACTGGAATTTAAGCTTACCAACTTAGGAACCATTGATAAAGCATGGATGAGAGACAACATCTACTATAATAATTCTCATTAGTTTTCTCAGAATCAGACCAACCCAGCCAGTTTAGCTGGTTAGACCATGAATCGGTTACTTGTCAGTCCAATAATAGACATTTTTAATTTTAATATTATTAATATAATAACATAATAAATTAAAATAGTATAATATCATGGTAAAAAGTCTATATATTTAGTTAATATTTATGGTTTATATTTTTTTAAATCATTTTTATTATTATTAAAAAAAGGTTTGACTCGTTGAACTGGTCAGTCGAACTTCTCAGATTGTTAATCCGACGGCTTGATCAGGTCAATCAGGCCTGGATAATCCTCATTTTCACGTACCATGAAAGCATACACACGGCACGATGTAATAGAAGGATGGTAATAATTTTTGCAAGCCATTTGGGGGGCGGTGGGGAAAATCAAATTTCAAAGAATTAAAAATCGGATTTTCAAATCTCAAGTTGAAATACAGGACACGGGGTTGGCGTTCAATATTTGTTTGCCCAATAAGCCACTAGGCCTATGTTGCCCCGCCAAGTGTGCTGATGGTTGCCGCGTAGACACTTGACTAATTCATAGAAATCCCATGGAAAGCATGTGGGCGTGTTCAATATTATTTTACTATATATATATAAATGTACGTATGTATGAATGTATGTGTGCGTCTCTCTCTCTATATATATTATTTGCCATCTTATAGTATGGAAAAAAGAAGTCGTGGTGCAATATCAGTCAGTCCAGAAAGAAACAAAAGCAATCCAACTGGAATCGCCGCTTTACTCATGTACCCCTGCGAGGGAATTTTCATTACAGTGTATCGAGCAGAAAATACTTCCGAGTATAAATTGTGTTCGGCCCATTATTTGGGATGTTATGTACGTAGAATATTTCATGGTGTCGCCCATCTTGATAATTTTATAAAATTCAACTCAATTATTAATTTTATTATCATTAGGTTAGCCAATCACTCAAATATCATTCCAAACAAAAAATTATGGTGATTATAATAATAAAAATTATTTTAAAAGCAAATATTGACTAGTTGAAATTACTTGATTATTAAATAGATCTATATATTTTTAGTTAAATATTTAAATATTCTAAAATATTCATTATATTTAAAATAATAATTACATAGGACTTTATAACATTTCAAAACTTTAGTGAAGGGATCTAAGTAAATTTTGAATTTTATCCATATTTTTTATATTTTTTGCTATAGCCCATAGTCTTTAAAGACACACCTAGGCGCAAGGCGGTTTAAGATGATCTTTAGAAAATCGGACCGGAGGTTGAACCATTTGAGTGCCTGGTTCTGATTCAATTACTGGAGCATGATATAATTATGATGCAATAATTATTTTTTTATTAAAAAAATAAAAATATTTTTAAATTTTTAAAAATATATATTACCTCAACGTATAATAAACAATCTAAGATAAATAAGATACTAAGGGCGCTACTGGAATCATGGAATTAGAAGATCACAACAATAAAGAAAGCAAAAGACTTAAACACTCTTTTAGTGAACGATCTTATGAGCTCACTGATGTCACATGAACTGATCAAAAGTAAAAGAGAAGAGCTAACAAAGCCAAAGAAAAATATTAGTCTGAAAGTGACCAAAAAAAGCAATAGTGATCCAGCATCACAATCTGAATATGATATGACCATGTTAGTCAGAAACTTAAGAAAGTTTGCAAGAAGTAGCAGAGGCAACACCTCAAAAAGACAACCTAGATAACAAAAGAAAATGATTGAAAGAAAGAATGATCTCCTTACATACTATAGATGTGAAGGGATCGGACATATGTCTCCTGAGTGTCCCAATGAAGAAAAAGTAATATGAATGAGAAGGATGACAGAAAAGAAAAGAAACACTTCGAGAAGTCTTCAAGAAATTAAGCCATAGGAATTTATGTGAATAATGAAGACTTATCAGGATCAAGCTTGAGTGAGAAAGGAAATAATGAAGTTGGACACCTCGCAAGAATATGCTGTATGACTCAGATGGAGAATGAATCAATAAATCAAATCACCATCAAGGAGCAGTGTACAACGGAGCTAGAGACAAAGGTAAACTCTTACTATTCCTATAGTTCTGACTCTTCAAGCTCAAATAATACTTGTTTCAAATGTAAAAAATTTGATGAGTTATAACGATCATATTTTTGCCTCTTCAGTGAGTTTGAATCAGTTGGCCAGAAACTTACTCAAAATAAAAGATACTTTGATGCAACTGCCAAAGTAAAGAAATCTATCTCTACAAAAAATGGTTGGAGATCTGAAGAAAAAGATAGAAATATTAACCAACGTGTTGATTAAATTCTCCAATCCAGGAGAATCTGTGACCAAGTTCATGAGAATGACTGGTCAAACTAGCAAAAAGGGACTCGACTGTGAACAGTCAGATGATGGAAACTTACAAAAATTTGCTGGATGGTCCAAGAGAGTGAACCTCACAAAAGAAAGGGAAGACTGTCTAAACATTAGAAGGTTCATGGGTTATCCCTGGAGAAAGAAACCAGTGAAATATGATGCACTAGCAAAGTTCCAAATACTTGCTATTTTTGCAATAGAATTGAACATAAAATGTACGATTATTATGCCAAAAAGATGCAAACAAAAGGTGCAAAGATGAAATAAAAACACAAGGAATATGCACAACTTCTACCACATACAATTCCACTGACACCATTGGAACCAATACTTGGGTACCAAAATGGTAAGAAAAAAATTTGCTTTGAATGCAGTTGAGTCTCAAAACTATGTCTAGTGATGCATGGTTCATAAATAGTGGCTGTTCGAGACATATGACTTGGAACAAGAAGCTGTTCAAAGAATTAAAATCGATGAATGGAAGAGCAATTGCATTCGGCAACAATGACAAAAGCTTTATCAAAGGAATATATAAAATTTATGGTTTGTTCAATGCATGCATAGAGGATGTATTATATGTAGAAGGACTTAAGCACAATTTGCTAAGTATCAGTCAATTATGTGACAAGGAACTATCTGCATGTAATGTATTGAGTATAGATAATGATTTACTGTTCAAACGAAAAAATACGTGAAAATATCTATCTAGTACAACTAGATGATATTGTTAAAAAATGCTTAATTGTAGTCAAATATGATCAATGGGTATGACATAAAAGGATGAGATATATCAATATGTTAAATATCAGATCTTTGTGAAAAAAGATATTGTGATTGGTCTACCAAAATTAAACTATGACAAAAATCAAATATGCAAATCCTATCAATTATTAAAATAAACAAAAGTACCCTTCCATCCTAAAAATGAAGTATCCACATCCAGACCCCTAGAACTATTTCATATGGATCTATTTAGATCATCAAACATTGTCATTCTTAGAGGAAAAAGATATGTATATATGATATTAGATGACTACTTTAGATTTACATAGATAATTCTCTTGATTAGCAAAGACAAAGCATTTTCAATATTTTATACATTTTCAAAACTAGTTCAAAATGAGAAATAAATATTGATTGTATCCATTAAGGGTGAATTTAAGAACAGAAAATTCATTGATTTTTCCAACGAGAAAGGAATTCATCATAGTTTCTCATCTTCTAGAACTCCTCAGCAAAATGGAGTTGTGGAAAAGAAGAATCAGACAATTTAGTAATGACAAGAACCATGTTGAATGAAAGCAAATTGTCCAAAAGATTTTTGAGAGAAGCAATTAGTACAGCTTGCTATGTGCTAAATAGGATTACCATAAGAGCAATCTTAAAGAAAATCCTATATGAACTTTAGAAACGAAGGAAACAAATATCTTATATTTTTATTCCTTTAGATGCCCATGCTATGTGCTGAACAATAAAAAAGATAACCTTGGAAAGTTTAATCCAAAAAGTGATGAAGCTATCTTTCTTGGTTATTCTTCTAATGGTAGGGCATTTAGAGTTTATATTAAGAAAATTTAGGTTGTAGAAGAGTCTATACATGTTAAATTTGATGAAATAAATATAGCCTCGAGAAAGGAGTGTGATAATGATGCAGATGAAGCTGCAACAAATATGAAGAAGCTTAAATTGAAGGATCAAGAAGATGACACGAATTGTGAAGACATACAAAGTTCAGAAAATAAAGAAGAGAAAAAAGTAGGTAATGTTCCCTATCAAACTCCTACTGATTTGAGATTTATTACTGCTCATCCTAAAAGATACATCATAGGTAATGTCTATGAAGATGTCAAAATAACAAAGTCTTTGCAAAATATATGTAGTCATTATGCTTTTATCTCTACAATTGAACAAACTAGCATTGATCAAGCTTTAGATGATGAAAATTGGATTATAACAATGCAAGAAGAGCTTGACCAGTTCGAAATGAATAAAGTATGAAAATTAGTTCCAAAGCCAAAAAATGTTGATGTAATTAGAACTAAATGGGTATTCAAAAACAAACGGATGAGAGTGAGCTAGTTGTAAGAAATAAGGCATGATTAGTTGCTAAGGGGTACTCCCAAGAAGAAGGAATTGACTTTGAAGAATCATATGCCCCTATAGCTAGATTAGAAGTCATTAAAATTCTACTTGCTTTTGCATCTTATAAGAACTTCAAATTATTTTAGATGGATGTAAAGAGTGCATTTTTAAATGGATATTTAAGTGAAGAAGTGTATGTGGAGCAACCTCCTAGTTTTGAAAATAATAATCAACCCGTCTATAAGCTCACCAAAGCATTATATGATTTGAGACAAGCTCCAAGAGCTTGATATGAAATGTTGAGCAAATTCTTAAATGATCATAAATTCAAGAGAGGAAAGGTTGACATTGCCTTATTTATGAAAAATATTAACAAAGATATTTTGATAGTTCAAATTTATGTGGATGACATTATATTTGGAGTTACCAATGAAAAACTCTGTCAAAATTTCTTAAAGATCATGCATGCTGAATTCGAAATGATTATGATGGGAGAATTGAACTACTTCCTTGGATTGCAAATCATGCAAAGAGATAATAAAAATTATACTTGCTAATCCAAATATACTAGAGAAATGCTGAAGAAGTTCAAAATGGAATATATTAAGGCAGCAAGCACTCTAATGAGCATATTAACAAGGCTGAACAAAGTCGAAAAGGATAAACTTGAAGATTAAAAATAATATAGAAGTATGATTGGTTCTCTTCTTTAATTTACTGCATCTAGAATAGAAATTCTCTTTGGTGTATACTTATGTGTTAGATTTCAGTTTAGTCCTAGAAAGTCTCATAATACTACAGTGAAATAAATTTTTAAGTAACTGGTTGACACACCAATTCTAAGACTCTATTATCCTAAGGGAACTAGTTTTGAACTTATTGGATATTCAGATGCTGATTTTGAAGGATATAAAGTTGATAGAAGAAGTACTAGTGGAACCTGTCAATTCCTAGAAAATAGTCTAGTATCATAGTTCTCTAGAAAACAAACTAGTGTTGCTCTCTCTACAATAGAAGCTGAATATATAGCAGCTGGAAGTTGTTATGCTCAATTATTGTGGATGAAACAACAACTTCTTGACTATGGACTAAGCTATAGAGACATACTTATTAAATGTGATAACATTAGTTTCATATGCTTAACAAAGAACCCTGGTATAGAAATTAGCTACCACTTTATTAGAGACCATGTAGAAAAGTATGATATATGTCTAGAATATGTGCCCGCAAATACCCAACTTGCTAATATTTTACTAAGCCACTACCATTAGACACTTTCTGCAATATTAGAGAAGAATTAAGAATGAAAATGTGATGATTTAAGAATGAAATCTTAATATTTTTGTGCCTAAAATTACAATGTTAAATATGCTTTCATGAGACTAAACTTCGTCTCAGACAAATAAGTCACATCTAAACAGTGCCCTATTTGCACTTCATTTGAATTTTGTTTTTTAAGGTCGAGTGCACCTTGTTTTCTTGCCAGAATCAATTTACAGTTATTGATATCACATCAGATTCTATTTTTAACACAAGTTATTCTCTTTTTATTAAAATATCATATCAACTACTTTATATGGCCCCCACATTTAGTCTATTTTAACTCACAATTAGCAGTCGTTCTCTGCACCATAATGATGAAGAAAATCTGGGAAGGGCATTTAGAAAGAAGATCTAGTAGGAAAACCATCATACGGTGGAAATTTTGGGATGATATCACTTCTGTTCATAACCATGCTTCAGATCACCTTTACCATCAGAAGTATTTCTCTTCAAGATATGACTTTCAAGAATATAATCTATATTTCAGCCACTTGTGCCCCTGTACTCAACTTCATCATTAATTGAGGCCCTTGAAGAGAGGGGAAATGAGGCTCCAATTGCCTCATTATCATCTCCTTCCCTTCTTCTCTTCCTTGAAACTTTGGATCACTCACTGTGATGTGAAGTTCTCCTCTTTCTACTTCCCCTCATCCGCGGTCTCACATACAACCTCTCTTGCCCTTACAAAGTAGGCTAAGTTATTTTTATCATTTTCTGTACTTTTACTTGTACTGTACTGAAATGAAATATTTTCATTATTCTTTGGCTACTTCTCTTTGTTACTGAGCATGAATATTTCTTTCTGCTTATGACAAAAAAGGGAAGAAAGACTATGCAAATTATCTCAAAAAGAAAATGCAAAGATGTATAATATTTAAATAATCAAGGGGAGAATATATTTTAAATATTCAAAGGGAGAATATTTACAAGGGAAATATCAAAAGATAGCGACTTGAGGAATGATTAAAATTTGTAAATATTTTTAGATTGCATATATTCAGGAGGAGATTATCTTTTATGAGATAATTTTTTATCAAGTTTTGTCATCATAAAAAATGGGGAGAATGTTGGTATAAATGCATGGTTTTGATGATAAATAAAACTTCATTAAAGATTATATACTAATGGTTGTTACTAAGATTTTAATATGCAGAAATCAAGTTGTAGGTCTTACGAAAAATGAGCATAAAAAACATATTTCATGGCATCAAGGCTTGGACATGTAAAGAAGCAAAAAATGAAGTGGTGTTATAGACAAAGCACTTAGCTATTTTCATTTGTTTGTAAAATTAAAATATTATATTTGACGGATGCAAAATAGTGTGCACACTATAGACTCCATCTATTATAAGCAAGCCATAATTAAGCCAATGGTCGTCTGTTGATAACAGACAAAGCGGAAAAGTGAAGATCTTCCAGCGGAGCAATGAAAGGTAGTATGATAGAGTAAAGACTTTATGAACTAATGATCGTCTGCCGTGAGTAGACAAAGCAGAAAAGCGAATGTTGTATGGCAGAGCGAAAAGGTTCATCTGGTGGAGTAATGACATATGTCTGTTTAACTAAGCTCATCTACTATTTATAATAGCCAACCCAACAGACGAAGCCGAGAAGAGAATTCATCTGTGCCTCAATGCTTGGTCTATCACTTTTAACAGATAACCCATCAGACAAAACAATGAAGAAAATCCATCTATGCTCCAACATTTCGTCTGTTACTTACCATAGAGAAATCAACAGATGAAGCACTGAAGAAACAAGTGATCTGTGCTTCTACAGTTCAACAGACAAATCATAAGACAAAGCACTAGAAAGGATAATTCGTTTGCTAGTACTAAAAAGGATGATTCGTTTGCTACTTACGAAAGACAAATTAAAAGATGAAGGAACATTGTCTTACGAATAGCTAGACAGATACTTCGTTTATCATAAGTAAAAGACAAATAATGGTTAGGCCGAATCGTTGGTCTTCACTTGACATTAATAACTCCCTTTTCATATTAATGACAAAGTCATCCATTGCAGCAATACCTCGGCCAGAGCTTATTAAGAAACTAGAAATTATCTTCTCTAAGGACGACGCTATAGGCATTTCAACATATAAGGATTAAGCAGAAGTCAGAGAATTCAAAATATGCTAATTAGAATGATCTTCTGTTATTAATGTAGCTTACCTACCACCAACGACTGAAATTCAAAGTAGCTATAAATGAAGCATCATTGAACCAGGAGGAAGCAAGGGAAGTATCGAGAAAATCATTCAAAAATCCTCTTAAGAGCATTTACTGACCTAAGCTAAACTTTCTCCAGTCCTTCAGCAGTCAAAAGCCTTGCATTCAAACCTTCCTAAACTTTCTTTGAAGACTCATAACCATCTTAGGCAAGATCATTTACTTCTGTATTCAATTTTCAGAAACCTTCCCTTCTGAGAAATACCTGTGCTTCAACTTCTGATATTCATTCTTTGTAAATTCTGTGAGCTAGTGGTTGAGACTAGACTCAAGAAGAGCTGTGACTATTTGAGTGCAGACGAGAACTATTTATTCACGCCCCTTAGAGCTAGAATCTAGAAGAGTGCTGGGAGTACTGTATTTATGCCAATAGAGTTGGAATCTAAAAGAGTGTTGGAAGCACTACTATATTTCTACTATTGGGAATAGTGGAACCCAAGACACTAAGAGAAAAGTGTTCTTGGAAGAGTGAAGTAGAGTGTTTACTCGAACCATTATAAAAATCATTGTCTTATTTATTTGTGCATTTATTGATTAAGTGATTGACTTCTAGATGGATAATTAATCCTAAAGGGGTTGAGAAATAATTTTTAAGTATCCAATTCACCCATCCCCTCTTGTGTTTTTGCCTAATCTTTGGGACCAACATTTTTATTTTGGTACTAACCCTCTTCAATCATGAAGCTACTAAAGTTTGTACATTTTACAATATCTTTATTTTAGATTGAGACTCACATGGTTGTTTGTTCTTTGCTTGTAATATTCTACCATGTGATAAAAATGTCAAAGGCTATTTTGCTTCATTGAAATTCTATATTTCTTGAAATTCACTTAAATAGGTTGAGTCATTAGGCTATAGGCAACTGTTGTAGCATAAATTGGAAATGGCAAAGCAAATTTTATAGCTTGACGAAGCTTCTAGTTCGGGCAGCACAAGCAGGGAACAAAAAGACATCCTCAGCCAACAGAGGCAGCAATCC
>JAYJMB010000004.1:353779-365270 GCA_036873735.1 Pouteria campechiana
GAATTACTCTTTTTACAGATGATTGTGAATGGCCATATTTCTGCAGTTTCCCGTCCTCAGCATGTTGGGCAAACATGCTCAAAGAAGCGCATAGTTAAACGAGACAAACGGCAAACTCGATTCAAACAAGGCCCATCAAATTATCAGAAAAGAATGGTTTTGATACCGAGTGTTGCACGCAGTTAGTTCCAACAAATAAAGGTCCGGATTTTGCATTCACCCAGCACCCTGAAAGCAACGGGCACTTGCTCAGACGGGTTTGCAAGCAGAATTGATCGGAAAAGTGATATTTCGACAGTCATGATTTGATAAAAAAGAAATTCCTGCATTTTTAGTCTCAAAAACCGTGATTCATGAGAAATAGCAGTATCAGACAATTTCCAGAAAACAGAGAACAAAAGAGATGAATGTATGAAATGGTAGGATACCATGGCTGATCTGGTGAGCCGTCTCGTCAGAGACATCGAACTCTCGCCTCTGATAGCCGTGTAAGTTGTCAGGCGGAGCTTTTTCCGCGTCCATATCTTCGTCCTCTTCTACTCCTAACAGAGAGGAAGATTCGCGGCACGCCGCCTCTTCTTCTTCCGCCGCGTAGCTTTCGATAAGCTCCAGCGTCTTAACCTTTTCTGCCTCTCCGTCTCTTTAAATACAGTATGGAAGGGGATCTGAATGAGAGATAATCACAAATTAGTGCCGGTCGAAGATCGAACTTTCCATCTCGGCGCTCTGCGGTGTTTGCTCCCGCTTCAAAAAAACGCTCATGGATGCGCATTTCCCATTCGTGGGGTAGGAAATAAGGAGCGGTTTGCTGAGAACGAGACAGATCCAGCCGTCGGATGAGTGTCGACACTCGTTTACTACTTTAATATTAAAAAAATCTAAATTAGGTATTTGGGTGCGCTCACTAAATAATAATTATGAACATTATTTATTTATTATAAAAATATAATATGGCTTTTTAAAAAATATATATGAAAAAAGGGGTGAGAGAAAAATATATTAAAGAGTGAGAAAATATACAATGAGTTTTGATAAGAGTAATGATTACGATTAAAGTAGATAAGGATAAAAACCATAAATTTTCGTATAAAAAGATAAAACAATAATAATAATAATATAGATAGTAATGAAAATTAAAATTTTCAAGTGTTAAATTAAACTAAAATGTGCGAACAAATTAGAAAAAAAAAGAAAAACTATTTTACTCATTTGTAGGTGGGAATTTTTTTTTATATATAAAATGTAGTATTTTTATCGAATGTTTGTCAATCATTATATTTACTTTTTTATAATTTCAAAAATCACCATAATGAGATTGTCTAGCCGTCAACGTAACCCACAACAAATAAAAACTAAAAAAATCGTTTGAAATCATTTTTTTATTTTGCTTCAGCCTCTTAATTCGCAGTTTTGAAGGCAAAGCCACACGTTATGCCCACCGAAACTTTCGCTTTCGACCGTATCTTGAGCCCTGAATCTTCGGACATTAATTGACGAGTCTGCGATGCTTTGTGATTGATGAGATTTTATTGGGAGGAGCCATCATTCAGGGCTTTCACTCAACCACGTGTGACCAAATCCAAGCTCTGTATCATAGGCCGTGCATGGAGGGTTTGACACAACTGTGTATCAAGCACTATTATTGCTTGTAATTATCCATTCAATAACCGTGCTCAAAACCATTTCAATAGGAAAATTATGTAGGTTTTAAAAAATTAAGAATTTCAATGGGTTTATATCTTTAACAGTGCTTAAAACCACAAAAAGGGATTGCGTTTGGCAAAAATTGCAGTGTTCATATTTTTATTTTTTTTGCTTTTCTTTTTCCGATTTTGTTGGCTTGCACAAATTTTATTTCCCCATGGAAGAATTATACCGGTATACGCTGAGGAGGAAAGAGATGGTTTTGGGTGGCACTTCAATGGAGGGAGAACTGCGCCTCAGACATCCATATAAAATTGTTGGTGTCCCTAGTTCCTTTAATTTTGATGGTTAGCAGCACACTACGCCCACATTAACAAAGCGCAGTGCATGTATTCGAAGGAATATTTCATCGATCATTAGGCATTATCTTAATAGCCCTCTCTTGCCAATCCACTTACAAAGATAACAACTTATTCAATAGTAATCCTTAAGGATCATGAGTAATCCACACAAAAAAGATGAATCCACTTTAAGGATTGGCTTTGCAACATCCAGAGGTTGGGTGTGAAAAAGTACAAAACATCGAAGATGATGAAATGTCAAAAAAAAAAGTGTGATTATTATAAAAATAAAGTAATAATTAGAAAATGTAAAATAATAATAATAAAGATGCAAACAATCGTTAAGAAGTAGAAAAATCGATAATTAGATTAGAGAATCTGAAATTCTCTCTCTGGGACAAGATTCACCCGCATTGTCTAGCAAACTTGAGCCGCAAGTTACGAAATTTTCCCTCGACCATATCTTATATACATATTGTAATATTTTGTAAAGATATTGTGAATATTATGATTTTTTAAAATTACTCTTTGTAACATGTACGAATATAGCACAACATAAATCAGAAAGGCATAGCTTAGCAAATGTTAAATGGTAACATGTGACCCTTCAATTACGTTTAATAACCTTAACAACTCCACTTTTTTCATTATTAAGCAAGGTCTATTCTATGATTAGCCAAGAAGAAAAACAACTGGCTGTTACATCCTTTACAACACCTATCATTAAAGCATCCCCTTTGGTTCCAATCAAAATTGGTAGCTCAAATCTTCGACCCAATCAATTCAGTTCCAAGTCAAGGGAAACAAATATGTGACCATTGCAAGAAAAATGGTCATACCAGATAACATTACTTTGAAACAATTGGGCATCTAATAAACAGATATCAATGCAGTTCAGTTAATCAGCGCGATTCATCAGTGGGCAGCGTGAGTCTACATGGATATTTTTTTTCTTCTGTCAAAGATTCGAAATTTAAATGGCCGTTTTCTTCCATCGAGATTGAGAAAAGGAGATGGTCTGGCGCAAAAATGCAGTCGGGTTCAGGTATTTTCATCAGGTGGGCCAGACTTTGGAGACAGGGGACAACTTGTGTTCAAAGTCAGCACCACAGGTGCAACCCAGCTACCTCAACACAAATGTGGCATTGATGTGAGTCTCTGTTTTGGGGGGATGTTTCTGTTTCGGCTATTTTATTCATTTTACAGCTCTACTAGGCTTTCTTGTTCTACCAACGGCTTGGGAACTCTCTTCAAAATGCCAGGGTCGAATACAAACAGCCCCCTCCAGCTGTAAGAGTAAATTTTACTCTTATCAGTTTAATCCAGCCATTCGTTTCTTTGCCGTTGGAAGCTCCAGCTCATCCCAGCCGTCCCTAACCCCCCAATTATAAAAGAAGATTCTCTGTTTTCTTCTCCACGAAAAAACTAGCCGTTAATCTCCTTTTCTATAAAAACTTCCCTCTGCCCCACCACCCTTCCTCATTTTCTCCTTCACCAATCTCTCTCTCTCTCTCTCTCTCTCTCTCTCTCTCTCTCTCTCTCTCTCTCTCTCTCTCTCTCTCTCTCTCTCTCTCTCAGTCCCTCAAGAGCGAAAATGCGTGAGATTCTTCACATCCAAGGAGGCCAATGCGGCAACCAGATCGGTGCCAAGTTCTGGGAAGTCGTCTGTGCCGAGCACGGCATTGATTCGACGGGAAAATACGACGGAGACTCTGACCTTCAGCTCGAGAGGGTGAATGTCTACTACAACGAAGCTAGTTGTGGGAGATTTGTCCCTCGTGCCGTTCTCATGGATCTCGAGCCTGGCACCATGGATAGTGTTCGATCTGGTCTCTATGGGCAGATCTTCAGGCCTGATAATTTCGTTTTCGGCCAGTCCGGGGCTGGAAACAATTGGGCCAAGGGCCATTACACGGAAGGAGCTGAATTGATCGATTCGGTGCTCGATGTGGTTCGGAAAGAGGCAGAGAACTGCGACTGCTTGCAGGGTATGCTCTTGAATCCTTTCGAGTTTCCTGAATCTGGGCGTGTTTGGATGTCCACGGAAAATCGTGGGCTTCTTGTGTATATTCCAAATTTCACTATAGACATTGGGTTTTGGTAGTGAAGCTTTGCTTCATGTCTCCCTTCTGCAGGTTTTCAGGTCTGCCATTCATTAGGGGGAGGAACGGGTTCCGGTATGGGAACGCTTCTGATATCGAAGATTAGGGAGGAATACCCCGATAGGATGATGCTCACCTTCTCTGTGTTCCCTTCTCCAAAGGTGTCTGATACCGTTGTTGAGCCTTACAATGCTACTTTGTCTGTTCATCAGCTCGTTGAGAATGCTGACGAGTGCATGGTCCTGGACAATGAAGCGCTCTATGATATCTGCTTCAGAACTCTCAAGCTCACCACTCCTAGCTGTAAGCCCTTAATCTTGGCAAATTTTACATGCTGTATTGGCCCAACTTCCAATTCATGCCGTCTTCGTGTTTGTTGATGATTGTCCGTTGATTCTTCTCCCGCAGTTGGAGATCTCAATCACCTGATATCTGCCACAATGTCTGGAGTAACCTGTTGCCTGAGATTCCCAGGCCAGCTTAACTCTGATCTCCGGAAGCTTGCTGTCAACCTCATCCCATTCCCCAGACTTCATTTCTTCATGGTGGGCTTCGCCCCCCTCACCTCCCGAGGTTCACAACAATACAGTGCCCTGACAGTTCCCGAGCTCACCCAACAAATGTGGGACGCCAAGAACATGATGTGTGCAGCAGACCCACGCCATGGACGATACCTGACTGCATCTGCTATGTTCCGTGGCAAGATGAGCACCAAGGAAGTCGATGAGCAGATGATTAATGTCCAGAACAAGAACTCTTCCTACTTTGTTGAGTGGATACCCAACAATGTTAAGTCGACCGTCTGTGACGTGCCACCAACAGGCTTGAAGATGGCTTCTACATTCATTGGCAACTCCACATCGATCCAGGAGATGTTCCGGCGGGTTAGTGAGCAGTTCACTGCAATGTTCAGGAGGAAAGCTTTCTTGCATTGGTACACGGGTGAAGGAATGGATGAGATGGAATTCACGGAGGCAGAGAGTAACATGAACGATCTCGTTTCGGAATATCAGCAATACCAAGATGCAATGGCTGATGAAGAGGAAGATTATGAGGAGGAGGAGGAGGAGGAGCTTCAGGAGATGTGAGGCAATGGTCATGGTGGCAGTAACCGCTGCAGGCTGATGCTGTTGAAAAGCTGCAACTTCCAGTTGCCATTATTTTCGTTGTAGTTTTATGGGAATATGATCAAATTCTCATTTTGTTGTTCAGAAGCATTGAAATATTCAGATGTTATTACTTCAATTTATGCAGATAGTTTTAACTTAATACTTTTTGCAAATTATGACAGGTATGGCTCCGCTGATAAAATTCCTCTCAGATTCCTCAGCCGTAATTAGCTTGGCTTGCCCCTGATTTGCATGATGAAATTGATTAAGAAATGGATGTTGTTGCCCACGCCTCTTCCATTAGCTCGGCTTGCCCCTTGATTTGCATGATGAAATTGATTAGAAATGGATGTTGTTGCACACGCCCCTTCTATTAGGACTTTTCTAGGTTTAGTCTTGTTTGTGTTACAGAAAGTCATTTCTAGCTTGAATTTATTCCCTCAAGACCAAACCATTTTGGCATAGGATGATTATTATCATGTACCTCCAGACAATCCAATTTTTCACTAATGAATGAAAGTTTTATAGCAGGGATCGATCATCTCAAAATAAAGTGTGGTTGCACAGTTCTGGATTCCATTCACCCTCTTGTTCTCACAGCCGCTACATTCCCACTTTGAGCACATCCAACCATTTCGGTGTCCAGTGCAAGTAAAGTCTATCAAAGTGGAACTGAATCCTTTACAAATACACTTTATTTATTAAGGGTCATTAATACGGATAGGTGGAAAGTAGGCTTTACTGAACTCTGGACATCGCCAAGTCAATTCTGATTACAATTTGCAAACAGCAACGACCTCTCTGGTAATGGTCCTCTCTGCCTAAACACTTTAGTGTGCGGCTCAAGCATGTCTATTCTTCAAAATAGGACTTGTAATGGTAATTAATAAAGTTGAATGGTTAAAAGTGTCTACATTTGGAAATGCAGAAGTAGGATGCATTTGCTACCTGATAATACCAAAGATAGCAGAAGTAGGCTTTACTGAAATCCAGATACCAATGGATGAGCTTTTCTAGTTGCAATCTGCAAAAAGCAACAATTGCTAAAGACATCAACCATCAAAGGCCTCACTGTGTTTTCAGATGGAAATACAGCGAAATTGCACTTTTGAAATCTTCCGTGTTCCCTAGGCTGCCATATTTCTTTTTCTAGCTATTCCTCATTTAGCCTTTAGGCCCTTTACATTGGGTTAGCTAGAAATACGATTCACAAACACTTGTATGATTGTGAAAATGATAGAACGAAAATGACAGATAATATATTGGCCTCCTAGCTCTTCTATGAACACAACTTTCAAATAAATTTTGAAGGAATTGTAGTATAACATCTTGCTAAGTTCAATTACACTGGGCTTTTGAATATCATGCCAAGTATTTCTCAACCTTCTCCACTTCCTCCACACTTCCAATGAAAAGAGGAACGCGTTGATGGATCTGCCAAACAAGGAAATCAATTTTTAGGTCACAAGAGATAATATTATAATGTTGGTGATTTTGTCATAAATTTCCGTTTGTCTGTAAGCTACAGATCAAATACTTACCATTCTCAAGCCAAAATAGTTCAAGATAAAACATCAACACAGGCCTTGTTGAAAAATCAATCTATGCAGGGATGACTGGAAAAATCTTGGAGACTAATGACCAAGAAATTTGGAAAATTTGTTTCAATAGAAAGCTCGAAAGTTGGTTTAAAGGTTACACTTGTTATACAAGCATGGTTGGATGGAGGAGGCTACCACGTTTCTTACTCATACTAGAAGTTGAAGAGGTCATCACATTACTCAAGTATGGCTTAATAAAGGAGGTTCTACTGAATCCCCATTTACAAGTATTGTTTCTTTTGTAGATATGAGGAAAATTCATTCTTCTGAGTTGTAAATCACATAATTCAGTATTAAAGCATCGGAGAAGAAAATGAAGGAATTATTTGTGTTTGGTGGTTCTCCATTGATAAAACCCACACATGGAAATGGAAATGAGAAATTGTTATATCTGCCATGTGTATTTATAATATAACCTATGCAAACAGATTAAGATTATACATATAATTAAAATAGAGTTCTCTATCCATGGAAAATAATGCATATAGGTGGAACAGATAATATCATTAATTACTACTTAAAATCCTTGTCAATTGACTGCTGCAAAAGTGAGTGTCTCCACCAAAAATTTTTCACCTTACAATAAATTTTTCAGACAGTTGAGCTTGTTTCTAGATAACCATAGAAGTTCTTTCATAATAACATGCTCTACAAAAATGGACGTTTAAGTCAGTCTTCCTTAAAAGAGGTTTTTGCCCTAGATTACAGAATTTAAAACAGAGTTCTGCCATCAATTGAGGGAGACTCTGGTTTATCCCAATGTGCCTAGGTAGAGAGATTTGAGTGTATCCTTTGTTGAGCTAATTATTTTTCCTTTCAAGAACTAACTATCACCAGAGAAATTGATTAAGGCTGGTTTTGGATGCACCTTTGAGCTGTACTGCAACTATATGTTCAAAAAGTTGAAACTAAATAGCTAGCATTGCCCCAATTTAGCTTTGATAGAGATGGGATTGGACCCAAATTGCATTTAGGCTACTTAAAAGTTGTACTTTTTTATGGATGCTAAACTTTTTTCTAGTTCTGTTTCACCAATGTGAAGCATAAAAATCACCATGCTTCCCAGCCTCCAGGCAGAAGAAGCCCTCAAATTGAGGCCCCATTTCCTTCGAAGTTCCATTTAAAAGTGACCCAGTTGCAATATGCAGACCTCAATCCTCATCCTTAAAAGCACTGGTGATGTAGGAAACTGTGATGGGCATATTTCCACTTCATTCAGGTGGTAAACTCCGATTTAGCTATTTAGCTTGATCATGCATCTAAACATGCCACAAATAAGATCATGTCAATCTAGCCATTTCCTCTCTACTGAACTTCTGCCTAATTAAATTCAATAGCTCATTGCAAAATGACGCAAAAGAGTGAGAGAAATGTCTACCTCCTCAGGGTGGATATCAAGTATTCTATGGTGCCCATCAGACCCCTTTCCACCTGCTTGCTCTACAATGTAGCTCATTGGAGCGCACTCATACAAGAGCCTTAGCTTCCCATTCTTGCTCTTCTTATCTCGTGGGTACCCATATATCCCACCATACAGCAATGTCCGGTGGAAATCACCCACCAAGCTGCCAATGTAGCGAGCCGAGTATGGCTTCCCAGAAGGACCAGGGTCCTTGAGATCATCCATGTACTTCCTTAGCTTATCATCCCATAGCAGGTAGTTTCCTTCATTGAAGGCATAGATCTTGCCAGACTTTGGTATCTGGATGTTCTCTTGAGTCAGCACAAACTCACCATACATTGGATCAAGAGTGAAAGCAAAGACACCTTTGCCGATGGACAACACGAAGATCACCGAGCTGGAGTACATGCAGTAGCCTGCAGCCAGCAGATTGTTTCCCGGCTGGCAGACATTGATGACGCACCGCTGTTCCACTTTGTCAAGCTGCCACATTGTCATTCATATTCTAAAATCAAACAAGTTAAACATTACATCTACATCTCCTTTTCTACCATTATTTCTACTTTTTCAATCATTATTCATATCTTTTCCATCTATCTCCTTGGTATTTTTCATTCCTTTTTCAATCATTAGTTTTTTCATTCCAATCATTGCACTTTCTTCTATTCCACATGCATTATTCTATTCATGTTTTCTGCATTATATCCTCATCCACATCATTATACCTACCTTATAAACAAGTTCCATTGAATTCAAGCAGAATGTGCTGAAATTTCAAAAATCTTCTAAAATAAGCACGGACTCCGAAAGGTATGAAATTTCAATTTAATTTACCGTAACGTCGTCTCCGATATCTGCAAGGCACTCGTCATTTGGGCTGTATATTCCGAAGATGGACCCAGTCGACACTGCGGCATCGATGTTAGACGATCCATCCAGAGGGTCGAATACCACAATATAGTTGCCAGAGTAGCTTTCTTCCACTGCAACAGGCACGTCCTCCTCTTCCGATGCAATGATACCTGTCCGCCCACTTGATCGCAGGCAGTTAGAGAACACCTGCGTAGATAATTATTTCAGTCAAAACTTTGCTTTTGCTGAGCCAGGATAGTCTTGAGCCCATCTATGTGCTGCCCATCTCACGTTTAAGGCCAGTGTGCTGGAACCCAGCTTCTGGTCACCACTAAAACAATATGGCAGACTGGATATTTCTTCATGTAAATAGCTGAAAATCTCAACTCTACGCCGCTGATTTTGGATGTTCAGGCCAGGTTAGGTTGTGTTAGTCTGGGTTGAAGTCTCAAGTTCCTAAAGTGGCTAGTTATTGTTCAATGGAATTGACCCAGTTAAAATGGTCTTAGACTTGGACCCACGTCCTGTTCTGTCCATGTCTCAGTCCCGTTTGCCTTCTTGTTACTGGGCGTTGATGTAAGAGGGGATGCTAGTATGGGTAAAAGTCCAACATTCCGACGAGACTAGTAAATTTACGGTGAAACTGGCCCATTTAACGGGGCTTGGGCTATGCTTTCTTTTCAACTGCTCAATAAACGTCCATTAACCAACCTTAGATGATGAAAATAAGTATTAATTTTTAAGTCTTGATTCCTCTCTTCCGAGGGAATGGGGGTGGTTATTCTTAGTTACTGGTGTGCCAACATTCAATTTTCTAGCAGTTTATTAGTCAGCTTAACATCACAAATTTTCAGGGGAAAATAAGCAAAAAAGCAGCAGCAGCACTGACCTCGTTGGATACAACGTCAAGCTTCTTTTGATCCTCTCCTTGCACGTTGACAGCGCCTTGCACGCCGGTCAAGTTGGAAATGCTGGCCCGTTGCACCAACGAGGCAATCTGTTTGCACGCCGTTGAGATGCTGGAGAGGACGATTGTTAGCTCGGCATCGATGTTTCCTGCTTGCTCTTCCTTCAATAGCCAGTTTGTCAGTGTTTGGAGCAGAAACCTGCTTTTCTTCTCAGTCTCGAACTCTGACGTCGTCCCAACTGCCGCACACTGAATTCGTGCCAAATTGCTGCTGGGGTGCAAACTTTTCTTGGCAGGACATGAGACGGTCTTGTAGTCTGAGATGCCGATGCGAGAGGGAGATAGGCGGCGGGAGAGGAGGAGATGCGACGATGTGGAAATTGTAGCGGCCATGCTATCCCTGTTTCACTGTCTGTGTTTGTTGGGGATTCTCTCCTTTTTTTTCATGGATGGTTTCGTTTTTCTCTCTCATTCCTGTGTCGTTTTTCGTTGCTGGGGAATTTGGATTGCGTTGTGTAGCTCTCTGGGATTGTAAGGCTAATAACTGCCTTTGGTTTTGTAGTGGGGCCCGCTTATCTTCGTGGTTCCATTCGCTTGTGATCATCGTAGGTGGTTGGCTGGGAATTTGGGAAAATTTTCAGATTGGTCTAAAGATGGGAGGGAATGCTGTCTCGGCAGCGGTAGAACCATTGATAGACCTAGTTGCCTGATTCGATGGACAGAAAGGTGAAAAGTCTTCTTAATGAAAAAAGATACACTTGAATGCCTGTGAGCTAGCCAAGCAGCTTAAGGGGACTTGAATGCCCGATATAGGTACAATATTAAGCATAAATTGAATGTGTATCCATGCCATAGAGGTACATAAATGTTATTTAGTTTTGCATAACCTCTAATTATGCCATTAAAATAGAAGAATGGCATTAGTAAAATAGATTTTTTTAATGAAAGTTAAGAAGGAATGGTTGAAAAATATAGATAAAAAATTAGTGAGTAGTAGTTATAGTATCACATTAAGCTAGATACGTATGCAAGAAGGGGTGGAGTCAAAATATACCACCTTTCAAATGCATCCAAACACGCCAACCCATTATATGACCTAGAAACTTTGTTGTTGCCATTCCCAAGTTGGAGTCTAACATTCGCAGCACCTCTGAAAATGGCCATAAGGCGACAATAGATATCACCCACTTCTAATAAATAGTGTGCAAAGTATGTAATTTCTGAAGTCTGGTTCACGCGCGTTAGTTTTACTTGCTTTCTAAAGTTGGGATCACCAGTATAATTCTAATACTTTTCACTTTCTTAGCATAAATTCTGTAGTTGAAGAAAATATTCTTCAGCTTTTCAGAGAGTGGTCCCTTCAAGCCCATTATCAACTATTCACCAGGTCAGTTTAATTCTAGAGTAGGCTTATTTATTTATTGTATTTAAGCTTTTTACTTTGATATCCTTTATTTTTGAAAGCACCATTTAAATTTAGTTTTAAACTAAGCGCTTTGTTTATGTATTTTTTGCATTAAATCTTTTTATTTT
>JAYJMB010000004.1:366061-388518 GCA_036873735.1 Pouteria campechiana
GAGGAGGGACAAAGCTGGAAGGCTGGCAAGGAACTTAGTGATTCGATGACTGATAGGATGACTTGGAAGGCAAGGCATTGAACTTGCACAAAGAACAAAGAAAAAGTGAGTCTTTTCTACTGGAGGTAAAAAGTTGACTTCCACATTAGCCTTTGAAGCCGGTGATAGACCTCTCACCCTATTCACTCGATACAAAGCAAATGGACCTCAAAAACCAATCCTTCCACACCCGAAAAGAGTTCAAATAACAAATTCAAATAAGGAATTTCTGCACTGTTAAACTTATGAAAGAAGTAAATTAACTTTCAAAGAGAAACAAATAAGTCCTTAATTGATGAGGAGTTTTTCGGTAGAGTTGGATAGCCCTGCAAAAGGAGTTTGGAATGACTATCTCTCTTGTCCAGTACACCCACCCAGCCTTCACTGCTTTTCCAATGCTTCCGAAATGGAAATGGACCTACTAAAAGATTAAAAGGCTAGCTTCATTGGTTTCAAAATGAGGCGGTCTTAGAAAAGAAAAGATATCCTGCTACAACAAAAGAAATGAAGCTTGCTTGCCCCCTAGCCAAGCCACTTGAGACGAGTTTTGATCCACAAAATGTTGCATTGATTTTTGATTTACGAATCACTATATGTAATGTGATTGAAGATTTTAGAGAATCTCATAGCAATTGGTACTATGTGAGAAGAAATCCCGATAGCTAAGTGGGTATGCGGGCTTCTTTCACTATAGTTTCAGTACATAGAGGGAGATGCAATAAGATAGTAATTGAATTAGCTCTATGACATGCTCAATGAAGTGAATTTTGATTCCTAGTTGTACTAGAATACCATATTAGAAGAAGGAAATCTTTCATCAAGAAATAGAATATCTCAATCATATGTCGTAAGATCCACTAAGTCCGATGTCATCTTAGTCATCAGGATTTGAAGTGAGTGATAATCATCATCATCGAGAAAGTCATCATCCATGTCATCCATATGATGGAGGAGAGCGCCGATCATCTAAGTATGCCGAGGATGTGTGGAAGTCACCAATCTCATAGCTACGAAATTCTAATTAACAAAAAAGACTTGTCAATTGGGGGTTCTATTAGGAAGAGTTCTAGGGAAGGGTGGTTGTCATTGGTCTATTTATTCTATTCTAGACTGGAGATGGGTTTTTATAAATGATAAACTATAAAACTAACTATTAAATACATTCTATATAGTTTTATATAGTTATATATATAACTATTTGCCTGGTATGTGAGCCCTTTGTTTTCCTGGCATAATGATCGTATACGATCAATAGAATATGTGTGCACAGGCGAACAAATTAATGTTGTTGCTACCCGCCCTTGCTTCTAAGAGAGCAAAGCCCTATTCATTGGATTAAGAAAAAGGGGAGCGCTCCATTCTGTATAACATGAGAGAAGGAACGTTAGACGGGAAGATAAATGTATAGCACATAACAGTACCATTAGCATGATGGAAGGAAGAGAGAGAATGCATGACAAAATTCTTTCTCTGGTGAGTTCAAGATTTGAGCTTCCAGCTGATAGGCCCCATATGCGCCGCCTCACCCTTGTCACAGAGCCCTAATGAACAAGTGAAAGAGTTGCAGTCAAGGGGAGCTATATAAAGGAATAGATGCACTCCCGCTATGGTGGGCGAGGTTCCTGGAAAGAAAGCCTGCTCATAGCTCATTACATTTGATCAATAACAATAGGGCATTCTCTCGTCACTTATAATAGAACTCTCCCTGGGAAGTGACAGATCTATCACTATCAGTCAAGTGAATGCCAAAACTACTAGAGATTGAAGGGCACCATGTCTTATTTGACTTTTACGGAACTCGAAGCTTTCCGCACTCAGGAGCAATCAATAAGAAACAGGAGCACAAGATAGAGTATGTCAAAGAATCATGTTCCTGTCCTTTTAGTCGAGTGGGTGAACCTCCTATACTATTAGATAGAGTGGGTAAACCCTACGGAGCTTTCAGTCTTGTGTCTAGAAGACCCTATGATCTGCTCTAGGTAAGATGACTCCATACCCCATTGATCGAACCCTAGATGGCATTGATCTGAACACCTTTACCTTGGTGGGATAAGATCTAGGGAATCTTAGAAAGGTCTCCATTTACATGATTAGTAATAGTTTGAATGAATCATAGAAAAGATTCAAAATGAATGAAAGAACAACCAATTCCATGAATCGAGGAATTGGTGTGCCGCCCCCCTATTTAGGCATGAAAAGGGATCTTCATTAGAGACTGAGCATTTAGGCGGCCTGACCCTAGAAAGAGAAATGCAACCACTTCATTCAGAAACTCAATCAAAAGGTGAACACTCGAAGGCCTCATCCTCTTACTACACAAAATAGTACATTCTACATATAAGATGCTTTCATCACGTCTAGGCCGCCGTTTAAAGCCGGAGTCAGAATTAGAGTTGCCCTAAGTCTTTATGTATATGAGACAAAGTTCTCATAGACCCGTGCACAATAAATATGGAAAGACCTGGCAGATTGTAGCATATGTTCTACAAGAAACCAGGTCAGTCAGTGGTAAGGAAGTTCGCAGGGTTTTTGTTTGCTCCCAGAGGTGCTGGTTCGATTTTTCTCATGACAAGGCCTTGGTCATATGGATGGGTGGGCACCCTCATTTTATCTTTAGACAGATTTCTCTCCTATTACATTGTTGGCGTTGGTAAGGCATAAGATTTACTCTGGCAAAAAAAATTGTCTATTTATCTATACCAACTCTTGTTTTGGTTGTTCAATCCTCCCATCAATCGCCCTGTCGAAAACAAAACTGCATGCATGCCTTTAGTCTAAAATACACTAGGAGGGAAGTTTGCTTGCTTCCCTCACATAAGCGAGTCGGCCCAGACGTGAGCGAGCTATTTGGGGAAGCATTGAGTGCGGAAGCTTCCACGTTAGCTTCTATTAGCTAAGGGGAAAGGCGCAACGATCGTATCTCACCTTACCTCATGCCAAATTTGACGCTGCAAGTTGAAAAGGGGGAAGCACAACATAGTTGAAAGGATGCCAACGCAGCTTGCCAGCAAAGCTTTGTTTGCCTACCTAAGGCGCGGTTTTGGGGCTGGCCCAAGTATCAAGGTTCAAATCCCCACCTTGTTAGTCAAGTTCTTGGTCACTTTTCACATATGATCGCTCTTGTGTAAGTCGGGGATCCGCTGAACTAATGGTTGTGGTTTGATAACATAAACCCCCTAAAATTTTGTCTATCTAACCTCAATTGTCAACAACTTTTCACTTTTCTGAGCACAGTTCAGACGCCAAATTAGCCAAACGGAGTAAGGTATACTAAATTGATGTAGCATCAATTGATTCTTTAAGGTCCCTTTTTTTAATAAAGCAAGTTACGCAAAGTTGACCTAGTCTCTGGTCTGGCCAGGAAGTCTTTATTTATTTTAAGGATGAGAACTCAAATGAATTTCTGGTTACTAGATTTCTCATCTCCCTTCTCCAACATGATTGTATGTTCCATGCAAATTGTCCAATAATGGGGTCCTCATTGAAGACAAAAAAATGACCTTTTTCTTTGTAGTAAAGTTGTTAAGTGAAGCCCGCTTTATAGACTTTCAAAGTCGCTTTATAGTAGCCTTACATAATTTCCTAGCATTAAAGGCAAAGCATGTGTTTCAGCCATACTTTCCATTGGATTTCTAATGTGAAACATGGATTTGTTTTCTCGCTCTATGTATGTACATGCTTTCTAGATCGGAAGTGCTTGTGAGGTGGCCCTACTAATAAAAGGCGCGCTTAGTAGCAGGCAATCGTATAGCTACTAGGGGTGCCTACTGGCGGATAGTCTCCAGGGACTTTCGTTCGCAACAAGGTAGCCCATAGACAGAAAGCCCCAGTCTAGTAAGTTGGATTGAATCCTTATTTATTTTTCAGTTTAAGCTGCTTGCAATGAAACTACATAATGGACTTCCACAAGAACAATGGATAAGACCACATCTATGGTCTTACCTACTTTATTAGTTCTCACTAATAAAAAGCCTTGTTTTCTTTTTTCACATGATGAAAGGATAGACTAGGCCCTTAAGAGCCTAGGGCTTTCACACTTTCTTGGTGACACTTCTTACTTATCTCAATTTAGCAAGCGTCATTTTTATCCTATTGGGTTCAATAAAATACCTGGAACATAGACGATCATCTCATGGAGCTCCATCCCTTTGAGAGGAAAGGCACGATTTCTTGGATTTCTTGATTATGACAAGCAGAATCTAGGGCTAGGAGAAGCTCTTCAAAGGACTTCTCGCATGAAATCCTTTCTATCTATTGCTATTTATTGCTCCTATATGAGAGACATTAGGTTCTATCAATTTTACATGCTATTGGTCTTAACGTCACTATGTTGGTGTTGGGGCAATGGCATTCATTGCTTATAGCTCCATCCCAGTGGCACTAGTTTGGTAGATGGAATGTGTTTATCGGTGGAACTGATCTCTTTATCCGAATCCTTAACTACATAACACAACCATAATAGGTAACTTGTGTACAATAAGTAAGTTGAATCAGAACCAAAAAAATTAAATAATAATAATTTTGGGTATAGAGCTAGCTTGCTAGCAAGCTCTATACTTATTTATTTATTTTATTAGTTAACAACCGCCTCTGAAAAAAGATTCATTCCTAGTGAAAATCAAAAAGAAAACAAACTCCTTGCTTCAGTAGAAAAAATAGTCCCTTCAAATTGGGTTGTGCACTAAATTTCTATGCTCACTCAGTGTCGCCCTTTTTATGCCCTTTTGTTGTTTGCCATCCTTAAGCTTATGATGGAGATTACGCTTGGTGGACTAATTTAGTAGCCTTAGGCGAGTCCGCGAGCAGTTCCGTTCTTCAAGTTTCGTGCCATGATCCAATGTCAGATGAAATGGCTAACTTTGATGACACTTCTTAGCGCTTGGAAGAACTAATAAGTTTTGGTCTGGGGATAATTCTACTCCCGCGTTGTATACTACCTGATTGATCGGTGCCTCATAGCGTTGTTACTAGACAACCAATGTTTATCTCTATGAAAGTCTTGTGGCTATGGCTGGTCACCACATACATATTTAGACCCTAGGCTCCTAGCGGGGCAATCAAAAGCACCTTTAGAGCAAATTCCTCGCCCTAAGGTAAGCCATCTGAGCTGGATATAGCAACAAGCTTAGCTTCACTAGACGCGCCTTGCACCAAACAAACTTTAAATACATGAATGAGACAAAACATAATAAGAGGGGGCTATAGGTGGGGGTAGTTGATCTGTAGATACGGGGCCTTTGAAGAGCAGCCAAACATGGAAGGAATGGATCTAAATGCTAGTTATCCTTAGACTTTCAGTCTATTTTTAATTTGTCTTCGATTATTCGCATTCTATGCTGCGAACAGAAGTTACACTTATTGGAATGATTAGATATGAACTCACTTCGATTGCGGATAGTGAACTCACTTTCTGTTCTGACTCTAATCGTAGTTCGAGGCAATTTATTCGCTTTTGCTAATGGATAGGGAGATGAAGCACAGTTCCAACCTATGAGTCAGGTAAAATGACACCGTTGCTAGTTGGAGGTAGCCTACTACCCACAACCACCCTAACTAAGAGTACCATAACTTCTTAGGAATCACGGGCAATCCTGAATGAAGGATTTGCTCTTTCGTTCCAGTTAAGGGAGATGCCAAAGATGACAAGAAAATAACTGGAATGGAACCATTCCTATTTCATGCTCTGCTGGCCTCAATTTATGTCTTAGTGAGATTTATTAGTCGGGTGGGATTGATAATGAATTGGTGGATGATGGAGCATATGATATGTATGTCATGATAGAATGCAGAGCCTGTCTGTCCAAGTCCTACTTGTGCCCAAACAAGGAACCCCGCTCGACTGGTACTGGTGGGTAGGTTTAGGATCACTAACATAGAACAGACTCTTCTCCCACCTAAGAAGTCACGCCAGTCGTAGCTTTCCTCTCGAGTGAGTAGCCGGCTAAGAAACAATAGCTATTATTAAAGCGACATAGCAAGCTAATAAAGCCATGTGCTAAGAAAGGTTGCTTGGGCCAACTTTTGCTTGTGCTTGCTATAAGAGCTTTGCTGTTTGCCCTAGTGGTTGGTGGTCGGGGAGGCCACCTCTCTAAACATAAAGAATATGATGTCATTCAGCAAGAGGAAGTGGTTCAGGGCAGGCATACAACAATGCTATATGCTAGCCAGCTATATGCGAGTTCTCCCAAGCTATATCAGGCTATATGCCAATATAAGACCTGAACAACAGAAGCTAGCTGAAGCCTATCTAGTGACGGCCCCCTATCACGTATTATACAGGCACGCTTTACTCATCTAGTAAATAGTAAGGAGCAAGCTAAAAAACTAAAGCGAATGAAGCAAGCCTAGTCTATCTATACTGAACACTGATCCAATCAAAGTTAAAATCCCCTTTCCTTCGAAAGGTAGGAGCTCAAATCCGGCTCAGTTGGGGTAGACCCAGGGTTTGAGCTGTGCACAAAGGTTTGAACCATGGGCAGGGACAGCAAACAACGACAGGAGAGCACTCGGTGTAGGTCTTTCCTTGATCCTAATAAAGGCTTAGTGGCTCAATTAGGTTGGGCTCTCAACTCGTTCAATTAGGCTCTGGGAAGGAGGGCTCAAGTCCTAGGAGCTTAATCTTGCAGGTGTAGTTGGTCTGTCTTTGTTTCCTTGATCGGTCTCTCCCCTTACACTCATAGGTCAAGTTTCGGCTCGATTAACGGATTATTTTACAAGGTATTATCCCCTACAGTGGAATCAAAGGCAACTGAAGGGTCATCATCTGGTCTGGCATTCTGGTGCAACGGATATAAGTGGTGGAAAGTTCCTCAGAAAAACTGTCTCGCTTCTTCCTCTTCTGTTTCCCTTACTTGAATGCTATTTTATTCTTCTTCATTGACTTCAATGAAAGAGCATACTCTGCCATGATTCTTATGCCTTCCTTTATATATATGAGCAGTCGACCGATGAGGAGCCCGCTTAGCATGTTGGGTAGGCTCCTCCAAACAAAAACTAGTGGGGTTTGGTATCAGATTGGCAGGCAAATGGGTCAGAGGAGGTTTAGGCTAAGTAGACCCAACTACAATCTTGTGAAGAATCTCCTGGAGGGTGGGAATAAGGATGTAAGTCCTAGTCTTATCATTAGGACCACTCCGACATCTCAATTAAATCTCTCCTCAGCGAGCATCCGGCATCGCTCTACCATGGCTTTCATTATAGGAGGACCTGAAAGTCATATTAGTATTACATTAGTAACTACTAGACACATTTGTAATGGAAAGAAAAGGAGAACTACAATTCACTTATGTGAATTTGAAGGGGCACTAGGAGGAGGTGCAGCTGTTGGAATCTGATCTCTTACTGGCTTCACTTCCCCATGCTCGGTGTCATTATAAGAAGTCCATTCTAAGAGATCAAATTCACACCGGTCCAGTCTTGTATGACTATGCGTATCTATCTAGAAGACTTTCTCAGGAGCTCTGGGGACCACTTCTCTATTCCGCTCTCTCATGAGCCTATGGAAGGCCACCGGCTCCCTAAGATAGTCCTCTTACAAATCCAAAGGAGGATCCTTGTAGAAGATGACATTGGGCAGTAGCCTCTCATAGAATCACATGTAGCCATACCATACCACCAACCAAAATTATAGGATATCTGTAAGGATCGCTCAGAGACAGGGAAGAATACATCATACTTTCGCTCTAACTGCTGGAAACGGGAGCAAAGGGTATACTAGTAAGCCATGCCAACTCCCGCCTCTCTACAAGATCTGAGAAGTGAAGGCAGTAGTGGAGGACATCCCTGATCAAATCCAAATTGTCAAGAAAAATAGTTCGGAAGATATGGCTCTACCCAAAATCTAGAACCTTCCCTCGCAAGCAATAGACAAGGTATTTGAGCTACGACAAAGTCAATCTCTGCATTACTCAATGTGTTATTTGGATCTTTATTATTTCTATATCCAATTGGTTGCATGGGAGTCGATACATACCTTGTCCGATGTCAAAAGATCGAAGTAGATGATCTACTACATACTCAAAGGTAAGGTTGGCCATTGGACTACCACTGAATCATCAAATTAGAATGTTGCCTTCTACAGCATCATCTTCAATATATGATAGCCCATAAGTCCAAGGGAAATATAAGCCAAGCCAAGCCAAGCTATAAGGTAGTGAGCTGGAAAATATACATGCCCCACCAGTCCCTCTTGAAAAGTGGCCATCATGTTCAGGCCCCTGTAGATCTTGCATAATACACATGGTGTGAGGGAAAGTCGTTGACCCTGAGTGAGCTGACTAGTTGCTACAATAAGACTGATCCTTACGGCAAAAGTCGAGCAAGAACTTTGAAATACAAACATGGAAAGCCATAACATCAGAAAGAGGCATAGTTCTTCATCAGGTTTCATTTTTTGAAGCTCTACATCTCGGATCCATATCTTATCATGCTTATTCTCCATAACTGGAGAAGGAGGATCATCACTGAGTGGAGTAGAAATATGCCGAAAAAGTTTAGCCCACTGTAGCGAAACAGCTCAATCCTCAATGCATAGTTGGCCCCACAACTTCCATACACGACCCGCCTTGTACATCTTTGCAAAAGCATGGTTAGTAGGAAGATAACCGTCAACTGGATCGCCATGGATGGAAAGACCACATAATGTACTGAGATCCTAGAGTGTAATACTCATTTCTCCTCCAGGAAAATGGAAGTTGTTTGTCATGGGCACTGAAGAAAACTACAAATAGTAGCCGCATTATGGCTAAAACCAAGACATGTAGCCCGAATACTATGAAGGAAACCACCCCGCCCAAGTATCCATTTATGTCGCCTACACATATGCCTCACCCATGCTTGGTAATTAGGATCAGCAGGAGCATGACCTTTGAAACGACCAAGATTGGTATTGGAGGGACGATAATCAGGATGGTAGAGTTGGAACCTTTGCCGCAATGTATCTACTGAGTATATATGAGGATTGGAGGCCTTCTCCTTGACAAGAAATAAGAAAATTGCATCCAAATGGGTGTTCGGAAAGCCCGCATGAGCAAGACCATCAGTAGTCAGAAAACTTGCTCTCACTTGGCTTCATTTCTCAAAAAAGTAGAGAAGGAGCAAAGAACTATGAACCCTGATGTGATGGAGCTTCAAGCATACTTCTACCTCTTATTGACTTGTGAGGTTTGGCATCTTTCATATGTGGGATAGTCTCTATCCCTAGCGGAATCTTCTTCAATTTGAAGGACCCACCATAGAGGCCTTTACTGCCTATAAATTCAACTTCACTGTCTTTGTTGGGCACTCTCCTCTTTTTTTTCATCTTGCCCTCCTTAGCAACAAAAACATCATCATCGCCAGAGGTAGTGGGTTGAGAAAATTCATCTTGAGTAGAAGCAGTATTCTTGGATTTTTGAACCTTGGCCTTCTAGCCTCTTTTCCTTTTTCTACAACTAGATGGAGACTTAGTTTGTGCTACTTCAAGAACCTCTTCGAGAGGAGCCAAAACTATTGTTGGAATCTCGCCCTCTTCTAAGGCTGCATCAAGAGCACTAGAAGGAATTGGATTTGTTGATGGGATCTCACCCCTTCTAAATTGGTGTCAGGGGTAGGAGGAGGAATAGAAGAGGCTTCCTCCTGCTCTTCTTCTCCTTGAGGCATCTCTGTGTCAAATTAAAAGGTTACACCTACTTTTTCCAAACCTTCAAGTAAAGAAGTAGTGCCATGAGACTTCATTGGAGAATGAGATGAAGGCTCAGCTCCTTCAAAAGGGATAGTAGCCGCTGTCCTACAAGTTACAAGCTTAGAAAGTTAGTGCACTTGAGATATCATTAGAAAACATCTCTAGTGAAGACTCAAAAGATATGTACCCAGCAAAATCCTTATGATCAAAAAGATCCTCAAACTCGGCAACTAGGGATGCATTTCCCAAGTCTCCAATATTATCATTACCACTATAAGAAGAGTGAAAGCAAGATCAAGTTAGTATATGAAGAAGGATCATATTTAACATACGATCCATAATGCCCAAGCTTGTCATAGACATGCTACCTGCACACCATTGATCAGGGGGCATTTGTTGATCCAAAATTTCATGGACAAGATCAAGTCACTTAGAAGTTGATTAAGCAGTGGAATTAGCTTAAAGAGCCCCTTGTTTTGAGTATGGCATTATCACGAACACTTGGTCTAAATTCAAGATCACAAACAAGATACAAAGAAGATAACAAAGAAATCACACCATGATGATATGGTTGTCCCTACGAATAAAGTTCAAATTGCCAAAGTCCCCAAAAGAAGTTTCTTTTTTTTTGGGACATTTCCACAAACACTTAGTGTGCACTTTTCAAGTGTGGCTGTCCAAGTTGTTTAAGGGTTGTTTGGAGATCAAATTACATAATGAATCATAAGAAAAGAGGGTGACTATGGAACCTCATCAGCCATGGTGGGCCCCACACATGTCCAAGGTCTAATTCAAGTTGTACAAGAGAAGGTTGGAGTTGGAGAAGACAATGGCTGCTGTCCTTCGCAAATCAATGGTCTAGATTGACTTTCACTTGGGATCAATCAATCCTAAAGGCCTAGATCAACTCAAGCTCAAACAGGTGCTGTCCGCATTTAAGGGACGGAACCCAACAAGATGAAGAAGAAACGGTGAAGGAGGGCTGCCTCTCTTGCCCAAGTATGGAAGCACTTAACGCCTGGACTTGTCCAATGGAGTTTAACGCCCACCTTAGATGCGTCTTGATGCCCAGCCACCGCAAGAGCTGTTCAAATGGGCACTTAATGCCCGTATCTAACTACCGAGCCTCAGCATCAGCACCATCAGCAGCATACTCATGTCATGATTCGGGCAATACACTTAACGCCCACTTTAAGGCTGGTCCAAAAGAGGACTTAACGCTAGCACCTAGGAACCTAGCAAATCAGGTCTTTACGCCTAAGCAAAGGCACAACATAGGTTGCTGTCCAGGTGTGAATCACTGTCCAAAAGTGCACTTGACGACAAGCTTCTTAGAAGAGGACTTAACGCCCCATGGAGGGGACAGCACCTTAACGCCCAGATGATAGGGGCTTTCGCGCCCATACAAGGGGCTTCACGCCCAAGGTTATGTTGGCATGAACCAACACTTAATGCCCAAGGCATGAACCTAATGCCCCGTGCATGGGCACCTAATAACCGGAGCAGGTGCATAACGCCCAGGGCATAGCCCTCGCGATATGTGCATTCCTACACCTATAAATACCCTATTATTTCACTTGGAAAGAGGGAAGACTCTCCGGTTGGGAATCATCAACTCTTGTTCTCTCGGTATGTTTCCTCTCCCTTTGGGTTGAGGAGAAAAGCTTTACACTAAGAGACCTTTAGCCTGGTATCGTGACTAGAAACCTTGGCTGGAACTTGCCTAGGTTCTGCCCAAGGAAATGTCATGGTTGCAGGAGGACTTGACCATAGAAGCCTATACTAGAACTCTGCCAAAAAGCAGAGTCAGAACCTAACTCACTGAATCATAGTCAGTATCAGGACTCTGTTCGAGTCAGACTTTTTAAGAATTGAGATTCACCTTGTGAGGACCGCAGATTAGTACTCATGGATTTGGTAATGATCTAGCTGCAGATCGTGATCAAACCATAGGTATCAATGCCATGGTTTAGACCCTGCTTGAACTGTGGCTTGTTTCATGCCAGTCCTCCAGTCTAATAGGTCCGGATGATCAATGTTCTAGTCTCAGTTCACATCTTGCCTGAGTTAAACTCGGTTCTGTTTTGACTATGTTGAATAATTCCAAAAGACCAATCAACACACACCCAAGTCAATAGGAAGACTCGACTCACAGAATCAATAGGAAGATTCAGGTCAGTTAGTTCAGACACCCTATCATCAATAGGATGAGTCAGTTCTCTGAGTCAACAGGATGATTCGGAGGACTGAACCAATAGGACGGTTTGAACCCTTTTAGTCAAACATGTTACCCAGTCACTCAGTCAGCTAACTGTTCTTAAGATTTCTCAGGGTTGGAGGAAACCACACTTTTGCTTAGATTGTTTCTTACGATGCTACTTTTTCTTTTCTAAGGTAGGTTTTTCCTTCAGGGATGTAATTAAGATCGCGATGCGATTAGATCACCCTTTTTAGGCCTTCTTTGAAGGCCCTTTTAAGCCTACTGATAGGTAGGTTCTTCACTATACCGTCAGGCTCTTGTTTTGCCTCTCCCCTTAGCAGCACGCTGAAACCTCAACTAACTTCATGGCGCGCGCAAATAGTCATTCCGAAAATGATAGCAATGGGACCAGGGGTGAATTTCCTGAAGAGCGCTCTTTGAGGATTCACCCACGGACTTCTTTGGTAGATCCAAAGGACTGAATTTCTATTTAGGCGGAGCCTCCGCCACCTCATTTGTCGCTTTAACAGCATTATCAATGACTTCCTCCAGCAACTCTTCTAGCGTTTGTCGCTGCTGTCCTAATGTCCAATCGATAGGAGCCGGAAAGAAATTCTTCAGGACGTATCTTGCATAAAATGGACACTCTTTTCCATCCATTAAACCTTTGAATGGACACCTTTCTAAGTGAATAATCTTCCACGAATTTGGTTCGAAATGGAAGCAATTCAAACCATGGCTGAATAAGAGAATCTTCACACACACAGTAATTGATAATTTTAAGAGAAAGCGTATGTCCTTCAAATAAGAATATCTAAGGGCCTCACGCAAGGAGAAACTCTTGATAGGTCGAGACCCCTTCCTTAGAATGTCTGCAATTCCAAAGTTAGCTGCTTCAGGGGAAGTACGGGTATAGTAGGCCGTCGTATACTGGACTATCGCTAGAGCAACTTTAATCGTTACAGCGTGGAACGCCCCTCGGATGGCTTGGGGCATCCAAGGGCCGATTACTGTAGAAACTACATTTTTCTTCTTTCTTTACCCTTCCTGAAACCAATGGGTTTACACTTGCTCTCATGCATTTCATCGATTTTTTTTCCAAATCCAAGCACCTCCGTATCCACTATCCATACTGTGATCGATCTCCTCATTAAGAGTAGCTTCCCCAAATTTGTGTACAAAAGGAAAATCAGCAAAATACTTCTTAAAAGGGAAATCCTTCTGTCTGAATTTGTGCGTCATGATTATTTTATTTATTCTATTTTTGCCCTTTCTTTGAACCTTGTCTTGCTTTGTGGATTCTTATTCCGTCGTTAGTCTCTTTCTCGTTTCGTCCTCGCTCGCCTTTCAAGGGGGGTTACGGAAGGGAGGGCCGAAACACCTCAGGGTGCTTTCTTTCCTTGTGCCCCAGATACATAGACTTATCCCCCTTCCCCATAAATGACAACAAATAAAGTACAGCCTCGGCTTCAAAATCATCATGTCAGTACTTTTCGGAATGGATTTGAAAAAGACAATTTCCTCTGTTTAAGCATATGTTTTGGCATCAGCTGCAGTTCAAGCAAGGTGTCGGAGAAGGAATAAACTCCCAAGGGTCTCTCTTTGCAGATGGACAGAGACTCTCCAATGCCACCTTCGGGAGGAGAAGGTATCAAGTCGCGAAAAAAGGAATTGATTAGTAGAGGTGGCCTTCAATTCGACGGCTTCGAAAGAAGAAGTCTCGTCTCCAATAGTGCTTCTTTGAAGCAGTGAGTGGAGTGGTCTAGATCTGGGTGCTTTATGCTCTGTTGCCCTCAAGGCCTATTAAGAAAGGGGTATGTTCAAGATGCGGATCATTTCTAATAGTTCTTATACCACCTTCATCAGCTAGTGCTTTTCGGAAGGCATTCATGAATATCTAGTCGGGGATTGTAACTCATTTATTAGCATCTCAGTCGAGGCACCCGAGCTATTGAGCACCTCTTTCTGGGCCTTATTCGACATCGGGATCACTAGCTTCTAAGTAAGCATATCTTTCTTCGATCGACCATAGGAAGTAGCCAGGTTCTGCCTTCAGAAGAAGTTGTACCTTTCAATCAGTAACCCATAATCTTCCCTTGTCCTCCTATCTCCAGTCTAGAGTTTCCCTACTCCCCATACAAGACCACATTTAGCACCTTCTGTTTCTAGCCGGTCGAGCCGGAAGAAAAAAAAAAGAGCAGCATAAGAAAGTGAAGAGGAGCTACGAAAGATTTTGATCAAGGAAGGACGGGAATATACTTCGTAACCCGGGCGAAGTGGGCAGGATATTGGATGGAGGAAGCAACCCGTCGAACGAGAAGAAGCTTCAAATCTGGAGATTTAGTTGTTCGACCCGAGGCTTCGGATAAGGTCGAATCAATAGTGGAACACCTACTTGAGCGAAGACCAAAGATTTAAGAGATGGTGAGTCGAATGAGGGAACATTTGTCTGTCGCCCAGAAGGAAGAGTGGTTAAACTCCCCATGTATCAGATGCCCATTTGAGACTCGATTCGTCCGCCCTGGTCCTCTCAAACCATATATTGAATGACCTGCAAAAGAGAAATGCTATTATGGAATCGATAACTCGATGGCAGAGAGTAGCAGCCTTCCATCCATCGGCAAATCTGCTCTCATGCAGACGCTGGTATGCTTACCAATAAGTGAATTGATATACCATATTAGATATACCAATATCGAAGACCAGGAAGTTAACCAGTGAGACGTCACATAGCTCTTATGATGGTGAGCCATTTCTGAGTGCTGTAGATAGAGTTGTTGAATCCCATGGGACAAGGCCCATTAGGCTTATAGATTTGAGCTATACTTGTTAACTGAACGAAGTGGTAAAATCACCTTCTCCTGATTCCAGTTCTATATCCACTGCCCCTCCTTGAATGGCTTTCAGCCTACCTACTTACTACCCATGAAAGAGACTTTGCTTCTGTTCAAGAGGATTCCTATACCCTGGAACACCTACACCGCCCACTCACCATATGGTAAACCGAAAGAGATTCTACTTCCTTCTCCCCCACTAGGGATAGAGTCAAAATGCCTTCTTGTTACTATCTATTAAAAGTATATTCTCAATCAGCGAAGTCTCGCTGCATTGAAAGTGGTATACTGGTGCTTCTATCCAGTGAAGCACCAGAGCCTCCCTTCTCAGGCATTCATTATAGGGCTAAACTCCAAAGTCACTCATCTAGGATAGGAAAAGAAGAGTAAGCCAATAGTATCCCAAAGAAAGAAGAAAAAGACACACTGTGATTACTCTCTAAGGGCTTTGAGAAGAGGGGCAACTAGTTTTGATGCCGAGAATGGCCGGGGATTACCGGTCTTAGTTAGAATCTGTTCTGCAGCTGCTCAACTGAATCTGTTGCGCATGTGAGGGAGGGAATGATTGCACATTAGTATTAGTAAGGGAAGGGAAGTACAATGGCGTTGAACTTCTTTTTTTCTTTGTACGAATCTGTAAGGGCTTTGCCTTTGAAAGAAGAAGCTGCTACAGAATAGGCTGCTCTGGAATGCCCTGGATAATCCCCGCTCAAGTTCTCGACTTCGGTGCCATTGATTTTTCCCTACCATAATAGACGAGGTCTTCTGAGCTCTCTTTTTCTGTGAAGAAGGGTGGCTAATACAGAAAAGAAGATTCTGCATCTCCATCTGAATCGGAAGGATGGGCGAATTAATTACGTTAGTCAAAGAAAGAAGTAAACTGACTGATGAACACCAACCAGTCTACCGGGAGCAAAGAGCTCACCTAATTTAGAGAATTCACTCCCTGGATATAAGTCCAGTCAGTCAGTAGCGGTAGAATAGCCTGATTTCCTAGTGAAGGAAGCCCTCTCGGAAAGCCTCCTCCCAATGGCCGCGCGATGATAGCGTAATTCAATACATTTTGGCCCAGCCTAATTTAATCTACTTTTTGATATACTTTTTGGAAAAATGGACTAAAACCCCTTTCGGGAAACAGGACACCAAAAGAGAAATTTCTGAAAAAGCATAAAATGCTGGTGCAGCGGGCGAGGAAGCTCTTGACGGAGCCTACCTCGGATACCAAGGAAAGGACTGGCTCACTCTAATAGTCGATGCTACCCCTACCAGCCATAGGGACCCAAAGAAGAAGCACTCTTGAGCCGATGACCCCATCTAATGGCCCTAAGCACTCAAACCAACCCTTATGATGTCACTGAACGAAAGTCTTATGGCAGTAATCAGGAACACAACAAATCCAACAACCAAATTGGCTAGGCTAAGTTTGAAAGTTGTGACTTTCGATATGCTTTCCCTTGGGTGTCAAATAGCCTAGAATCCCGTAGATAGAGATCCGCTTCCTTAGATGATCCGGCGTACAGCCCTACATTGCTCAACTCACAACAAGACCTCTGACAAAAAAATGAAATCGAGGCGTCGAAGCGAGCTTAGCAACCCTAAGCGAAGTCTTCCCCTGTTATCGTATATCGAATTCAGCTGGATGATTGATTACTTAACCAGCCGAATGCTTGAATCTTTTCGAAGGTCAACTTCTATATACGCGAGAAGGTATCAGAGGCACCCATGCGGGACCGGATAAGCCGATGGTGTGGAAGGCTAGCGAGCACAATTCTCTAAGAGGTTTGTCTCCTGAGGCCGACTCGTAGCACCACTGATGCTGCATTAGCGGGGGGCTCCGCGAAAGCCCGAAAAAGATGGTCCGGTAGGACTGATGCTATTTACCATGAAATCGGGCTTCCTTCTTTTCCAGATCTGACCCCGCCCTTTCAAAAGAGCAATGCATAGTCACATCTGTTGGATCAACCGTCGACTTCGAAGACTTGGATGGCGTGCCTGCCTGTTTGTTGCACTACTCTATGGTCTGTCTCTAGTTACATAGATAGGTGTAGTGTCCTGAGCGTGACATCTGCTCGAAGCAGTCTTTTTGCGAGAAGTTCTTTGTCCTTGACTCCGGGTTTACCTTTGGGTGTCAAATCGCAGCCTAGCCTAAGAACTACTTTTAGTGCCCGGAAACAACAATCGACCCGCTTTAGGGCGAAATCCTGTTCACTTAGGTTATTCGATCGGACTTTCTCGATCTGAATGATGCAACAAAGCGATTTTGTCAATGTTTCGAAGTCTGGCTTTCTTTCCATTATTGGGTATGAGCACCTGGTCTTAATTGTTAATGAATAATCCAAGCAAGCAAGAAACAGCTTCAAAGCCTACAGCGTGTTGGCGCCTTGACTACATAATCGTTTTTCTGTTAGGTTTTTCGGCCTCAGCCGTTGTCGTCTGGGCCTTAACTTAAAAATCAAGCATAACTGCCGCTTCTTATGAGTCGATTTTTTGGCTTTCAGATGAGTCCGCTAAGGAAGGATTCAAGTCGTAAAGCGTATCTATGGAGCCTCTGGCTTTAAGGAAGGATGGAAGTAGTAAAGCGTAACAATTTGATGGGGTTCCTTAGGTTTCCCGTTGGCTAATAAAGGGACTGGGCCGCTATGGAGTAAGGACCAATCAAAAGAAGGCAGTCTATGTTTGCCCGGCTCCAAGGAATTAGGGGCCTTCGCCACACTGACAACTCTCAACGGGCGAAGGACTTGGTCTCGGCTGCCTCGTTCCTCTATCGATTCTGCTCACGATGCCAGATCATTCGATAAGAAAGATCCACTATTTACCTTGTCGCTGAATGATAGAAGTACCGCTTTTCCTTCCTTGTACACCTACTAGACCCATACTCATTACGAATGTGTTCACCAGACACCAGCCCTTTGATTTTCTACCTTGTACCTTGACTGGCGCCAGGACGGAGCAAAGGTCGAGAGAAAGAAGAGCTTTTGGAATGGAATTTCAAAGGAATATAAAACTTATAGCTTAGCCAGCCGCTTCAACGGGGCTGTCTGGGTGAACGTCCCATCCATAGGAATAAGACGTAAAACCTTCATGCGCTAGTCATGGGCTGGACGAAGCTAAGCTTGCTTTAGGGAGTTCGGAATCGCAAAGATTCACTGTTTTCTAGCTCACTCTATCTTGAAACCTAACCTTACCATAGGATACCGACTTAACATGGTATTATCTGCCCATTTCGAAGTCATGCACTGGCTGCCCTCCTTTTAGGAGTTAGTATTCCAGTAAGGGTAGCTTTGGCCTACATTTCCGTCGATGCAATCACGTCGGGGGGCACTGGGGGAATCGATTGAAAACGGATATCCACACTCGATCCCATTGGATTCGCAATGATTATCTCCAGCAAAAAAGACTTGAGGGAAAAAGAAATAGGAGAACAGCAGGAGAATGAAACGAGATAAAATAACAACTCCAAAACAAAAAGAAGGAAGAAAGGCTTCCACTCTGCACAACTCTATAAGATCGTATTAGCCAACTCCATGGGGGGCCTTCTAACTAACATAAGTGCAGTAGGCTTAACCTATCCGCTGAACACTTAATAAACTCGATCAGGTATACCTGAGCAGAGAGCGCTACTGTATCGTCGGAGAGAGCACAAGAGGATGGGGATTCCTAAGGGCTGGGGTGTCGCATAAACACCCGACAACACTGCACCAAAGATGGAGGGTGCGAGGGCTGCTCAGCAAGCTGGATGCTCTTTGCTCGGGCAGAAGCTGGCCTTGAGCGAGTAGGGGGCAGGGAAGGAATAGACCAAATTCATTCTAGAGCTTTAAGCTAGCTTTTAAACAAAAGAGGCAGATACACGAAGTTAGATCAAAAGCAAGCGAACAAGGTGGGTGGTAATAGATTGTAAGTCGTGCTAATTCTTTTCCATGGGAGGGGGGAAGGGCAGCTAAAGTAAGCTATTCAGAAAGCTGGGTGACTTATTCGACCGTTTTACTTCAGTTTATAGTTCATAGATAGGGCTCCTGAGTTCCATTTTTTGGAGGGAACGAACCATGTTCAGAACCAAGCGATCAGATGAGTATAGGAAGGGCGATTAATCAAATTGTTTAGGGCTTCGACTGGTATTGCGAAAGGGCTTTCCCGATATATGGCAGTTATTTACGTAGTTAAGGTCTAAGAAAAGAAGAAAGAACTATGCCACGTAGACGGGGCACCCTACGATGACATTCCTAGAGAACCAGGGTGGGTGGTATGGAAAAGAGGAATAGATCATCAGGTATCGGTCGCATCTTTCTTCTAGTAATGCAAATGAAAATTCTCGTTATGATGGATCATCTTGCTTTTTCTTTGCAGTTGCTGGTTGGTGGATAGGGCGCTTATCCTTGTCTTCTTTCCTGTAAAAAAAGATCTTGCCTTGTAGCAATATAGTCCTACTGTCTAACTCCCCTTCCAGCTCTTCTTGTTTGATACCGCTTACCGTCCTTGTAAATATCCTCTCTTACCGCTCTTATGGATCAATCGGTCGAGCTGTATTGGTCAACTGTAGGAAACTGGCCAATTGCTGTCAACTGCTATCGGTACAACCACAAATCTTTTGTTTGCTTTGTATACAGCTGGCCTGGCCTTACTTAAATAGGAGTTCCTGCTCCAGCTAACTCAATCAGTGCGCTGGAGTTCTGTCGGAAGCACTCTTCGGGCTGATGTCCAATTCATCTCGTAGGCTTATTGTAGAAAGAAATCTTCAATCAATCAATCATCATATATATCATCATATAAAATAATAGAGATGAAGTGGTTTTAAAGAAAGGCTTCCCTCGGTACAGCAAGGTGTGAACCCACTTGATCGAGAAATGTGTGTCACAAGCCGTATGCTTAACACATGCAAATAGAAAGAATGTTCGATCATCAAACTGACACTCACTGAAAGCGCCTGTTCACGGCAGGAATCGAGGGGTTGTTGGATCATCCGGGGATACCGGAGAAGGGTTCGATTCCCAAAGCCCCGATGTGGCGAATAAAGCCCCGAATGGGAAAAAAGACTGATACCCTTCCATGCAACGATTGATACCTGCAAGGCAGCACCTTCTATCCAAAATGGAAAAAAGGCTATGGGCATTGCATTTTTATGTCCGAATTTCGATAGTTTTTGTCTTGATCGGTTTGTCCTATTGGCTTTGTCTACTGTTAAGTTTCTGTTCCGGTTTTCATTCCATATTGTTTCATATGGGGTTCTCTCTGGGGGGCTCCTTTCTCATCAAAAATGGCTGCTCGGGTGGTCTGGCCTTGGCCCTTGTTTTTGTGGTGAAAAGCTTTCTCACCACCGCCCTTTCTCGAGAATTTGATTATGCCTTCTGGCGGGGATTCGGGAGGCGATGGAAGTGGTGCTTGCTCTTCGAAGCAACCAGGTCTTCCCAATCTTAATCTCCCCTACTCCAGTGGTGCAGGTTCTGATAAAGAGCGAGACATTCCCGATCTCAATCTCCCACCGACGGAGGAGGATCGGGAAGATCATCACGACCAGAAATGGAGGGAGAACACTCAAATAGTCTTCACGCTTGAATTACAGAAAGTTTTAGATTTGAAGATCTTTTTGAGGGAGCTGATACGCCCTCTAATTGAGGGAGAGGCAAACCAGTATCCATCAATAGGGTCACTTCCTTCCCCAATGGAAATGTTGGAAAAGCTTATAAGCCGCTTTTGGAGCGAGCACGCCTGGGCAGCAAATGCCCCCAAACCAGTATCCGTCAATAGGGTCACTTCCTTCTCCAAGGGAAATGGTGGAAAAGCTTATAAGCCGTTTTTGGAGCGAGCACGCCTGGGCAGCAAATGCCCCCAGTGCGGCGTGTACCGATTTACGACATCTCAAGACGTGGTTGACTAGAGCCTGTCAGTCCGCACAGAAATACCGGAGTGGGAATATGAGCGTTAGAGCTCAAATTCAAACTATCCTTTGAGTGTATCCACAATGATAAGGATAGCTAACTTTCATTCTTTTTACCCATAAAATATCCGTCCTGTCCTAGCTCTGGCTATTATGATTTTTTTGGTCATGTGGTACCCATATTGGTTATATGATGAACGGTTCGATGAGAAGAAGACAAGGTTCAAGAAAGGGTCACTATCTTTTTGAAAGAGATAGTTCACAATGCTCATTCTATCGATACTAGAAAAGCAAACTCATGTTTCCACTTCATTTTCATTACGAATATGTATCATGTCAGGATCCGTTGCTCAAACCGAATCACGCCAACATTATGGAAGTTCCTGGATTGTGTGAAATAAGAGTAGTACCAAAGGCACCCTCTGATTTCAGAATCCAAAATGGAAAATTGGCTATGGAGATTCCCCACGATCAGAGATTCATACGGACCCAAAGGGGTTCGACAGGAAAGTCGTTTCGATCCAATCAATTCTTGGGGGTCTGATAAAGGAAAAGAAGGATATGTCAGTGACCTAGCACGACAAAGCACTCTCCGAGGGAATGGAATGTCTAATTTTTCGGTCAGAATCTCGACAGTAATGTCTCTGTTAGATTCTCCGGTCGAAATACGGGAAAACCCCATTCAATTCTCGATGGAAACGGAGTTTTGCGAATTCTCCCCGGAACTGGAAAATCATTTCGAGATCTTCGAGCATATTCGAGGGTTCAATGTGGCTATTGTCGCTTCGGCCAACACACGAGATGAGACTTTACCACCTTGGAGCGGCTTTTTGCAAAAAAATGAGGGGAATTATCATTAAAATGTCAGAGAAGCGAAATATACGAGATCACAAACGTAGATTGCTCGTGGCTAAATATGAATTGAGACAAAAGCTTTATAAAGCCTTTTGTAAAGATCCCGATCTTCCCAGTGAGATGCGGGACAAACATCGTCCAAGTTGCCAAGAAATAGTTCCTTTACACGATTCAGAAACTGATGTCTTTCCACTGGTCACCCTCGTTCCGTATATGAGTTCTTTCGCATTTCTCGTCTCTTTCGTGGATTAGCATCTCGAGGTCCTTTGATTGGCATAAAGAAATCGTCTTGATAGCCCATTAGCTCTGCTCCTGGTCCACAAGCAAGGTGATGTGGGTCCATTACCGACCGGCTCCGAACCGAAAAGACCTAACGGAGTAATCCCTTATCTCGGATTGGAGATGCTAACGGAACGGGAATCGAAGTGGGGGACCTCTCTACCGCACCTGCCTCCCAGAACATAGACTACATATGGGGTAATACCCTTGGAAAGATAGAATATCACCGTGTGAACATAAAACATTAAGTTATGAATGTCACTCCCGAGGGATCGACCGCTATTCTAAATAGAGTAAGGTGGAGAACTGTTCTTCATTGGAGCGTCGTAGTGCTGAGGTTGTTCCCACCATGGAAGCAGTAGTTTGGAGCTGAGCCTTCCGAATGATAAAGACCAATAAGTTCTTCGTTTCGTTGGTAGAACCAACGCCAATATCATATGGACTCTCTCGTTCAATAAGAGTTTTCGAGAGTTACTTTCTTCAATTCTATTCTTTCCAAAGTAGCGCAAGGCGGCCCCCCTTTCCCCACTTCTTATTCATTTGTGGGTCGGGACCCGAGGGCCTTTTTTTCCCAGAGATGATTTCGAGAATCAAACAACCGACAAATCCATAGCCCAGGTGACTCACTGCCTCCCTCTCGCCCAAATGAAATTGGATGAATCAAATCAATAAGCTTTTTGATTGAGTCAGGGATCAGCAAAGCCAAATTCAATGAAG
>JAYJMB010000004.1:396625-406979 GCA_036873735.1 Pouteria campechiana
TACTTTTGATCTCCACTCTATGTTGCACATTGATGGTCAAATTCTCCAGTAGACTTGTCTAATTATCCAGTTGATTTAAAAAAAAAAAATTCATATGGGGTGTTGCCACAACTTATTTGTCCATCAATTTTTGTGGTTGGACAATATCAATCTGAGCCAAGATCATGTATGAACTTGCATTGCTACAATATTGATGGTGGATAAAGGAGAAAGAGAAGGAGAGCAGAAAAAAATGCTTTGCATGCAGCATTAAATTTTGAAAAAGTTCAATTCCGAGGGGTTTCTTGCATTTCCCACTAAAAATTGGCAATTTTTTTAATTCTTGCCTCCATGGCACAGTGGCATCATTAAACATGATGGTAAAGGCAAACATAAAATCACTCATTTTTTCTAAGTTGAACAAAGAACCAAAAGTACTGAAATTGTATGGATTAAATCTCTCCCCTTTTTTTCTCTTATTTCCAAGTATAAAATCATCGATATCAAAGTGTATATATTTATAGTTCATTTTAAAAAAAATTCCTGAATAAAAAAATATTCAATAACTGAAGCTAGAAACAGGAGATGCAATTCTCTTGAAAAATATTGGAAAATAAATAAGAATGAGGAACCCTTCAATTGTCCTCCTCTGCTTGATTGCCCTCTGGGGTGTGGTTATAGTTGGCCATGGTGTCTTATTTGTTGGGACCATGGTTGTTTGCTAGCTCTTCAATTTAAGTCTAATCCTTGGTCAGTTCCATTCTATCATGATGATGACAAAAGAGAAACTTTGCTGCTATAAATTTTCTTTCTGGAAGTTGGAGGAAGGTACTATAATGATGATTGGTTTATTCATGTTTGAGTGTCACAGAAGATTATATCGAACATGTTAGCTGATCGTAGTTGGATAACAAACCAGAAATGAATGATAAATGAGTGGAAAATAAATGAAAGTTGGTGATGATAGTGATTGGTGAATGACGTGATGACTGGATGGGATCATTTTGTCAGTTGACTCTGTACAGAACATTTACCTTGCATAAGGTTTCTTTCATCATTCTAGTATATTCCACAATACAGCATCAGGAGTTTCCTATTCCATCATATTGAATTCACTTTTTCAGTCACTTGCAATGAGCATATTTTTACATGTGCTATTGCCAATTATGTCTTCAAGGAAAGTTTGTTGATTATTGAAACGTTTTTAAATTTATTTGTATTTCTGGGACCCCTCGTTCGAATCAATAATCTTTGTCTCATCAGTGTGTGTTTTGCTATTATGGTTAACATAAATCACTGTATTGTTAAGAGGCTTTTTATATTAAATAAAAGAATACTTTCAGCTTTGCTAACTGCTTTGATACTATAGGAAGGGTTTAAAAATATTCATCCAGATCTTTGAAAAATTGGTCAGGTTGAAAAGAAATTTAGATCTACACATCTTTCATTTACTTAATTCTGCACTATGTTATTTCAAATCCATGAGTAGTGTGAAGTGTGAACATGTTGGATCTGTAAATTATGCTTTTCTGTTTGTCATTGTTTTTATTCTCTACTTCCTGACCTTATGTGTAACTACTTAGAGCTATAAACGTGATTTAAAGTTCTAGATTCTCCCTCTTGCTAATGAACACACTATTTTGTTTTGCATTTACAGTGACTGTTTTGAGATAGTGATTCTAATGCCTGATTCCATTCTATATTGTTTTAGTGATTCTAATTCCCGATTCCTTTTTATATTGTTTTAGTGATTCTAATGCCTGATTTCATTTTATATTGTTTTTCCTTTCAGAAACAAAAGACGAAAAAGGAAGTAATGGGGGAGATAATCTTGAAGAGCAAATTTTACAAGGTATCCATCTGGGGATATGAGCATTTCTTCCATCTGGGGATATGAGCATTTCTTCTGATAACTAATGATTATATTTTGACAGGCTGTTTCCCATTTCATATTTGAGTTGACCACTGTATGTTTATTTAATCTTGTGTTGAAAGAAAGTGGAGCAGCCTGTAGAGAGTTAAGGAATCTAGTCAACTCTAAGATGAAGTTGTATTAGACTTTCCATCATTAATCTTCTGTTGATCGTAGCTATGCATTAAGTAGGGCAGCCTTTTTAAACAAAACTGCAGTTTCTTTTTACCAGTAACTGGTCAGTTGGCCCATGCATTGGTCCCTTTTAGAATCAAGACATGAAGTCTGTTTATTTAGAAATTATAATGGTTCTCAATTAAGTTGAAATTATAAACATTCTTATGGAAGTTTAGTTGCATTCAGACTATACCAAACTCTGCAAATAGTAATCCTCCACTTATTGATTTAGTTATCATCTTTTCCCCATTGCACCTGAGTTCGGCTGTAAATGTTTCAAAATGATCTTGCATTTGACTCTGTTAAATTCCATAGTTCAACTGCAATTCTGAAGACTGAATCATTTATTAGACTATCCATTAAGTAAAACCATGGTGACATAGAAAAGTCATGTTGAGCAGGTTGGCATAACAATCTGGCTAATAGTTTGATCTGGTTAAGTTTTGATATAAAGGTTCGTTTGTCAAAAGTTGAAACCAGAGTGTTCACCCACTTGGTATTCTTGTCTTACAAGTCAAATCGATCCAAAGATCATAGCCAAATGGTGACTGCAAAATGGATGGTTTTGAACATTGAGTAGCAAAATGCAGTTTGGGAACACAGTTACTTTCTGCTTCTCCTTTTCAATGCTGGAATTCCTCAGCCTGCTATGTGATGGGTTTTTGGGACCTTTATCAACCTGTTAATATTCTCCAATCCCTTCATTTCCCAATATCCACCTTTGGCTTTTTCGATTTATGGATTGTAACTAGCCATGTTCTTCTTAGCTGTTGTAAATAGTTCTGCGTTCTGATTTCTGAATGGGTGTGAATGCAGTCTGTGTGCTTTACTTGGATTTCTGGAATTTTAGGATATATATATATATTTTTTAATTCATTTGCTTCAGTTCCTGCTTAGCGCCTTATGCTATTTGTGTTTGAGTTCAAGCTATGCCTGTTTGTATGCAAACAAAATGCTTTTTGTTGTTCATTGATATCATTCCATGCATTTTTACGTGGATCTTACTTTGAACATTTTCAATACGCATGCTGCTCATGTCAATTGCTTTATGTTGCTTGAAGAAAGTATTTCTTTAGATGAAAGATTGCAGCATGGGTTTTATAACTTTGACCCAGACTTTCCACTAGAAATGGAATTCTTCATATCTAATACTGTTATTCTTGTGATTTTATCATTGCCAGGTGCAAAAGGCAAAGGAAAAAGAAGAGGATGAGCAGTTGATAGAACAATTAGATAAGGACTTCACCTCCTTGGCACAATCAGAGGCATTGTTGTCTTTGACTCAACCAAACAAGGTTAATGCTCTGAAGGCCCTTTTGAACAAAAGCAGTACAAAAGGACCTCAGGAGAGTCCTGCTGCTGCTGCTGCTGCTTCAAGTAAAGAATCATTGCAGCAGGTATAATATTGTGTGCAATGCAATTTTGCTAGCTCCATTGTTAGCTGTGAAGTTCTAGTACTCTCTTGTTAGGAAATAAATATTTTCAATTATTTGCTATGGATGGTTGCATGGGACCTGAGAATTCCACCAACTAATTACTCCATGGTTCATTATTTTTTATCTCTTTTTCCCTTCACGCTAATGATTTTTACAGGACTGATGTACAGGATTCATGGCTTGTGATGTTTTTTAAATGGATAATCTTTAGCTACCCATGCATCAAACTAATGCAGCAGCAAATTGATTTCTTAATTGATCTTAGGCAAACTATTCTTTCTCTTCAAGGGGTGCAAATTGTTTGTAAAGTGTATAATGGATTACTGCTTTTGCAATAAAATTGTTTCTTGCTCCTTTTTTGATTGCTCATCTTGATGATGCATTGGTGTTTATCTGCTTGAATTCCATCTGTTCCATTAAAGCAACACAGGCCCACCCAAATAAAATTAAAAAAAAATAAAATTAACAAGGTAGCATGGACTTTCTTAGTCCTTTCGTTTCAATGAATTGTGTAAATGATGAGTGATGCTAGCATTAGCTGAAGCAGTTGCAAATTGAAAATCATTTTCTTCTTCCTTTTTTATCATCTTCTTCTATTTTTCCTTGATACAAGAGGATCTACAATAAAGAATCGATAGGGTAGAATCCTTCACATTTTTATCTGTATATGAGTGGCTAACAATCATAGAGAGACAGATATGTCCAACTCAGTCTCCAGCTTCATAGGTTTCTTGTTTAACACCTAATGGGTGTGGATTTTGGTCCAAGGTTATACACTGGCGAATGGCAATGTGATACATACCTTCATAAGAAAGCGAAAAAAATGTCAAACATCATTTCCTGTGTTTCTGTTTTGGCCGTCTGGTCTTCTTTGAACAATGTTCATAGATTTTTCCACTCATATAAAGCACATGCATTGAATCTTTTAGAAAATTCTTTTCAGAACATTTTTGGCATGTGAAGTAGTTCACAGTTTCGTCTCTTTCATTACAATTTATTTACACCTGACTACATGAGCATAGACTTTAGACATTGTATTTGTATTTATGCAGTGATATTCTGGTCCACCGTGAACATGATAATAGATTTTATCGAATAATCCACTGGCATATATTCATTGACTCCAATCATTTACCAGTTCTTTCTGCAATATTTTTTGCCACAGGAAAAACCTGATCCTTATGACCGGCTTGTAAAGGAAATGGTGCTTGACATTCGTGCTCGTCCATCAGAAAGGACAAAGACCCCTGAAGAGATAGCCCAAGAAGAGAGAGAGCGACTTGAACAGTTGGAGGTATTCTTAGATCTCCATATGTTATGCTATCTTCAGGAATAGACTTTTGTTGTTGAAGTCTTGGACTTATCAATGAGTGTTTGGGTCTTTTGTGTTCTTTTTCTCCTAGGAGGAACGCAAGAAAAGGATGCTTCAGGCTGATGACTCCAGTGATGAAGGCAGTGATGATGACGGGGATTTTAACAAATCATCAGCAAAGAAGTTAAGGCCTGTTTCTGGGGATGATCTTGGAGATTCTTTTTCTCTTGATGAAGAGCAACCAAGGAACACTGGATGGGTTGATGAAATTCTCAGAAGGAAGGATATGGATAATCCTGAAGCTGAAAAAGGTTCTGATTCTGAGGATTCAGAAAGCGATGAAGATGATAGTGATGATGGAGAAGGGAGTGATGAGAAAGAAAACGATCTAGAAGAAGGAAGTGATGAGAAAGAAAATGATCTAGAAGAAGGAAGTGATGAGGAAGAAAATGATTTAGAAGAAGGAAGTGATGAGGAAGATGGCAAATTAAAAAAGATTTCATTGAAGGACTGGGAGCAAAGTGATGATGAGGATATTAGCAAAGATCTGGAGAAAGAGGAAGAGGAAGGAGAACAGAAGGTTAAGGATAAAAGTGCAGCAGTAGTGGAAAGTCGAATAGCAGATTTGCCAGATCCTAAAAAAAGGCAACAATCTGGAAAGCCAACTCCAACACAACCGGACTCCCTCCCTTTTGTGATTGAAGCCCCAAAGAGCCTTGAAGAACTGCAGTCATTGATAGAAAATCGATCAGATATTGAAATGCTTGAGGCAATTAAACGGATCCGAGCATGCAACAACATCAGGCTAGCAGCAGAAAACCGGAAGAAAATGCAGGTACAGTGGCATTAATTGGAACACTATTTCTATGGAATGCTTCTTTAATAGGGCACTAATTAGCTGGGCTGAGCCAGTTTATGCTTGCATTGTGCATGGAGTATTTTCATACTGGACCTGATCATCAGGCCTTGGTTCATCTTGTTAATTGATCTAGCCAGCACATTGTGTAATTGGAAGAAGGCCTTATCTGAAATTTGCCAGGCTTAGGACATGGAACTGTGATGAACCAGCCTCTGTATATTGTTAGCTATCCTTAAGAATATTCTTAATGTTCCAACTTGCAGTCTGAAATTCTCTAAGAAACTGACTTGAGCATCAATTGCAGTCTGAAATGCTATTTGTTTCCAAAGGCGTTCAATGTTTTTCGTTGGCAGGTCTTCTATGGTGTTCTGTTGCAATTTTTTGCTGTCACAGCAAATCAAAGGCCTTTGAACTTCAAGTTATTGAATTTATTGGTCAAGCCAATGATGGAAATGAGTGCAGAAACTCCGTACTTTGCTGCAATTTGTGCCCGGCATCGGATACTGCGAATACGGACTCAATTTTGTGAGGATATCAAGAATCCAGGTCTTGTAGATGATTTTTCTTTTTTAAATTTGTTTATCCATATTACATGTCGGCTATGATGTTAAAATGACTTGCATTTCATTGATTCAAGCCACTTGCCATTTGCCAAACCTTTGGAAGTGCGAAAGTTCATTTAATGAATGGGTGGTCTCTAAATCTCTGCAGAGAAGAGCAGCTGGCCTTCATTGAAGACATTGTTGCTGTTGAGGCTCTGGTCCATGATATTTCCATGCTCAGACTTCCGTCACGCAGTTGCAACACCTGCAATCTTGTTGATGTGCGAATATCTGATGCGCTGCCCCATTGTTTCAACTCGAGATATTGCTACTGGTTCTTTCTTATGCTTGATGGTACTCTCTGTAAGTGTTCTTTTCAGCAAGAAATTTACCTTTTATCCCAAATAAGCATATTAAGGATTCCACATGTGATTTTCTAGTAATCAGAGCTTTTGTGCATGCTGGTGCATATTCTGCTTGCCATTGTTCTGAGAACAATGCATTAGAAAACAGTCAAATCTCACATGCATTACTCTTCATCTATGGTCGTTATCATTGAAGTCTATTTTTCCTCATCTTCTTCCTAATTTTTCCTTGGATGCATTTGTTTCCATAGTTATTTGAGATGCAAGGAGCACTAAGGCACAATAGCCACCTGAGTGAAGCAAGGCACATATTATTTAAAATATATAAATCAATTTAACAATACTCAAAATATGTAATGATAAATGAATAAATGAGAAAATGTTAAATATCATATTTATTCATGCATAATAAGTATCTATTCTGTGTGGGTAAAAACCATTAAAACCCTCAATTTTTATAATCTACCACAAAAAACATAAAACATAAACTGTAATGCATGCATGCCGCATAAAGGCAAATCAGTTCATAAAGTGTAAAGGTGAAGCATCAACAGAGCACTGCTACATATCGTAATTAGCATAAAGATTCATATTTGCAGGTCCACAGCAACTTAAAAAACAAAAAATAAAATAAAAATTCCTCACTTTGTCAAGATTTACAAAAAATGGGAAAAAATTCTTTACTTTGTAAATCTTTACTTTCAACTTAATATGTTTCTCAAATTTTATGCAGGTTGCTAAGCAATCCAGGAAATTTTGCCCTGAGGCTATAATATTCATACAAGCTCTGCTGATGTCTGCTTTGGAGACACAATCAGAATTGCATCAAGATTCCCGGGTACATTTTGCTAGGACTGTTTCAATGGATTTTCTTTCAAAGGTTTTATTACTCTGATGATTGTTGTGGCATTTGAAACTTGAGTTATGAGCTAACAGTGTCAACCATTTGCCACTTTCACCCAATTAAAAGTGATTTTTATTTGTAATATTCAGAAAAGATTCAGCAGATTCATTTTTTATTTTTATGATTATTTTTTCATTTACAGTGGTATTACTTCAAGGAGCTGAAAGTGCCAATGCCTTGGTTGTGTATGCATAATCATGTACACAATATTGAGCCTCTAGATTTCCTCAGTGTCATGAACTTGCCAGAAGATTCTTCCTTTTTAAATTCTGATGCTTTCAGGTACTCCTTTTCAGTAGCTGATTGCTCAATTTGGACTTGTTGGAGGTTTGCTAGTTCTAGAGACTGTAAATTGTATTCTGTGCAGAGCCGCATGTACCATGTGAGCCACTGTGAACAAGAAAGGATTTCCTTCATAACAGTCCACTGCACTGCGACCGGTTCACTGTTTCTCAGACTAGGGAAGAAATATGATGGGGATCAGCTTGGATCTTGCTCACATTTTGTGCATTTGAATTTTGAACATAGATATTTTGATTAACTTCACTTGGTGAAAGCATATGATTAACAAACCTTATCTTTTTTTAAGTATTTCTTTTAAGTACTAAAAAATTTCATTTGGATTATCTTAGTTTCATTTTTTCTGCTAAATGACACTCCTGATTATGTAATAACTACAGGGCTAGCGTGCTTGTATCTCTGATTGAAATGCTGAAAGGATTCGCCAGCATATATGAAGGATTACATTCCTTTCCAGAAATTTTTGCACCATTCTCTGTGTTACTTAACAAGTTGGCCGAACAGGAAAAGATGCCAGACCTATTGCAGGGTATCATGACAGGTTTTGCTCAACTGATAGAGAAGAAAGTTGATGAACATCATGTGCAACGACGACCTCTCCAAATGCAAAAGCAAAGGATAGTGCCAATCAAGCTATCAAATCCAAAATTTGAAGAGAAGTATTCCTCTTTCTTGGAATATTCATTATACCAACTAACAAGTTTCTACTCTGCGAGTGTTGATATTTATTTTTTACTGCAAACGTTAACATATATGTAATGTTTATTTGAATTATACAATGAGGTACATAGGGTCCTATTGATCAGATTTGGTGCCATGGAAGACGGAGAAGTGTTAAGATACTGTGATTTGCAATTTGACATGATTTAGTTTGTGTTTCACATGAAGCCCATCAATTTAAGGATTATCTAAATCAACCTGCAGTTTGGATATAGAGCTTAAAAAGGTTTAGGAGGAAATGACTTTATGAAAACGTCTGAAGCAAGAAGTATCCATAGTTGATTTTATGAAAGGGAAGTTTGAGCATTGTATCATGAAAATTTATTCCTATTTACAACTTACAAGATATTCCATTATTTGTTCTTTCTCAACGGTCACCTAGTCTAACTGTGTAATTGAAAGAATCAACTAGCATTGCATTTTCTGAAGTTTTTGGACCCAGAATTTGTACTTGGGAGCTTTACTATCTTGATTTCTGGGTTGCTTTGCTGGTTTACTCTATTGATTCTTTCTTTTGCTCCATTTTACATTTAATTGTTGTTGTTGCATTTCATCCTCTAATGTAATGCTTCTTTTGCAGCTTTGTGAAGGGTAGAGACTATGATCCTGACCGTGAGCGGGCTGAGATGAAAAAGCTTAAGAGGCACATAAAACGGGAAGCTAAGGGTGCAGCACGTGAACTGCGGAAAGATAACTATTTCTTATTAGAGGCGAAAGAGAGGGATAGAAAGTTGTTAGAAGAGGAGAGAGCTGAGAAGTATGGTAAGGCAATGGCTTTTCTCCAGGAACAAGAGCATGCTTACAAGTCTGGGCAGTTGGGTAAGGGTAGGAAGAGAAGAAGATGAGACAGCTATTCATTTTGGTATGGTGTATTCCAGGATCATCTCAACTTGCTACTGTCCCCGAGGTATGTTCAGCATTAATTGGCTTTTTCTTGATTGCCTGTTCATCATTTCTCATCCTGCTATTTTGTTTGTGTGCTCCTTTCCTGCACATGGAAAAAGATGTTGCCAATGATGTTACCCGTCGATTAAACAGATACTGGTGTTTTGTTTGCCAAATCATTTCATGTAATCTTTTCTGTGCACTCCATTTCCTTTCTCTGGCTTTCATGTTTTGATGCAATGGCTGGTTCCTAGCATTTTTCTTGAATTGAAGTCTCATGAAATTTTGTATGCCCTTGCATTCCAATTCCACCCTGTAGAACATCTAATTAAGTGAAGTTTGTTCTTTGGATAATCCAATAACAGAGCTACTGCTGAGGATAAGTTGAGAAAGCTACATGATGGCTGAATCAAAAAATGAAAACAGCTTGAACTTCTCTGAGGGAACGACCAGAATTTTTTATGAAGGTTCTTGGAGATTTTTAGTTTTTGAGTTCAGGTTAATCTGAGGAGGTATCCCTTGGTGCGGTCTGCCCTAGTGAAGGCGTCAAAATGAAGCCAAAATTCATTTATTATGTTATTTTGGTAGTACTTGTAATTGTATTGGCTGATAATTTTCTCTTAATTCATCCAAATTTTCGTATTCAATTCCTCAGACATGCATGGGCCACTCAAGTTATTAATTATTGTTCAACAGGCTGTTTCTACATGTAGGGTGCACCTTAATAACGGGTTTTTGGTTTTATGTTGGCACACTTGGATGGGTATCTCAATTGGGTCATGTAAGCTGAGCGTAGCAAACTGCTGATTATCCCTTGCCATTGGCAAACAGTGTCTATTCACTATGGCGTAGGCAAGTTTCAGTAATTGAAAATTTGATATGGAAACTCTAAAATTTGAAGCTTGTTCGAGTTACATATGTTTCAAGTGCAGGGTTTGTCTTTAAAATTCCTCTCTCAAGCCT
>JAYJMB010000004.1:407079-440983 GCA_036873735.1 Pouteria campechiana
CTCTAAAATTTGAAGCTTGTTCGAGTTACATATGTTTCAAGTGCAGGGTTTGTCTTTAAAATTCCTCTCTCAAGCCTGGGGCATGTGAGCAGATATCATCAGAATCACTTGGAATATCGAGACTTTTGATTTTGATACATGAGGCTGGGGAAATATATCGACTTATTTTTTTCCGCCTGCCACCTCTTTTCCCAATTCACAAATGAATGTATCGAAAATACTTCTAAACTTTTGTTCTAATTCTTCCGATGAATTATAAGTGGAATGGTTACCTGCATTTACAAAAGTTTGGGGAGGGTTTGGATTCTTAAAAACAGAGGTGGAAAAAAGAGAGAGTTGGAATATGGCGTTTTAAATACGTAACAGTTTTATTCTACTTCATTTTTCTTTCTTTAACCTCTTTTTTATCAGTTTTTCAATCTCTTTTCATTCTAAACACACATAAGTAGAATCTTTTTACTTGGAGTCACTAAGATAATTTAATAAAATTTAATTCCAATGTAGGTTCCGAGGAGAGTGAGATGTACAAATGAAGAAGAGCGTTACCTTTGTGCAAGGCAACACCCCTCTATCCATTTAAAAATGGCAGTCAATATTATTTTAATAAAAAAATCATGTAAATTATTGTGCAAGGCTAAAAATTTTAAAAGATTTATATTTACTCTTAAATAAATTTAATTTTTGGCTCAACAGATTCTTTCTTAAATAATTTTTACATTTCTAGTCAAACAATGATGGATGTGTAGCGTTTCATTAAATCCTGTGTGTTCCAAAACCCGTCGAATTATTTCATATTCCGTATTTCCAAAAATAGAAAAAGGACATTAATTAATTAGTAAGGTTATTTACTTGTTAGTCACTCGAGGTCGAACATTGACGTCTGTATCTACCCAAGGGGAGTAGGTACCTAGACCCTCTCCCTTCCCTGCAAAGCTCCTCCCTGGCTAGCCGCTGCAAGTTTCAAGAATTCGTCTTCCAGACGCTCAACCATTTGAAGCGAAATTGAAAGGGGTCGATGGGTTCTAACAGGAGGATCTTTGATTAAAATTTCACGGTGATTGGAACACTAGCGAAGGAGAAATCGCGATGCTCTGCTGTGACGCCCAAACGGCTTTGGAGCTTTGTTTCTTCCCGTAGCTTTTACTCTTAAAGGAGCAATTTCAAAGCATATTGATCGGTTTTATGAGAAGAACCTTTGGCAGAAATCCTACAAGCACTGCAGTCAGAACGTAAGAGAAATTGCTTCCCCCTTCCACGTTCAAATGGCTGTTTAGCTTCGCCGTGTGATTTTTTATTTCAAATTGAGTTCGAGGTTTGTTTCTTAACCTTTGCCCAAATCAATTCATCGTAACACATTACATATTTCGTTAATATGATATTTTATATCTTTTTTTTTTCCTGTTTTTAATTCTTTTCTGCATTTCTTCCCTCTTGTTGGTAGATTGTACCATCCCTTTTTTCACAATAAAAAAAAAATCGGGATAAGCCCAAATGGTCGTCAATGTTGCCTATTCTTCTCCAATTTTGGAGCAATCAGAGGATATAGTTAGAAAGGCAAGCATGTATATTGCATATTTTAAATGAAATCTATTAATTAGCATATAAAAGATTGCAGCTTGAAATTCTGAGCATGAACCTAGGTCTTTTGGGGTCTGGTACTGCTGGTGCTTTTGGACAATCTACCCAGGTCAAGCATTTTTAGGTCTTGTCTGGATTGGTCATATCATCATGGACTGGTCTTATGTCAAAAAGCCTATCGCTAGGAAGGATAATTCGACATGTTGTCAGTTGCATATCAAGAAATTATGCAGGTATTACAATTGATGTGCATGATAACAGTTGCAATAAGTACACTGTTTGATGTTGTGTAGTTGCTATGACAATGAAAGGATGTTGAGTAATCCAGTAGCAAGTAAATGTATTACATGCAGAATTTGTTTGTTATGACAATGTCTCACATAATGAGCTCAAAAAGTCGAGTTATCTGCATTGTTTTCTGGTGTCTAATGCTGCTTGTGTTGTATTTGCACTTGGATGCATTTATTTGTGCTTTGCGTGCATTGCAAGAGTCTACTGCTTTGTTTACCATACATGGAATCCAATTGTTCCTACCATTGTAGAAACTGAGCAAATTAGGTATATGATCAGTGCCAAAGGTGACAGTTAGCTGACCTTTCAGGACCTTATATGGACGAGTTGTTCATGAGCTATGATTGAGTTTTTTGTTTACGATAAATGTAAATGACTGATATAGGTCGTTTATAAGTGCTAATAAAAAACATTGGGTAGAAGCCAGGCAATCAGTTGATGTGTAAGTTGTTTCTTATTAACAAAGAGATCAAGGAACTATTTAACTATTGAACAATACGAAAGCGTAAGGTTGAAAGAAAATTAAGTGTGATTATAGATTATAGATTCCTTTGTAGGATTAGGATTTCTAAAGCCAAAAATGCTTTGAGAAAAATGACAACAAGAATGTCCTTAGAACTAGTTTGTATACTGATTGAGGTTTAGAATTTTATAACAGATACGAGTGTATCGTGGTTGACAAAGTCACTCAAGAAGCTTGTGTGATTGAAGAAAATGCCAAATGAATGAAAGAATAGTACTTCAAGAACATAGGAGAGATAAGAGTCAGATATGGAATTGCGCTACTGGTAACCATCTGAAAACTAACCTTGTGAGCAGCATTAGAAGCTAGGAGAGTGTGACCGAGCACAGATTTGGGTGTAGATATGAGACAAATGACTGGTAATTGATTCGTATCTATGAGTGGCTGGGGAAGCTATTTCCTACTTTGACAATTGAAGTAGAAACATAGAGGGAAAAGCGGAGGTCCACTGCATGAATTTTGTGTACCAGGAGAAAGCGTGTGATAGGAACCCAAGAGAAGTGAGTGATAAGTTTACATTAAGGAGCAGTATTAAGGAATAATTATATACATAAGAGGACTGTGAGTGGAGATATAAGTGAGATATTAGTTTATTTTAAGATCAGCATTGAGCTAGTATCTATTTATTATGATAGGGTAAGTATTCTTATTAGGTCATATTCTTATTGAGAGATAGAAACTACATGCTTGTTATGAGAAGGAAAATATTATAAGAATTAAATGCATGGTTGTGCATCAAAAGTTCCATATGCAAATGTTCATTCACTACAAGATCTATCATTCTTCTTTGTGGAACTCATCCTTACTAGATTAGCCTTTTATGTCCCTGTTGTGACACTTTGGCCACGCATGACAAATCATGTAACATATTTATCATATCTCCACCATAAATCTCCCAATGCTGTGTTTGCCAGGATCCCAGGCATGCACCTTCACATCTTCAAATATGCTCAATGTCATCATATTTGTTATGATACACTTTAAAACACCACAGGCATGTGAGTTTCCAACGTAAATATGCAGCACATGGTCTCAAGTATTCTTCCTTATTCCAGTTGTTCAACAAAAAATATGATGATTTCTATTCTAGGTCATTGTGGACAAGCTATCTTGCCTTGATAGCCTGTGCAACTCTATACTTCTCTAGCAACCAAAGGGGGCTTCAAGAACTGAGAAGAGTGGTTGTGGATAGGCATTAAATTTGATGGGCTTATTTATAGACTAGCATGGAACAGACAAAGAAAGTGGATTACTAGTGTGCCTTTGTGAATATGAGGGAGAGAGATGGGAGTAGAACTAATGAAAATTTTTAGAGTTGGCAATCAAAAGTGGATCGAGACTCTCTAAGAGATGCAATTGCCTTTTATGTTTTGAAGTATAGGCACTCTCTTGATTGCTTCATAAAAAGTTTGGTGCCTGGTTGCTAGCATTACAAAAAGCCTTCTACTAATACTACAAATTACACCAGTAGCATTTTTTGAGTTATGCACATTTCTTGTGAGTGGGTTGTCTATTTTTTTTTTCGTGGGATTCCTGTGTTCTAGGCATTAGTTTCTATTAATTCATGATAGTTGTTGCATGTAAAAGTTTTCTCTTAAAAGGGCTAGAAAAGTAAAAGAAAAGGGAAAAAGAGAAGACTCGAGAACCTTAATATGAAATTGAAGACAGAAAATTGATTTAATGGGAGGTGACATTTCTACGAGGGATGACTGAATGAGCAGAAATAGACTACTAATTAATTGTCTGTTGTCCCAACAGATTTTCTGATAAAGACTTTGTATCCATTCTTTTGCTGCTTGGAAGCATACATAGTTTCTGTTTAGGAATTGTGATCTCATTTTGTTATCTATAATTTTCTGTGATTAGTGGCAATGCATATGTTACAATTTGAGGTTCCAACTTGTTTGATTTACTGAATAATCGGGAGTCTCATGTAGTTTTGGTCCCCTAGCACTGTTTTGACTGTGGATATGCAAATGGTCCAGATGAATTGATTGCAGCCCTTTGCAGAAGAAAAAGTAGTTTAAGGGCATCTGACACAAGCCACACACAAGCAGATCCATCCATTTCACCTCCATCTGTATATACACAAGCCATCGACTAACTTGCGATGGCTCCAAGACGTAGATATAAATGGTTTCAATTAATTAATAACTCTCGCGACCTGATCAAGATTATCTAATGTGATGTGAGATTTATTATAAGTAGGCCTCTCAGGGTTAAAATTATCCATGGGTAGTTTACATGAGAGGGCTCATGGCTATGATTGAATTCATGTTTTGGTAAGACTGAAAAGAATTCTCTTGTCAAGATTATCACAGGATGTGGGAATGTTGGTGTTCAGTATTCATGAATGATGAATTTTGTTCATTTAAGATAATTTAAATAGGGGATGACATAACTAGGGCTGAGATTCGGAAGTATTATAGAAAGGGAATTCATCTCTTAATTAAAATAATTGCATCTCTCAAGTTTATGAATGGAAATTGAAATGGATTGATTTGATTTATTTATTTATTTTGAACAAATTAAAATTGATTCCCTTGGAAGACCATTTTGCACTTCTCAATTTCAATGCATCCAAAATGGTCCTAAATGTTTTGGACTGGTTATTGTTGTTGACATTGCTGTTTTGATTATTTTGGATGGGATAAAAGTTCCATGCAGGTCTTATAGGTATATATTGGCTGATGGTAAAAGCAAAACGGAAACAGCTAGCAGCACTTGCTGCAGAGAAAGATGGTTTGTCTTCCGAAGAGGACAGTTGGGTGGTAGTTAAAAAGCAGAGAATCACCATTCTGGTTCCTCCACCATCACCGTTACAGCTTTCACCCCAAAGTTCAAGGATGAAGAGATTACAGACCAAGGCTAGAAAATCTGCTAAGAGCAAACGCCAGACAGCAACACTTAAGAGACATCACAAGCAATCGTGGAGCAAACAGAAAAATTCCTCTGAATGCTCTTCAAAGCAGGAAATGTGCTACGTCAGAGGTGGAAATAAAGTTTCAGTTGTCAACAATCTGGAGGGCCCACCTGGTTTAACCAACTCCACTTTTGGAATGGCATCAGAATGTTCAAATCTGCTTACTCATGCAAATTTTGCAGTCAATCAAAACAAGCTCATCTCAAGGACCTGTAAACCTGCCAAAATTACTGGAACCGCACTTTGGCCTCCCAATGGGCTATCAGAAGCGTGGAATGGGCAGCTGCCATCAGCACTTTCAAATCTAAAGCGGCAGGATCTTCCTTCTCCCATTGTTGGCCAGGACACATTCTGGGAAAGATCATTAAGCTGCCTTAATGTGGGTGCATTGGAAAATCACAAGATGAGAGCATTGAACATTGAGAGGAACCTTAAAAGGGCTGGTGGATTGAGTATGTGGCTTGTATCACTTGGGCTGGGGCAATTCATACAATTGTTTCAGAGGGAGAATTTCGATGAAGTACAATTGCTGACTCTGAGCATGCACAAGCTCAAGGATATGGGAGCAGATGCTGTTGGACCAAGGAGAAAATTGATGCATGCCATCGACTGCCTCTCTCAGCCGTGCTACTTCTGATATGAATAATCCCGCAAGTCTTGTCTTTATGGTTTATGAGGTTAACTCTACAATTTTCCTCTCATAAATTACAGGAGAATGGAGGCCATTGTAAAGATTTGTAATCCAATTCTGAGATGTTAGCTTTATAGGTCCTGTGGTTGGCCGATTCAAAGTCATTGAATCTCCCGACATCAAAGATCCGGTGGCCCTCATCATCAATGGACCACATCCCGACATACCACATGTTGGAAGATCATAGCTTTTGAATCTCCAGTTCTACCACTGTATGTAGACTGCACCACTTATCTTGTTAATTGTGTATTTGCTCCTGAACAATGGTATTGTTAGAATCACTCAATTCACAGAATCCTTTATATGTTCCATCTGTAATATGGCACATATATCAGTGGCCTCAATGTATCTGCATGTCTATTAATGTGATTATTTTGTGTCTTCATGGTGCGGTGGAAATATATGTTAATAATTTATCACATCATGTGGACCTATTATTCTCAGTCTAAATTGGTGAAATCTCATATGCGTTGTTCCGTAATGTTAAAAGAAGTGAAAATTTCTTTTCCTTCCTTTTCTAACTCTTTTTAATTAATGTATCATTTAACTAAATGAAAAATCCTGTTTTTTTTTTCATTATTATCCTTCATTCTAATCATTATCCTTTGCCTTTTCATTAAAAATATTTATTTTTTTGTTTACTTCACTTTATTTCTAATCATTACCTTTTATACTATGGTGTCCATACGGAAGAATAATTAATTTTATTTAGCAAATGTAGGAAGAAATTTTTTCAAGAAAAGTTGATTTAGCGATCACAAGATACGGTGCCTTCAATCTAATTCATTACTCGAACATCCAAATTGAATAGAATTTAGAATTTGCGGCGGCAGGTGTGATTTTTATTTTGGATAGGTTGCAATGACTAAGAAAAACCAAAAAAAAGAAAAAGAAATAGACTTCAAATATTTAACAACTTTCACTGGTAGTTTCATTGTGACTTGCAAATCTTCATCTTTGTAAATGGCAATGTAAGTTGCTAAAAGCTGCAAATGGCCAAAACAGCTAAACCTTGTTCGGCATTGGAATCGATCAGAATTCCCTACTTTCAATAGCATTGGAATCACCTTCAATCCATGTGATCAATTCATATTTAATTTGAATGCACTAGAATGCATGAAACTGAGTTCTGTAAATTGCTAGAACTTAATATTAAGCTCGTTGATCTTTTTAATTTTCAGTTTCTCAACAGCCTGTCTTGGTCCAAATAATCATAGAAGCTTTGCAAGATCCTAAAATTATGATACTACAATCAAGTCGCCCTTTTATGCTGCAACAAATACATGTATCATTCAAGCTTCCAGTAAACCACAGCTCCAAGTAGCAGATAAAAGGTAAGCATTTGCACATCATGACCTAGCCTAAATTTTCAACTGCATACCCTCAAGAACAAGAGCACGATGAATAAATATAGGAGGCTACTACAGCTTCGCCATTTAAGGAACATAAATACGGCATATCAACATCTTGGCCAGATTGGGCTGTAGAACTTGTAGGCTTGAGCTGATTTTAGAGAGAGAAGGAGGGGGGGGGGCGCGGGTGTGATGCTCTCTTTGCTACAGAGGGTAAAAATATTTACAGCAATTCATAATAATAGCCGCACACGGAATCCAGCGCAGAAAGAGGGTGAGGGCGGCTTCCAGCACCGTCGTGTAAGACTCCTATACCTCTTCCACTTCCAAGTGACAGGCTTACTTATTTTTATAAATATAAAAACGATTGATTTATATATAACTTATCCTGATGTAAAGAAACAGACCATTAGAATACAGAAAAAAATATCAGCCAAACACCCACTCCTTCCCGATATCAGTTTCATTTCCAGAAAATAGTCAAATGTTCAGATACACATGAACAGAAAATGGAAATCCATTACAAAAATAAACCTCGACTCCACATCATGGCTGAGTGAAAATTTTTGGAACAGGAGCTCACATCAAACTTCATTTCTTAGTAGTCAAAAAAGCAGCAATTCTTTGCATTTGAATCAAAATGGAAGACTAAGCTGCGAAGGAATATTACGAGCAACCACACTCATTCACAGCTACATCAAAGAAAATAAGAAATTGAAAGCAATTCCATCCAGCCTATTGCATTGTGCACTTTGGATCATGGAATTCAGCCTAGCACACAACAAGCATGGCTAAAATGTGAAGTGAACAACTTCAACTTTGATATGAGCTTTTAAGTTGGGAGACTTGAGTTGTTGGCAACCCACCAGCATGCCAGCCGCAGCCTCACAGAGTCCACGACAGCACTGCAGCTTCATTCAGCAGAATGCACTTCTTGTGGAAAGAAAACGTGCTTCTCCTTCTAATGCAATGCGGAATTGCAGTAGCTTACAGCCAGTCCTGCTGCTGTATCTTGAGCGGCAGGTAGACCTCTGATAAGTACTGAAACCCAAAGGAGCTCAAGGCCTGGATTTCAGCCTTCTGCCTTGTCTTTACCATTAAGCTCAATTCCTCCACCCAGCCAGGATTCTTCTTCACAAAATCCTCCTCCAGCAGATCCTTCCCTGTCTTAACATCCTGGTCTGTCATCGGCAGCCTGCATTGCTCCGGTATCTGATACTTGTCCAGATCACTCGGCCGGATCCCCAGCCACTTGATGTCGGGCGTTGTCAGGTTGGAGCTGTCATATGACATGTTCTTTGATCCACACATATACACAGACAGAATCTTCAGCCCATATGGATCACTATCGACCAGCGCAAGCACTGGCAGATGCAGCTCTGTCTTCATCTTCTTCAGGAACAACCTCGTCGCAACATCCGGCTGGCCCTTGGCAGTCACAATTACGCATGGGAAGCGGTTGTAGAACCTGTCCTCTGCGAGCCTCATGAATGCAGCATCTTTCTCCACAAGCAGTATAAACAGAGCATCCGATTCAAGCCCTGAAACACGGTCAACATTCGGCGGAATCGCCTTGCCGCCAACCCCCATCTTTGTGCAGTCAATTCGATCTCCATCATCGTAGAAAACAAGCCGCCCCACCACAACCCCCTTCTCCGATGCAACCACATTGAGACTAGAACGAGTGCAGCCGAGCATACACGACACATCGTCGAGAACGGCATCCGACTGCGACTGGTCGCCGAAAAGCTTGACGTCAGTGTAGAAAAGATCCCTCTTTGTTACATGGATGTTCTTGAGGGCGAGTTGGTGGACGAGGGACAGCACGCGGGCGGTGATGGTGGTCTTGCGAACGGTGGAGAGGCTGGCGAAGGAGCGCGCGGAGGGCTTGTCCTTGAGGACGATGCGGTCTAGCTCGGGGATGTATAGCTGGTTGGAACTGCCCCTGGCGGGAACGGAGAAGGAGAAACCATTGCCGGAAAGGATGGAAGATGCGGCGGCGAGGATGGAGGATTCGATGGCGGCGAGTACGCTGGAGGGTTGGAGATCGGTGACCTCGCGGCATGCGAAGGGCAGATTGAGGTCGGCGAGCGTGAGGGGTTTTTGGTTATCGGAGGATTGGGCTGATTGGGAGGAGTGGAAGGTTTGCTTGATGGAGGAGATAATGGCGTAGTCGGGCTTGAGACGGTTCTTGAAGGAGAGGGCACTGCCGGCGCCTGTGGACTGTCGGCGTTTGGAGCGGGGCTTTGGGGAGGGATCATAGCTGCCGTCGTCGTCGTCGGAGGTGGGGTCTGTGCGGCGGCGCTTCTTGTCCGCCATTGATGCGAGGGTTTGGAGGAATGGAGGGCCGGAAATGGAGAGGAGAGTTTTTTGGAGAATGAGGCTTGGGTGGCTTGAAGACCTTCCATGCATTCTCTGAATCTCTGATAAATTATAATCTGCATTTAATTCAAAGTAATGATCTTTACTTTTAATCTTTTTTTAATGATAATCATGCCTTTGTTGATTAGGATTTAGAAAAAATTATAATATTAGTGATTAATATAAGTTGTTATGATTTTAACTTCTTTTAAGTGCAATTTTGGGTTGAACATAATCACGAGAACTTTGAGTTACCAAGTTATTAATTCAATCTTCTGATCTTTTAATCTTAGTTGGGTTAAATACAAATAATCTCAAGCTCCCATATCGCATGATAAGTTGCATGTTTTGTCTTTGCATCTCGCATCAATTGAAACTTCTTTTTTGGTTTTAGCCGTGTTCTTTGTAAAGGTTTCTAGTTCTTTATTCATGTTTAATTCAGCTGTTTTATTTGAAGGCCTCCTTTTCATTAGCCTTAATTTCATGTTTTAAATTATCTACATGGACAAAAAATGTGGGATGCAGGTTTAATGACTTTCCAAAAGAACTACAGATTTTATTTGTAGTAATCAATTCCATTTTTTTTCCTATAAAGAACTTATTTTCACAATCATTTTATCTTTTGCTGCCATTTTATCATCGCCTAATGTTATTTTTGTTTATGTTGATATCATTTGCTTTTATTGAATGTAAACTGAGATTTCACTCTGGAATCATCCATTAGTTTCTGTAAGATATTTTTAGGTTAATCTTATGATATAAAATATTTTAAATATTATATATTTATTGGCAAAAAAAATATCTATATCGCACACTCAATTGATCCACACACAAAATAATAATAATAATAATAATAAAAGAAAAAAAATATAATAGAGAATGTTTTAACCAGTGTTATTAAAATTAGACTGGTTAGATGTCTAGTTCACAATTTAACTGATTCCATCGCTAAGTGCAATTGGAGAATCATTTTTTTAATTTAAAAAATATATGACATAATTTTTAAAAATATAGAATATAATTATTAATCTAAATATATAAATTTTTTATTACAATATTACATTACTTAAATTCATCATTTATTCTATTAATAATATTAAATATTTTTTTTACTGTTAAACTGAATTGGGCTAGACCGGAACCGGTTCGACCATGGCCAGTTCCAATAACACTGGTTTTAACATGGAAACTATCTTGGAACGATGAGTAACTTACATTTTGAATACATCATCTATATTTTTTCGCTAAATAAAAAAACAAATCTTTACATTCATAAAAGTGAGCCATTTTATGTATTTTTTATTTAGCGTGGCCCACCTTATGTCCAATATAGATATTTTTATATAAAAATTATATTATATTTAAAAATATATATGGTGGCATGAACCGTAAAAGCTGTTTGGGCCCTGCATCTGTGGATCCGTTCTCACCCGAGCCGGTTTCCTTCAAGCCCAAAGCCCAAAAGACCACTGACAAACTCGCGCTGCTGTTAATGTGCACACGGCACTCGCTCTCGGCCCAGGGAACGGCTGAAATACTTCGCACGCGCATCTTACTCCGCTCGCGTGTCACTTGCACGGAAGCTTCTTCAGACTCCCTCTCGTCAGGAAAGGGCGTGAATGCGGGCTGCTCCATCCCTCCTCGTCTCTCTCTCGCACCAGCCTCCTACCCCTCTAAAGGTCCAAGAACCAAAGCCGAAGAAACGAACAGCAGATATCTCTCGCTCGATAGGAATTTCATCCTATTAGTGATTGATATTGATTTGATGATTTTACGATACTGATTGTATTGCCTCCTTATCTTCGTTGATCGTCGCAAAAATCGTCGCAATGCCGCCTAAGCAGCAATCGAAAACCGACCTTGCCAAGAAGCAGAAGATAGTCGAAGACAAGACTTTCGGTCTCAAGAACAAGAACAAGAGCAAAAATGTCCAGAAATACGTGCAGAGTCTCCAACAATCCGTCCAGCCAAAATCTGACCCTTCCAAAGCCGCCGCAAAGGTTTGTTCTTCTTACCTACCAATCTTAGGCTGCAAAAATTACTACTGGGTTCGCTGATTCTTCTTCTTGTTGCTTTCTTTTTGGGGTTGTCTTCGACAGAAGAAGAAGGAAGAAGATAAGGCTAGGGAGAAGGAGCTGAACGATTTGTTCAAGATCGCCATCAGCCAGCCCAAAGTCCCAGTTGGTATGGTTCCCCCATGCTTTCCATCTCTTTTTCTGCGAGGTTTCATTCATGTATTTTTCAACTCTTGCGATATAAATTTCACTGTATGTGATTGGCTTTTATATTGGTTCTGCACTGCTTCTGATTGCTCTTGCCCATGCAGGGTCTGTATTTGCTTCAAAACTGCGTTTTCCCCGCTTTCTTTTTGTCTTTTTTGGGTACTCCATAAGTGCTGCGAGGAAAATTGACCTTTTTCTTAAATATTGAGTTGAAAGTAACTCGATGAATGGAATTTTTGTACACACATGTTTTCTTTTGTACACACATGTTTTCTTCCTTTTATTGTGTATCTGAGTTTTGTGTGTTTTTGTACAGTGGCATTTTGTTGGTGGGTCAGGAATGCCAATTTGTGGAATGAGTTTTTTCTTCTTCTTCTCTATCTTCACTTTTGATGAAGTTGTGCCCAATTTTTTATGCAAGCTTCTCCTTTCTCCTTTTTTATTGAAATAGTTTTGGAGAGTGTTTTATTTTCATTTTGTTCCCCACCTTTTCATACAAGGTTAGTGAACTTTTAAAGACTTGGAGTATTGTTCTGAAGTTTGAAGTGCAAACAGTTATGCTATCAAGAAGATTTGAGTGGATTCTCAAAGTTTTGGGATAGAATCAAATTTGTCATATTGACTATTGGTCAATTTCAGGTGTTGATCCTAAGTCTATATTATGTGAATTCTACAAGGCTGGGCAATGTGCCAAAGGTTTTAAGTGCAAGTTCTCTCATGATTTAAATGTCCAGAGGAAAGGTGAAAAGATTGACATATACAGTGATAAACGTGATCAAGGTAAGAATGATGAAAGTTGATTGTCATTTGCTTGTTTTTGATCCATTGTCTCTTCAAAATAGCTGACCTTTTTGTTGTGTGGTTTAGAAACGATGGAAGATTGGGATCAAGAGACATTAGAAAAGGTTGTGGAGTCTAAAAAGATGGAATATAACCAGAACAAACCAACAGAAATTGTATGTTCCCTCTGCTTTTGTTACAATTTGATGTCCTTTCTTCGTTTGAAGCGTCCTCGAATCCCTGACAAGATCTGCAACTTAGAAAGTTATGAATTTATTGCAATGTGCTATTATGTTTTGTGATGAGAAATTTGTAACTGGCTATTTTCTTGCCCAGTAGACAAAGATTTACTTTGACAGAAAAGACTACTCATTTGAATTGCCATGAGGATTCAACTCCATGACATTGCCAATCCAAAGGTTGCCCTCTCATGGAACAATCCTTTTCCTGCTGTGTCTTCTTTTTTTCTCAGATCAAAGAGACAAAATATATGAATGGTGTCATTGCTTCATAATAGAAAAAGGAATGCCTGAGCCATGATTGCTAACTAATTTCAATGTAATAGGAAAAAAGCTGTGTTTTATTTTTAATGTAGTTTTCCTGATTCAGTTGCTGTCACAGTCTGAATGCAATTGATTGGATCATATAGAGCCCTTTCCGTATAATCATAGGTCATTGTAAGGATATTGAATAACACACCAGAGCATGAAAGGAATGATATTAAAGAAAATGGATAACCATTAAAACTGACTGTAACTACATAGATAAGCTGACACCAACCTGTCAATTTGGCATCCAATTCGGGATTTTCCTTGGGAGGTATCGAGAGAATTAGAGTCCAATAATTACATTAGTTCTCTATTGATCCAAACAGCATAACATTCCTTACAAGAAAAGATATTCATGCAAGCTTGAAAAAATCCAGTAGGGGGACTATGATGTTACTGCAAAATATCCATGCTCAGAGTCCCCAGCAAAAGGTCTTTGACACAGTCTTTGGCATACTCTGGAACAAAAGTCCTCTCTCACTTTCTTCACCCCCCAAATAATTTGGACCTGATATTATATTCAGTTTATAAGTTATAGATGTGGTTCAGTTTCTGTTTTCCATTAATGTTACTGTGAAAGAATCCTGGATCTGCTTGTTATAAACATTCCAGGCTAAGGCTGAAATCTAATTATATGCAACTTCAAGTCTCTACACTAGTTGTTTCAGTGGGACATTAATGAAATTTCTCTGGTTGAATTTTATTCACATCCTTGGGCAAGCAATTGATTGATATATTCAATGTACAACTTGAACTCTAATATCACAGGATGATTAATGGAAAACAGAAACTGAATATATGGAACATGGGTCATAGTTGATTTAGTATTTTGAGTTGTTTGGATCAATTCTAGTCTTGGCTTCTTTGTATTTATCACCATGGCTTTGATGGGCCAGCTGGGCATGAACAATGGCTTATGGATTTGAAAGTGCTCCTATTTAACAGCTTCTTTGGGTAGGTTTCAGAGAGAGATGGAATATCAAAAGTACTGTCTAACTTGATAGGAGAGTTACGAAAATTCCGATATTTTGGTCATAAGTCGTGTTATTGCCCCCTTCCCTTATGAGTGTGGAAGTTAATGATGGTTATAAGTTCAGAAGCCTTGTTTCTAGATATTGGATTTGATTGTAATCACTCATGTTGGTGATGCCCAAAAACTTTTGAGCAATTGACTGAGATTTATTATCATCATTATTGTTAAATCTTATTCTTATTTTTGCTGTCTTTGTCGAGATTGGATATGGTTGTTTTTGATTGTCCTAAGATGTGATGCCCAAAAATTTTTATGATTGACTAAAATTTTGTGATCATCATCATTATCATCATATCTTATCTTACTGTACATTTTTTCCCATAATCTTAAACATCTAAATAGATCCTTGCTCTTTTATCCCTACAGAATCTGTAATTCCTAAATAAATGTTAAAACTCTAATTATCTTGTTTGAAGCCAGTATGTAGGTCTTCTTAATTTTGTAATTTTCCTGCATCAGTAATACATGTCATTTTCTCCCCTATTTCCTTAATCAGTACCATATTGATGGTGTTCCTAATTGTGTAAATATACCTTGTAAGCTGTCCTTTTTTTTTTTTTGTTTCATTCTTGTCCAATTAAGCTGTCTTTCTTGGCTTTTTGTTGTTAATGTACTGGCTTTTGGAGTGGCTTTTCTTATCTGGCATTTTTCGTTCTCATGTGTCACAAATTGGGTAAGATAGGGATCTATGGATCTGTTTTGAACAAAGATGTGTTCAAATAAAAACTACACAGAAATTTAATTAGAAATAATTTAATAACCTGTGTTGCCTGTGTTCTGATAATAATAATAATAGAAAAAAATGTACCCAATGTTTGAGGCTTCTGCCAATGCATGGTTTGGGGAGGGCAAGATGTGTGGAGCCTTACCTTTATTTCTGGATGTGTTGTTTCCATAACTCAAACCCGTGCAACAGTATTTTCTTCAACAAAGATTAGGTTGACAATTAAGTCTATGGCTATTTAATTTGGTTTCTTCTAGCTTGTCATGATTTCTTGTTATTATCTATTTATTTATTTATTTATTTTTCCGTCTCTTCTCCCTTAGTCCTGTTCCATTCTTCTTGGGTCATCTTGTGTTTCAGCCTAATTCAGTCATTTTTGCTTTATAACAAAAAAAGCCAGCTAGTTTCCTGTGACTTACATTTTTATAATTTCTGGAATTCGTCCATTATGACAGGTGTTATGATGACCTCAGTTGTCACTTATCAGGTGAGGATGAGGATAAAAAAGGTCAAAATATTATGAATGGTCAAGTCATTTGTTCTAGTGAGAAGAAAGATCCACATATCTATCTATGATGGAATTGCAAATACTGCCTTATATTGAAAATAAACTGGGTTCAAAATATGGATTAGGCATTGCTTCTCATGATATAGGCAGAAAATATTACCTACAAGTTATCTCATTTCAAAACCTATTGAGTATAGATTCAATAGACTTCAGGCAATTGTTTTATTGCAAGGATGGTGTTTTCACGGGCCTTGGTTAGAAAGTTTTCGATAGAACATGACATAATTTGATTGAAGGCTATTATCTCTTCTAGTCCAGCATTCAGAGTCGTGTGATTTTCTCACCAATGTACTCTTGTTTCATTTGCGTAATGCATATAATCATCTTTAGCTTCTTTACCAAGTGAGTAGGGAATTGCATGAATCTTGTTCTGCTCTATTGTGACAAATCTCCTTTGGTAGGGCATCTATCATCAGCTCTTCTTTAACTACCTCTGTCAATGTTGAATGAGGATTCTTATTAACTTTTGTTTTGGTATTTTAAGGAGTCAATAAAAGGCTCTTGTTTGCTATATATGAATTAAGTATGAAAATTTGATAAATAAATTTCTCCTCTTCCTCTTTATAAGAAATAATTTGCATGTGCTTCTGATCCCTAAGATATATGCCACTTCTTATCAGTTTTTCCCTTATCTGATATTATCTTGACCTTTCCCATTACCTCTAGAAATGCATACAAGCCAGCTTCTAATTCTATTATTTGTATGTGTTCAGTCTCAACTTGCCATAGTTTTTGCCCGCATGAGCTTTTGGTCATGCTGTTTCGAAGCCATGTGGTGAAACCAGTTGTGACAGACTTAACCATTAAAGCAGATATGACATGGATTACAGTGGGTAACACACAAAACGATTTTATCAATTTTGGAACATTGAACTTCATGCAACGGTGCAGTGTTCTCAATGCCTTGTAACTTTCCCCTTTTAATCATTAAGCCATTCATCAAGTTGTCAAGAGCAACCTTATATCCCGCATTTTCCATCAACTTTTAAAAGAGTACTTCCACACATCATCACTGCCACTGTTTTCTAATACTCAGCTACCTATTTGGGCAGCTCACAAATCCTGTTATGCTTTCCCATGCCTCTTATAGTGAATTACATTCCCCTTAACTCCCCTTTTGTATTGTTTATTGGCTATTCTTGTTTCACGAGCTTATATATTTTATTCTGGGCTTCCTTGTTTTTTAATTTGGTGGCTCACAGAGAACCCATTTGACTTACATTCAGCGTATAAGAATGTTATCTAAGAACTCACAAAATGCTCTTTTCAAAATTAATTCGTTTCATTGTGATGTTTTAATGAATATTGTTAGTAGCGTGTTGGCCCAGTTTGGTGTGGCCTTTCGCTGTTGGCTTGGCTCACACAGTCTTTGGGCTCAATTGTCAGTTTTTAGTGTGTCTCTAGACCTCTAGCCTCTATTATTATTTTTTTTAATCATACACAGCTTCAACTTTAGCCACTAATTGAGCTTGGACCTGGACTGCTAGATATTGCCTACTTAGGTTGGGTTGTATAACTGGATAAGTCATGAATATAACCTTGTCACTATGACATAAATATTTTTAATTGGTTATTTTTCTTGCATAACTTCTCCTCTTGATCTGTCATATGATCAAAAGCCTGTATTATTTTTTGTTCATTATAATAATCTTTTATTACGGTTTCTGTACTGCCTCTTCAACCTCCTATCATAATTTTTTGAGTAATATGGGTGTCAACTGATTGCCATTGTTTAGGCATGGTTTGTGACTGGGCAGGTTAACTGGCGTCCTCTTGAATCTGGCCTATCAGTGGTTAATTTGTTCTCAGACTCCTAGGCCTGTTTTGCTGGCTATCTAATTCTAGTTTAATTAGTAGTACTCCAGTTATCCTTTTTATTACTGATAACATTGGTGATAATATCTGTATCCTTGGGTCATAAGTACCAGATATAACTTCCATGCTGCCTCATGTTTTCTATTCAGGCCAAAATGGGCAATACAATGTTCTAGCATCACAAAAAATATCTATGATACTGACACATTTTTTTCCAGTGATACTTCCAATAATATTGATATTTGGAACACTTTCAATTAGGTATTAGGCTTATATTTGAGGAATTGTTTAATGGGCCATGTTTCAGATATTGGCCTAAATAAACTTTGCATGTTTCAGATTCTGGCCTTGAATCTGTTCTAGCATTTTATTTTCTGAGGCTTTATGTAGTTTCCAGTGGGCAAGCATGGCCCCTATCAAATGCCATCTAAGCTGCAGTAATAAAAGTAAACATATTCTTACTGAAAAAAAAAGGCATCAAATTTGCAATTGAGAATGTCAGGTTGGAGTTGTTTTCAATCATTGTCTACAACTTGTAATCAACGCAATCCTGGCAGCCAAAAGAGGAGCTGACAACATCTCATTGTCAGCCTCCCCAAAAGAAACATCTGGGAGTGTAACTTAATGCACCACTAATATAGGTATTTTCTAATGCCCATATTCTTTCTGCCCACCGCAGTCCGAAGACTTAGAACTCAGATCTGGCTTGCATAGACAAAAACTGTGATTACAATGTGGTTTTTCTGGCATGTGGATGTTTTAAATTATCCTTTTGTACCTTGCTTTTCATATGCAAGGTAGTACTTTTTATATCTACTATCAATGTGTAAATAGGTTTGCAAATACTTCCTGGAAGCTGTGGAGAAGAAACAGTATGGGTGGTTCTGGGTTTGTCCAAATGGTGGTAAAGACTGTCATTATAGACATGCTCTTCCCCCAGGATATGTGCTAAAATCTCAAATGAAGGCTTTGTTGGAGGAAGAGACTGAAAAGATACCTATTGAGGAAGAGATTGAAAATCAAGTAATCATCTCTTTTCCTCCCTGTTAATGGCAGGAAGTTAAACAAATTTCAAACTTTTTTTTAATTTAATATCTACAATATTCTCATGTTGGGATATTTGTTTTTTATTTTAGCGTGCAAAAGTCACGACTACAACCCCACTTACTCCTGAATTATTCATGGAATGGAAGAAGAAGAAGATGGAAGAAAGGGATGCCGGCCTTGCTGCACAACAAGCAGAGAGGGCCAAAAATGATCGCATGAGGTTTGTTTCCTTTCTGCTGTTTTTGGCAGTTACCTTATAGAGATTTCCCTAATTGCCTAAGAACTGCTTTGGATCTTGGTCTGCTTTCAGTGGTCGCGAGCTGTTTCTATCAGATGCTAGCTTGTTTGTGGATGATGCTGAGGCATATGAAAAATATCATAGAGAAGAAGAATCTAATGCTAGTGAGGAGAAGGTAAAAAGCATTTTCATTTCTATTTACTTTTCTAATGTTGGCCTTCTTCTGTGTGCCTGGTTCTCAATCCAGGTCCAATTTTGGCTGGAGATCTTTTTACCACGGCTGAATCAATGGAAACTATCTTTTTACCACCTAGATGCTTGACTATCCAACACCAACCGACACTAGTAGAAATGTGTGCAAGGTTAGTCACAAGGTGTTGGAAATTTCAGGCATGGGATGTGCTGGAAATTTCAGGCATGGGATGCATCAGTGCTTGGATTACTTCATGATTCAGTGGAGTTGCTACATGAAAATCAGTTGGGTGCCTAGCACTGTGTATCCTGCAAACAACATTTGTAATCTTATAGATTAATGTTGAACACAGTGAACCATATTGTTAATCAGTTGATTGTAATGTGACACTTCTCTTATGCCATAATGTGTTCATCTGAGTCAGCCAGATGGTGATTATTTTAAACCCTGTAGCGAACAAGTTAAAACTTTCCATGGTACTCAAAACAACTGCTATGTACCCAAGAAGCAAGACATATACAATAGCTGGAAGAATGTTGCGATTTGCTATCAGTCTACGTTTCCCAGGACACAATACTGCTTGGTCTGTTTAGTGATTGCTGGAAACTTTAAGAAGTCTCTACACAACTTCATGCAATTCCATGCGTCCTTAGAATTTGGAGAGGTTAAGCTTGGCATGAAAGGGGACAGATTCCAAGTATCTGAATACAATTTTGGAAGGTGGGAAAGGCTTGACCAGAAGGGGACAGACTGCAATTTTCTGAATTCAATTTTGGAAGGTGGGAATGGCTATTTGATTTTGATCTGAAACTGGATTTACCAAGGGTGGCATGATTTGTTATGCCCATTTTGTTGGCATAAGATTTTCTGTTCATTTTAGCATGTTACTATGGTTCCAAATGCACAGCCTTTGATGGCTTTTACTTCATTTTGTTATATCTGTTGTCCACACTGACTGAAATTGACATCAGGAGAAGGATGGATCTGACCCCAAGGGGCCAAGCACCTCGACTGCTGTGGAAGAGGAAACTATTGGTGATGACGATGACGAATTGGACATGGATGAACTGAATGAATTGGAAGCAAGCTTATCGAAAACATCTATTCAAATACGTGAACCAGGAATAGGGGCATCATGTTGAGAAAACTTTTGCCACTATTGGCAATGACGGGAGCAGAGTATACAAAAGAGAGAGTGAGGATCGCAAAAGGCTGGTATTTAATTGGATTCAAGGCTACAAGAGGTCATGGTGATCCTTCATTCAAGTTCCATTATCAATGGCTTTGTTGAGAAAAGATTTATGTAATGTATCAATCAATCTGGATATGTTAGGTTCTCGTGTAGTTTGGTTGAGATGTGGATATATATTGACTAATAAAAACCTTTTTGCTTTCTTATATGGGGGACAGTGCAAGTTTTGGTGCCACATCACCCCATATGGAGTTAGAGAGCGAAAATGAACTGATGTAGTACTTAATGCTCACGTTTCTTAAGTTTAAAAGCTGTGACATCCAGATTTTCAGAACTCTGCCCTTTTTGTAATTCTACTCGCCATTTATGTTCCTCCAGCAGTAACAATTTCATTGGGCCCATCCACATTAGCCATTTCTATGGCATCTATGGCAATGGTGGTTGCAGGATGGATCCACGAGAAGAAACTTATCATAAGGGCCTACCATGCTGTTCGTTTACTTCAATGTCTTCACTTTTCATACATTGCATTCATAAAAGATGACACCGTTCAGAGCACTTGTGGCCTGCTTATTGACTGTTTAAATGATACTTAATTTCGTATGATGATCAAGACTATGTTTATGAGCTTAGCCTTCATTTTTGTATAATTTCAAGTAGGGGTGTAAATCAGGTTGATTCATACCAGATCAAGGTCATCCCATCATCCCAATTCTGATCCTATTTTTTAAAATTCTTATCAAGCTCCACATGGTAGGTTGGGTTGGCCTTGTCCCAACCCTACATATATAGCTGGCTAGGTTGGTTTCGTATCAACTCTAACTATATTTTTTAACATATTTGAAATATATAATATAAATTTATAATATTTATTCAAACACCTATTTATTCCGAAAGTCAATATTCAAATACCTATATATGAACCAAATAAGAAACGAACAATCATAAGATTTAGAATGTTAAATTTATTTCACATTTTTCAAACTGTAGTTCATATTCACATCATTAACACCTTTTATTTCAATAAATAACAGGCTTTTAGGATTCCTTTGATAAAATTCTTACTTGAAAAGGAAGATGGGCATGATAACGGCAACTACAAGACGAGATGGAGTATTTGGGGGAGAATGGGATATAATTTTTTTAATATTTATTAATAATGCAGGTCAATTTTTCCCTTAATTACTAAACCTAAATTGTTCAACCAAAATAGTTGTCTAAACCAGGTACCAAATAGGATTGGGTTACTCTCGGATTTCGGTCAACCTACCCCAATTTGCACCCTTAATTTCAAGTCCTTTATAAAGTTGTCTTTTTTATATAGTTTTAAGTGGGCTTTGAACATTGAAGTATTTAAGGTAAAAAGCAAAATTATACTTTGAAATTGTGCAAGTTGATATATCATTTTAACGCTAACGTATTACCATGGCTATAAAGATTATAAGCATATATCTTCCTAGAAAAGTGACCGTTTTGTAAAAGTGCCACGTACCATCGACAATTTTAGCGATTGAATCAATAGACTCACCTATACGAACAGAAAAATCAAATCATCATTTGCAAGCATGCTGCCGGAACCATACGAAACCTTTGCAGGCAAGCAAAAAGACTAAAGAAGATGAAGGCTCGTTGTTCGCATCCCTGTATTATTGTCTTGAAATAGCCAAAGCGCACATTTTTGCATTAAGCCAGCTTAAAAATTAAAATGGTCGGATTGGCCAATCCAGCATTGACAAATACAAGGATCCAAACAAAGCCACAGCTGCATTCCATAGAGACGGAAAGGGGGACGCTGCAACGTCTGGCCATCCCTAAACCCTGCACTGACCTATTTAAATATGACAAAGATTCCCTCTTTTGTATTGGAAAACAGCAATAGGAATATACACCCAAAACAATAAATACAACGCGAAGATCATAAGAATTCTCAATAGTAAATCCATCAAACTTCAAACTCCACAAAACAACACTGACCTTGCACACTTCACTATCAAGTCTCCATAATACTCATTTATTATTTTCTCCCTACAAATTGCGAAACTGGAATTTGAGAGTAGGGAAGAAAGGAAGGCAATTTTTTTTCCTTTTTTAAAAGGACACTTGGGGCAATGGGATTTAAAGAGAGCGGAACCCAGTTCCCTTCATGCTTTGTCAGCAGCTTTCAATCTCTCCACAATCTCCCTCATAAAGTAAAATAAGGATAATCTATGCCTCCTGTTTGTACCAAAATCCAAATAACAGACATGATATTGAAAGTGCACTTCTCTTGCCCTAACAAATGGCAATACCTGTGGTTCATCTGTAGGTTCAATAATGGTAAGCCAGTGGAAAAGCTCAAAAGCCAACTTTCAAAAATAATGATTGGGAAAAATTACTATATCACCTTTCTATGCACAGTGAGGATCTCACTTACACCCTGACAATTCAGATGCCTGGATTTACAAAGGCCTTGCATGCAACACAGAATTCAAGGGCTATTTCATCCTTCTGGGTTGAAATTCAATGATTCCCTCCATGCGAGCTTCCTGATGTCTTCTTCACTGAATGATGCATGTTCAAAATCAAAATTGAAAGGAGATGGACAGGTGGGCTCTTCATTGATCTCATGAAGACTGGCTAAATACGGATGACTCAATGCTTCATCGACTGTGTAAGCAGAATACCGTTAGAATACTTTGCACAAAATTACGAAAAGTAGAAGGAAATGGCAGATTCTTTACACACCAGTTATCCGTTTGAAGGGATTGAAAATGAGCATTTTCTCTACAAGATCAATTGCTGTAGGATCAACATTAGGAAACTTTTGCGAGAATGGTTCCTTTGGGAACTTTGGGAGTTGCATGACATGCCGCCGGGCATTATCACTTCTTATGAACCCGAGGTCTGATTCTTCTGGTGACCCCAATAGCTGTTGAAGCAAAATAATGTATAAGGATACTATTGAGAAACCTAACATTTCCATTGACAGTTTTATGTGTGAATCAGAAGCAAATTAACTTTGCCCAACCATCTTGTAATGGGGGCAATTTTCAATGACCAAAAAGAGATCCTTATGGCCCTCAGCTTATACTCTATCCAGTTTCAAGTGGCATACATGAACGATATCTCTCTTAGCCATCCATTTGTAAGGCAACAGTCAACTAGGTTTGCCTCACAGTGATGCTTAGTGACTTAAACAGTGTCAGGGGGCATGACATGTCCAGATTTCTACAAGATGGGATGCAGTTGGCAGAGCTACAGTAAGCTAAAACAACATAGTCCCAGCTTTGAATTCTAATAATTATGCATTCAGTACAAGCAGTAATATTGTTGTTGGGTAGTAACCTCTGTTATAAGCCTCAACTGCTGGACGTAGTCTTTGCCAGGAAACAGAGGCTCTCTTCTAATAACTTCCATGAATATGCAGCCAACTGACCAGATATCAATGGCAGCAGTATACTCAGAACAGTTGAGAAGCAGCTCTGGTGCACGATACCAACGTGTCACAACATATTCTGTCATAAAATCTGTCTCCGATGTGGTCCTTGCAAGCCCAAAGTCACATATCTTGAGGTCGCAGTTTGCATTGAGGAGCAGATTGCTGGGTTTCAAATCACGGTGCAAAACATTTGCAGAATGTATGTACTTCAGACCCCGTAATAACTGATAAATAAAATACTGCCAAAACATAAAGAAAATAAAGATCAGAAACAGAAAGAACCAACCCATGCCTCTTCTAAGAAGCATGCCATCTCAGAACCCATGAAGACACTGTGTTGCCTCCTCCTACAGCTGTCTGATTTGCAAATATTAAAGATGGGAAAGCAGCATGAAGCATATATCTCTCTCAGCATACCAGATTTGTTTCCTCTCCTACAACTGTTTAATGTGAAAATTTTACAGAAGGGAAAGAACGATGAAGGGTCTGTCTCCCTTAGCATACCACATCAATAAATGTCAATTATTGCAGACTGTGTTCATGATTTGAAGGTAAGGATTCTCTGAGAAAAGAACATCTAGGAGGGACCAGGATAATTTGCAGTGAAAGTGTAGAGTCACCCGATAGGGAAGTTGCCATGAAGTTGAAACAAACTTAATAGTACTTGGAACATCATTTCAAATAGATTGCCAGATTCCATAAAGAGGTTGGCAACTAAAAACTGATCAAAGACCATATTTTGAGGTCCATAAGGACATCTGAAAGCACAAAGCCCTTATTTTGTTCTTGCTATTGTAATCCAGCATGCTTTTCTTTGAAATAGCAGCCTAGAATTAGAAAATCTTTCCTCAAAGATGACAGTGTAGGACTGTTGTGATGTCATGGTTATACATCAAGCTTACTACTACATTACTACCAAGTTTGTTTAGAAAGAAAAAATCCAAACTCAACTCAAATCCTGCTTTGTTATCAATCTCCACAATTTCTGACAAGGTCTCAAAAGAAAGGCAAAACTTAGTATGAATCGTTCATTAAATATCTAAGCAGACTTTGGCTTCGGACCAGATTTTGCACTGTCCAAACTATACTGTCCCGGTGTGTGTCTCGTCCAAGCTTAGATTTCCATTCACTACAGCCTGTCCCATTTGACAGCCTTATTGTTCATGACCGAGTGAGATATTGCTACTATAATTGCCTCCTTTTTTAAGTTTATTCCATTCATTATGATCCTAACACCAATTTTTTTTAAAGAAAAAATAGTTCTTAGTGTTTTGTAATTGTTGGAGATTGTGCAGACTGCCCAGAGGACTGCTACCACAATATTTGACATGTGGTCCACTAGGGCCACCATGAATGGTATTGCATACATAAGAACCATGAGCCTTCTAGAATATTAGTGTGATTCTCAACAAATATAATGTCTCATTCCCTTTATTCGTTTCCTTTCTATGAGTAATTTTCCTCCTCCCTTGCAACTCCATTCACAATTTCATAGTTGAGATGCTCGAACCTGTAGAATTCTGTGTGCATAAGAAACCTCTGGTTTAAGATTATCAGTTAACTGGAATGTTAATAGAACAACCTACTTGGCAGTGGTCTTCTGTCAATGTCTGGCTTGAGCGTATTATCTGATGGAGATCAGTATCCATAAGCTCATATACAATATATACATCACAGAAATTTTCCTTTTCTGGTGGACGCACAATGTCCTTGATCTGTATAATCTGTAGCACACATGGAAAATGAAAGGGAAAAAAAAGAGAGAAAGAAAATCAAATTTAGCTGACATTGATGAGAAAATCTGCAAATTGCAATACAAACATGGAATTATAATTCAAATAATCAGGTTCTGTTTGTAGCTACACATGAGTCGATTTGTCTAAGCACAACCTTATGAGTGTCCATCCAACTGTGCCCGAATTACAGAAATGGTTTGATTCCTTGAATACAACAATAGTTGTAAATAGCGTTAATGTGCGTGTCCTTCTGTGATAAATATGAGCAACGTAGACACGTCTGATAGTGTTTATTTGTAAGAAGAGTATAGGCTTGAAATGACAACAAGATAGGGATAACTTCAATCTAATCAGTAATTTAAGGCCTTTTTGAGTTAAACCCAAGAGATGAAAAAAGCCACATAAAATCAGACAATTTAAAACTGCCATTTAGGTTTGTGAAATAATAAGTGACATATTTTTTTTTCTTGTCTTGAGTACATTTTCATGTTCCATATGGCAGAGAAGTTTGATTTCTCTCAGCGTCCTCTTTGCATCAATCCTGTTGTCAAATGCACTCCCAATTTTCTTGATTGCAACCTCTTCATTTGTCTCAGAATTATGCGCAGAGCTGTTAGGTATAGCAAAGAACAAACTGAGTTAGTTCATCCAGAAGTTGAAGGAAAATGTGCCTTTGACATGGAAATAAAAAGGAAAATAACAATGATGCATATAGGCCTGTTAACATAACTTCATGAATGAGATGGTGAAAAGCCATTGCTGCATTAGCACCAGTTTCAAAATTGTGCCAATAAAGTAAACATGACTTTGTCCAGACTTGAGCCACTGTTCTTCTGCTATGAGTCATGACCAACAGTCAAATTGTAAAAACAGTTATATGCTTACAGCTTCTAGCCCATCTGATGAATTAAACATCCTGACTTGTGATCAGTGGCATGTTTAAGAAGGATCTACCCATTGAAGATACAGAGAATCACTATCTGACCTTCTCCCTGTTTGTTTCTTCTCACTTTCTTTTTCTAATTTTTTTGGGTGAGTGCTCGTGCACGGTGCGCAGCTTAGAATTCCAAGATAGCAAAATCATAAATCAGCAGGTAATGAAAACAGATCAAATTGCAGACACTGAAGCAGTGAAAACATTTCAGGACCACAGAAGCAAGCGATAGTCAACGAGAAAACCATGTATTTACCAAAACCCAAAACCCTCAACCCAAAAAGAGAGGGATCATCAGCTGTCAGAATTCTGAAGTCAAACAAGATCAGAAGAAAAAGAGAACCATTGAAAATACTCACCACACGATGCCGTAAGCGCCCCGGCCGATGGGCTGAATTGGGGGGACGTATTTAGCAGGGACCTGGAAGAGGTGCCCAAGAACATTGTAGAGAGTATACTTTCCACCGTGAGTAGGAATCGCTTTCACCTCGGTCAGAACTTCAGATTCTTCTTCCATTTTGGAATCGTCGTACAAAAGCAAAGCCAACAGAAAGAAAGCAGCAAATACGAAAGAAAATGGAAGGAAGGAAGGAAGGAAGGAAGGAAGAAAGGGAAGAGCTCTTCCACTCTCCTTTCTCCTTTTTTTTTTTCTTCTTCTCTTGTTCAGGAATCGAAATTGAAAGACTAGTCTGGCGCTCCCTTTTTTATCCTGTTCAAAGCATCCTATCAGTGGACTTGACGTTACAAAACGAGGACTGGAAAGTCTACGTTTCATGCGGCACAATCGAGCTAGTCAACATTTCTGACTAATATATTTTTAGTTTATTAGGGTGTTTTACCTCAACTTGTTGTATATTAATTCATTTTGTGATTCATAATGTTTATATATATATATATATTCAAATTTATTGTTGAAATGTCATTTTTACTTGCGACATCTTTGACGGATGTTGGTGAAATAATATTTATTTAGCTGAAATTTCTAACCAAGCTTACAATATAGGGTAAGATGTCACAGATGACACGTGAGCCTGATTAGCAATTTCCATGCAGCACATCACTACCAAGCTGAAGAACCTGTTTGAGTGGGTAGGAGAAGGGAAGGAAAGTTTTTTGTCTCTTTTGTTTGAAAATAAATAAATTATATTGATTAATTCTATTTTTATACAATTAAACTTATTTTATCATTAATTTTTGTTTTCTAAAAAATTATCTGTTTTATTCTTATTTACTAGTTCGTTAGAATTAATCTCACTCATGTTCACATTATTTTCTCAAAAAAAAAACTCTTTTTAAATCTATCCAATAAGTGTATTGGGTTGATATTAGTTTAATTTTAATGTTATTTTTAAAACCTTAATTCAACTCAATTCTATTCTTATTTTTAAAATTCCACTTCAACCCTAACTCAAACCCAAAGCATTCGAATTGGATTTGCGCTCACAATTTAGATTGGTTTTTAAGTGACAAGTTTTAATGAATTTTAAATTAGCTTCACTAATTAATAAAAATACCATTCAATTCTAATTAAATTAATTTTATTGTTAGTATAAAAATGTAGATATATGTATCAATATATTTATGATATAAGTAGTTTAACCATCGCTTTTCCACTTCATTTATAAATTTATGGATGATTTTTTAAGAATTTTAGCATATCATTTTTAAATTTTAATGGTTAAGATTGGAAAATATTAGAATGAAGATACACGCTTACATTTATTTACCTAATATTATGCCAAACATTATAAAAAATAAATTAATTTAGATTGAGTTGCTTAATCCTTAGCCCAATTCAATCCTATTTTGAAACCTAGATTGGGTTAAACTCCAACATCTGTAATCTGAATTAAAATTTTTTAATCCAACTGATTAACACCAGTAGTATGTAAACATTTCTTAAATTAAACCATGCAGAATGTTTGTGACAATGTTCAGAGTCTTGGGTAGGATATTCTTTCGTTTAGCTGACCAATGGGCTGCCATTATACACTTATGACAAGAACAATCTCAAAATTTTGACCTAACCGGTGGGACGGTAGGGTTCACAGCAATGAGACACCAACGTGCCACTTTAATGTCATGATATTCATGCGACGTCCATTTCATAACGTTAGTGTTATCAGAATCAAGTCGGACTGACTAGTTAAACTGGTTCAATCGTGAACCAATTAATTGACAGGTCTAGTCTAGCTCGGTTTGATCTAATAATAGATTTTTTATTTTAACATTATTAAAAGAATAAAAGGATAAATTAAAGTAGTGAAGTATTATACAAAAGATCTATATATATTTAAATTAATATCTATGGTTCAAATTTTTTAAAATTATGTTATATTACTTTTTAATTTTTTTCAAAAAAATAAAAATATGTTCAACTGATTAAATTGGCCAGTCAAATCGGCTGGACTATGAACCGATGCTTGACTAATCCAACCACAAGTCCGAACTATGAATCGATGCCTGATTAATTCAACCACCAGTTCGAACTATGAACCAGATGCCTAACTAATCCAATCACCAGCCCGAATGCCTGACTAATCTAACTACCAATTCAGTTCTGATAACACCTGTTAACATTGTTCCTATGCTACTAATATTATTACTTTTTCATTAAATTCTATTTCAAACAAATCCATTCTAAGAAATAATTTTCCCTTTGCCTAAGAGAATGATCTAATGCCATGTTATCAATGCTTGCAATGAACATAGATTTTGTGGCGATCGAGAAGATCATATAAAAGACAATCTCTATCTCATACACAGGGCTCTCCTAACTTTTTGATAGATGTGCAAATCGAATCAATTTATATCAGGTTGGGGTTATCCTAACCTTAACCCTATTTTTTTAAACTCTTACAAAATCATATATATATAGCAAGTTTGGTCGGCCTAATCCCAACCTTACATATATAGCGAGTCTGGTCGCCCTCATCTCAACCCTACATATATAGTGAGTTAAGTTAACCTTATCTCAATCCTAACCTTACGTTATATTCAAATACCTATATATATGAACTAAACAAGAAACAAATAATTATAAATCTAAAATGTTCAAATTCATTCTATATTTTTCAAACCCAAACTTACATTCACATCATTATCACCTTCCATTCCAATAAACAAAATACCTTCACGATTCCTCCCCACTTTACAAAATTTCTCCAATAAAAAATTCTTGCTCACGGAGTAAGATAGGTGTGGCCACAGTAACTACATAACATGATAGAGTATTTGGGACAAAATGAGAGACTTATCTTTTTTAAATATTTATTAATATGGTCGATTTTCCCCATATTGACCAAACCTAAAGTTGTCCAAATATGGTCCGCCCCAATTTTGCAGCCCTAGGGGTGGGGGAGCTTTTGAAAGTTCCTCTCCCCCATTTTTTACCATATAAATCATTGATATGCATTACTTTTTAAATACTATATGCCCAATCATTTCATTTAATAATAATTTATTAATAATTTATATTTTTTATGCATATATTCTTATAAATCATAATATGCTTCGATGATCAAATCACTTATAAGGATAATTATAGTCGTACACATGAAATCTAATGCATTCATTTATCAAATCTCGAGAATTAAAAATAAGGACAATAAAAAGAGCAATAATTTAGTCACCCAAATCTCCGTATTAGTCTTTAATTTAGACTTGTTAGGATAGTGTGCTTAAACTAAGTTATCTTTTATGTTTAAAATTATTTATTGAACTAAAGTATATGTAAAATTATTTTGATACAAGTCTTCATGAATAAAACCATTCAAGATGATACATCTAGGATAAAAACTTAAATTTCACTCAATGTTTTTTTTGTAAAAATATTAAATAACTTGCAATTTAGTTATAGTGGCTAATGTATGAAAAAATAACACTTTGGACAAAAACAAATCCTACATATTCTCTTTCATATTGCAAAATTAATTACGAAAATTTTAATATATATATGTGCTCTTGAAGTTTTTTTTTTACCATAGCTCGTTCAAGTTTTAAATTAAGATATTTTTTTGATATCATATATAAATGCATAAAAATAAATATAATAATTAATTTAGATTGGCATAAATCATTACCATCGGCATAAATCATTATAAGAATAAAAATATAAAAAATTAAGAAAATTTTCTCAAGAAACAAGGATGTGAAGATGTCAAATAAAGCTAGGTGAACCATCCTTTGTCAATTGAATCGGAAAGGAGTGCAGGACTGTTCAGATCATGATGTGCAGCTCTCATGTGTCCAACCATTGGCTTCAGTCATGTGCGAAACTGAAATGCTCTAAAGTGCAAGTAGATTTGATTTTGCAGGAGCGGTCTATGAAATCTGTGCCGTTTGGAACAGTGTTGCGGGGGAAGCAAAAGAACCTTGAAAATGGAAAAGGTTTTCGTAAACGAATCTAATCACTACTGCCTTCTTATGTTGGTGGGTGGGGGCAGCGCAGCTGCTCGAGGCCTTTTGGTCTAAAATTTCAAATTTGATTAGAGGGCTTTACTGCACGCAACTACAGGCTAAACACACGCAAGATGCGTCATCTCCTTTATATATCCCACATTAGCCTGAACCAAGACCCTTTTAAAGGGTGATTTGCCCACTAAGAGGCCTTTTATATTAGAGAGAGAGAGAGGGGCGGGGGAGGTGGGGGGCGCTCGGCACGCGCAAGATGGGTCATCTCCTTTATGTGTGCCCACATTGGCCTGAATCAAGGCCTTTTTACAGGGTGATTTGCCCACTAAAGAGGCCTTTTCTATGAGAGAGAGAGAGAGAGGCTTCATTTCAAGGATAGACCGGGTTGCAGGTATGGTCAAGTGCTAACTCAGGTCGATCCTATTGGGATGGTACAAGTGATACTCTTACTTTCTTTTTAGAATTCACTTTCTTTCCTTTTTTTAATCGTTCATATGCCGATTTTCCGTAAAACCTCCTTTTATCATCATTGCTTGAAATGTTTGTATTATGTTCTACACGATGTTTGCCTACCTGCGTCGGAAAAAGGGAAGTACAGCTACTTTTTTTAAGCTATGTAACGAAAGCCTGAAGCTTTGGAAGGAACTCGACTCCCAACTATGACTTGTGGAACATGCATTCAAGCATTTATTTCCTGTCAAAAGAAGCGAATGTTGTAATATATATACTACTTGGCAATATTAATAAACGAGTCTCTTTTTATCTCATATATGTTACCCAAATATTAATTTTTCTTCCCTAGTCTAACTAGGTGTTTGGTTGAAGAAACAAGAAAAAGAACAGCTGACGTCCTCTCAGCCATTTTTACTAGCGCCCGGCCATATCATAATTTAAGTATCTCCCAACATCAGTGCTCTGGGCCTAGTAGGATATGTAAAATATACCTAGCGTTGTTTGCCAACCGCAGTAAGGATATAGGCTTTCCAAATCATGCCAATTCAATTCCATGTTTGCATAAAACACTGTTAGATCTTGTCTGAATTCTGATAGAACTGCATGCTTGTTTGAACTAAAACAGATTACAAAGCCAGAGGTTTCATCTATGTTCACATCGACCTCATTTACGGGATCTTTGAGGTGCAGATGCAAAGGCCTTGGTTTGGCTCCCTGAACCCACCCGCTTGCCAAGGTAAAGACAGACTTTGTGATAGGCGGGCCCATGTCATATGATTCAATATGAATAATGAATGGCCTTCCGAAAGGCTCAGTAAAATCCAAGGTGCACAAGGGCACAACTACATTTTCTTCTTTTTGAAGTGTGTTTCATGTATCTTTTTCTTTTTCAAATTGGCTTTCTTCTTGAGCTAGCCAGCCACAAATCTTCCCTTCCATACCATTTTATGGATGAAGGTTCAATTCTAAGGTTTTGGATTCTTCACCAGTCTCTTTCTAATGATTTACAAGAAATCTCTCTCAGCCATCAGCTTTCCTTTTCTTTTTCTTTCTTTCCTCTTCTTCCTCTTTTTTACCCTCTAAGAAATAAGTATTTCTTGTTGCATATTGTGTGCTTGCTTAAGGAATGATCTTCCAATCAAGAATAGTAATCTTTGTCTCAAGGGTAACAGCAAAGTTGAAACCTAAAACTGCTTACCCAGCTGCAAACTGAAGAAGCACACAATTACTGGTATCGAAACTTTCATTTTTATTCTAAGCATACAATTGCTGGTACTGAAACTTTTATTTTTACTTTTATTTGACTTGGGTTGTCAGCCATTTCAAGAGATTATGAGAGCCCAAGCACCCCTAAAGTCTACTCTCTTCCCTAAGTCGCAACCCCATTAAAGGTCTCTCTTAGAAGCCATCAGAACCAATGTTTTTGTAACCATCAATTCCCCTGCAGCGTATCATCGATTCGACAAAATGAGCAGGTAAATTACTCTATGGATCACTGACTCAAAATTCACAAGCTTGATGACTCCACACTGGGTACAGTCAAGCCTCAACTTAGTTTTATGAACAAGTTGGGATTTAGATATATGCTGCTTTTCTTTTTCCATTATTCTTTTTTTTTTTCTTTTGTATTTTTGTTGTAAATCCATCAAAATTGCGGATGAGTTGATTCAGAATTCTCATGTCAAATTAGGATCTCAGGCGAGTCATAGAATTGTGATAACTGGAGAAGAAGTTTATTAGAAGACATTAATTAATTTGTTTGGAATCAGGTTTTAATTGGGAACCCTCTATCTTTGAAATGATAACAGCACAGTTCAGGTAATCAGCATTCATGCCCCTCAAGTTTGCTCATATTGCTAGTCGCCCCCCCTAGAATTTGAATTTGCATTCGTTCCTCCAACGTTTGCAGCAATTTCAGAAATACTCAAACCATACATCAATGTCAATAAAAAAATCATCTATAAATTTTGGCAAATAACAAAAACCCTTTCTAACTGATATTGTAAACTCATAATTGCACCTAACAATGTAAAATTTGCTCAACTGCACCATCTGATAAAATCATAACATAAAAAGAACCTAAGAATAACCTCTTGGATCTTTAGATCTGGCCCTTTAATTCTTGATTTAATGCTCTTTAGCTTCTTTACTAAGCAGGTATTCAAAATCCACAAGCTCGCTGACCCCTTCGCCCCATGTATAGTTAAGCCTCAACTTAGTTTTACGCACAAGTTGAAATTTAGATATATTCTGCTTTTATTTTTTTCTTTGGTATTTTTGTTTTGAACCCATCAAAATTGGGGCTGAGTTGATTAAGAATTCTCATGTCAGATTAGGATCTCAGGTTTTAATTGGGACCTCTCTATCTTTAAAATAATAACAGCACAATTCAGATAATTTGCATTCATGCCCCGCAAGTTTGCTCATATTGCTAGTCACCCCTCTAAATTTAAAATTTGCATTCGTACCTCTAATGTTTGCGGCAATTTCAGAAATGCTCCAGCCATACATAAATGTCAATAAAAAAACCAACTTTAAATTTTGGTAAATAACAAAAACACCCTTTCAAATTGATACTGCCAACTCATTATTGCATCTGGAATTCTAACAATGTAAAGTTTACTCAATCTGCAACATCTAATAAAATTATAACATAAAAGGAATCTAAGAATAACCTCTTGGATCATTGATTTGGCTTTTTAATTCTTGATTGAGTGGATGCTGATTAGCTTATTTGCAGCTCTGATGTGTAAATATCGTTACTTCTTTTAGGAACTGTTTTGCCTTTTGAGTATAAACGAGTTTTGACTTTCATAGTAAATTAAGAATAGGTTTTTTTGTTGTTGTTGTTGTTGTGTGTGTGTGGTGGAG
>JAYJMB010000004.1:448319-459845 GCA_036873735.1 Pouteria campechiana
TGCATACGTAGTCTGTACGCAAAGAGGATACCCAATCCTCCTAGGAAATGGGCTCCATAGAGATAACTACTGACAGTACCATGAATGTTGGATTGTGTAGAGTTAAAAAATATAAGTCCCTTTTGAATAGAGATCCTACGTGGCAAAGCGTAACCCGACGAATTAGGTATCTGTGTTAGAGTTCTCTAACACATATATAAATATATTGTTCTATACATTCATTAATATCTATTATTCCCCACCTTATAATCCTTAAATGATTCAACAAACAATCACGACTGCCCATCTGTAATTACAAATATAAAATTTTGTATGGAAAATTAATTTTTAGTGTAAATTTTATATTTATGAACTTTTTTTTTGAGAGAATTAAAAAAGGAAATAGGAGTAAAATGATGTGATTAAATTTAATTAGAGATGATATCACTCCCAAAATAAATAAATTTTTTGTTGAAAAAATATATAATAATTAAAAATAGGGTTTTTAAGATAATCATACACTATATGGAGGAAATCATTTGTTTGATTTTTTATGTTTCTCAATTGTCAACAATGAGGCAAGACATGATCCGATCCCTTGAAATGCCTTTAATTTTAAATTTGATCAAATACCAACTTAGTTGGAAATTAGATTAATGAAAATCTTCCAATAACATATGCTAATGAATGGTAGAGAAGGGAAAAAACATTGAAAGTCCTTTTGGATAGAGTTTATTTGAGAAAGAGTGAATTACAAAGATTTATTTGAACATTATATAATCTCCTCAATATTACCCATTTAAACATTACATAATCTCCATCTGAGCGTACCTTGATGGTTTCTAAGTTCTAATTAAAGTTGTTTCACTTGACTTTAGCAAGATATAATAGTGGCAGGTGAAGGCACTTTCTTCGTTTATAAATCAACTTTGCTTAACCAAACTATTCTTAAGTTATTAACAGAAGTGTGTTTTTCATTCATAATTATATATTAGATCAGGGGAATTAAAATTTAACTAGCAATCAACTTTTTTGAGTTAATATCGTATCAAGGCAACTGTAGATGGGTGCCTCAATGCCACCATTACAACTTCTAACTTTGCATAATGTGAAAAGGAAATGCCTTGTGGTCAATTTGAGAATGAGGAAAAGAAGTAAAAAAAAAGAAAGAAAATATAGAAAAATAAATAAAAAGAGAGGAAATAATGTGAAATGATAGAATAAAGTGAAAAAAATAAAATATATAATTTTTTATGAAAAGATAAGAAATAATGATAAAAAAATATAAATAATAATAAGAACAAAATAAGATTGATATATAGTTAATGTTATGGTTGAGAACACACAAACACTCAATCAATTACATACAGAGAACAAAATAATTAAGGTAGTTTGGCTTTACAATCTACTCCACTAGAGAAAAAAAAGTAATTCATTGTCATAAAAAAACAATTACACTTTTTCTTTTAGAAACAATAAACTATCTCTTGCTCACACCTCTTTGTCACTCTAGCCTAAATATTTATAAACCTGCACAAGATGCACTCCTAAATATGCATTACCCATGTGTGGGCTCACTAGGTTTTGTAAAATATAAGAAATAAAACTTAATAAATCTCTTTGCCTTAGCTTTAATTCTATAGCATCTAATTCACCTAAAGAAGAACTAGTGTCAATATCAATTATCCAAAATCACAAAGCTTTGTCTACCACACTTCAACTAGGATGGCCTATTGTGCCCCTCTTGGATGCCGCATACAACTCATCACAATGCTCCACCTCCCTTACCATTGTATTGCGATTTTGATCAAAGAGATTACCACAAACAACTAAAGCAAATATCAATTGTTTCTTCTTAGAATTTACTGCAGAGTTGACCATCTATACTCCACTTGTACCTATAACTTCGGATATCATAGAATCTCCACCTATTTTTATACTTTTTATCAATATGTATAGGTTTCCAATTATTTGACCCTTTATTACAATCTTGGCCCCTCAACTCATCTTAAGAATTCCACTTCCAACAAACATCCTATAAATAGTCCAAAATTCTCAATAAAACTAAGTTTATTCTTAGATTTGGTACATGGTTTACATCAACCAACATTCAAACCACACCATCAAAATGTGAACTCACATTGTCCCACTGACAATCTTGTTCTCTACTTTGTTTATTATCTTTATAATACTACCATCACACTCTTTATATATTTTGAACAACTCTCAAGCTACATGCATGTGAAAAGAATAACCTGAATTTAAAATACAATTAGAACTATCTATACTTGCTTTTGTAGTAAGCATGATCTCATTCTCATATATATTGTCTTTAGCAGTGGTAGTCTCATCATATGCTTCTTCTACCATATGCTTTCCGTTCTCATTTTTTTCTCTTTTTATCTTTCTCTTGACTCTCATTCACTCCAAGATAATTCTTCTTAAAATGGTTATATTTTTCACATGTCTAGTAATTAAAGTCTCCTTTTGAATTGAATCTACTTTTGCCTTTTTGAAAATCATTCTTCCTCTTAACAGATCTTCCTCTATTATAATGATCACCTATTAAAACCAAAGTACTCTCATTACTCGATGATCCACCATTGTCATTTTTCCTTCGGGTATCATATATCAATAAAGAAGCAATAACATCATCAACTACAATGTATCATTCCTGAACAACAACATCGTCACAATATTATCATAAGAATCAGGTGATAATGCTAATAGGAGTAATGCTTTATTTTCCTCCTCAATCCTTGAAATAGATGTCTTATCCTTCATATCAAATCTCACTTATAAGGTAGCTAACTTCATCAATCTTTTATTAAACTCATCTAAGTGCCTTCAAAGTCTTTACTCTTTACTAATTGATGACCATACAATTATTTCTTCAATTATAGCCTATTCATTATTAACTTTGACTTGTTTATGCCCTCTAATATTGTCCATACCTCCTTTAGATCTATCAAATTAATGACCTCCCAAAATATGTTATCTGTAAGATATAACTAGATCATATTAGTCATCAAATCCCTCATATCTTACCATACATCTTTAGTTAGCTTTTGTGGTTTTTTTAACCTCTTCTTGTGAGCCTTTACCATCTCCTCACAAGTTAAGATACTTTTCACCTATTGCTATCATAGGGTGAAATCATTTTGGTCATTGAAAGGCTTAATGGCGAAATGCTACCTTTAAATTGGTTTGCATCATTCTTTGGGTTGAATTCCTTTGTGTTGTTATCTTGTTTGAAGTCTCAGCATTCCTTAGCTTCAAATACTATGATCTGCATAAAATACCTAAAAGTAAGCAGAAATTATCTAATCCAAACTGTCCACATGATTCACAGCATCCCAAAACCTAAAAAATGACACTTTAATCACCAAAATATGATCTTTGGATCATAAGATATGGACCCATACAAAATTAGCACTTTGCATTTGTCACCTTCCAATGCATCTATAAAGAGATGCCCTAGTTGCCGCAGTTACTACCTTTTGTGTGCCATTGTTGTCAACCGTCCGTCAAACAATTTGCTTTGACTAAACGAATGGCCACGCTGTTATGACTTCAGTGATATATCTTCCTCATTAGATCTCCTCTTCGATCGTCAAAAATCAAGGAAGCTTGCTACCTATCACTATGTTATCTTTTTCTTCGCTGCCAGCGATGCAGCCGCTGCCTACCCCTCTTATGACGAACCAGCCCTTCACCGCTAGCTTCTTCTCCGATAACTAGTTCTCTTACTCCGTTTGTATGCCACTGATGTAGCACTAATTTGCTATATTTCAAAAGAAAAAAAAACTCAATGGCATTGCCCACTTACCTCTGCCCATGACTCATTGCTACATCTCATTTTCGACACCACATGATGCGCTAATGTCATCTAACTAGTGCCACCAACGAGCATTACTGTACTCTGTTGATTATAAATCCAAAATTGAGCTTATATGTGAGTAACTATGTTTTGTGGACTATCATATAAGAATAAGCCCATTTAAAGTAATCTATTAAGGTTTGAGTAATTTGGGCTTCAATGTATTTGATAGGGTATGAGCCTTTAATGCGTAAAGACTTAAGGATAATTTCTATTTTTATGATGGGCTAAAATATAAATACCAAAAGATAATGCGTAAGTATACATGAGTTATCTATATATAGAAGTCATGGTCCCTGGGTCATGTGTTATTTCCTTTTTATCTGGCATCTCATCATTAGAGAGAAAATAGAGAGAAAAGCTAAAGGATTCTCTTAGGCGAACACGTGTTGATCTAGAAGGCCAATCGCATGAATCTAGACAATAAGCACTCATTATGAATTTAGGTATGCTTCTGCTTATGTGTTTATTAATTCTTGATGATACAATATGAATGATCCTGAGATCTATGTGATAATTTTCACAAAAGGATTTATCCCAATAAATGGTATCAGAGCCTTTTCATATCGAATCATTAAGATTATAGAAAATTAGATTTTATGACAACCATTTAGTTAATGAAAATTAATTAAAGAAATAAGATTTTAAAATCCCAAATATCATATCCCCAAATTTCAGATATAGGGTACCATAAATTTTTAGATTTTATAACCATCCATTCAATAAATGGTTGTAACAAAATCATGAAACCCTAATTTTTCTTTTCTTCCCTAACATGGTTGCACCCAAATCAATTCAGATTTTGAAAACCCAAATCACGCCAACCCACTACGTAGATTTCAGGTTACATACTACCTAAATCAAAGTTTCTGATTTCAAAAATCTCAAGATTCATACCATACCCAAATCAAATCAGTTGCTCATGCAATCAAAGCTATAAAACCTATTGATGTCGTTGCCCAACCATCCGAATCCGTCACCCCATCAACCAGCCAAATGACCAGACCGTGCCAAACATGCTGCCCAGCTAGACGGCTACAGGTAGTAGTGGACGATGCAGGCGATGATCACTAGTAGTAGCAAACAGTGATGGTAGAAGTCGTTAGTGGGCAACGAGTGTCAAAGATGGGAGACGAAGACAGGGGGCTAGCAGCAGAAAATGCGGCTAAGCAGACGACGCTGATAACCGTGAGGGCTGGCAGTAGCACATGTCTTTGTCGGCAGAGAAGGCAACTATTAGCACTAACGACAGCAACAAGGGGTTGGCAATGGCAGTAGGGGCAGTGGACGGTGGTGGGTTAGAGGTAGGTAGCATTGGTGGGTTTTTTCTGTGGCAACCATGGTCAACTGCAGGAATGAGAAGAAGGGTTTTACCCTTTTGATATTTTATTATTATTATATTGAATGATCGTGATTAAAATTGAGATTTTAAGGTCATGTGATGTCGAATTTTTATGATTAAATAGTTGATTTTTATGTTTTTTGATATTCTGAATTCATTAGACGGTTCAAATTTTACAAAATATGACTATATTTTTAATTTTTATGTTGACAGATTTAAAAGGCTTGAACTTTGTTCCTTAAACACTTGATTTGGTCCATTAGATCAGTCATAAAGTATTTAAATTCCCTATTCTCATGTGATTTTTTATGATTTATAAATTTATTCTTTATAAGGTTAATTTTTTAGAGAATCTATTAAGAATTTTTTTTGGGTGTAATATTAAATTTGAATATTGGTATGGTTGTGTATATATTTTGAAATGAGTTAATTGAAACAACATGTCGCAAAAGTGACCTCTCTCTTGTGAAAATTAATTTATTTTAAAATATAAAAGGCTGTGTACTTGTAACTTATGTAAATATTGACCTGCTCAAAGGAAGATCGATATTAAACAGAATTGCATATGCATCTATGGTAATAAATGCATGATAATTATTTAGTTTTACATATAATTAATAAATCGGCCTAAAGAAAGATATTTTTTTGACATGTTCTTATTATTAGTATTTGATTACTATACCAAAATATCACTTACAAGTTAATATTTTGTCCAAATATAAAATATTGACGGAGTGCTTGGTATCTTGAGGTGGGGGTTTACCTTTATTTAAATTTATTATTGTGATTGTTGGTTTTAAGACTTATGTAACCTTATTTTTTGTTTATTTGTTATTCTCTGTTTAGCAATGATTCCTGCCAATATTTCTTTTAACATCACTCAATTTTTATGTTAAATGGCTCAAACTCCAAGTCATGAAAGGAGAACCTCCTAATAGTTCTTGGAGTTATGGATCTTGACCTTGCGTTAAGGGTTGATTCTCTTCTACCTCTTACAGATGAGAGTACCTCTGATGAGAAGAAGGAGATGGATAGGTGGGAGAGATTAAATTGTATGTGTATGATGATCATGAAAAAAAGCTATTCCAAAAGCATTCAGGGACATAATGTTAGAAAAGATTTTTCAGGCTAAAGAGTTCCTTACAGATATTGAAAACAGATTTGTAAAGAATGAAAAAGCTTAGATAAGTACGCTCTTAACAAGTCTAATTTCAATAAAGTATAAAAGTAAAAGCAATATCAGGGAGTACATTATAGAGATGTCTCATCTCTCTTATAAACTAAAAACACTTTAGCTTGAACTCTCTGAGGAATTGCTAGTGCATATGGTTCTCATATCTCTTTTGGCATAGTTTAACCAGTTTAGAGTGAGCTATAACTATCAGAAAGAGACTTGGTCTCTGAATGAGCTCATATCATACTATGTTTAGGAAGACGAAAGGTTGAAGCAAGATAAGACAGAAAGTGATTACTTAGCTTCAACCTTCAAGGACAAAGGAAAGAAAAGAAAGAAAGATAAAGAAGCTGCACATATAGCACCTCAAAAGAAACAACAAGAGAAATCATATGACAAAAAGACAATGGTTGTTTCTTTTGTAGAGCTAAAGGGCATAAGAAGAAGCAATGCACCAATTGCCATGCATGGTGTATTAAGAAAGGTATGCTTTTTAATTTATTTTGTTCTAAGGTTAATTTAATTTTGGTACCTAGACATACATGGTGGATAGATTCTGGTGTAATAACTTACATTAGTATGTCTATGCAGCCTTGCTGGAGTTGCCGAAAGCTAAGTGATGGGGAAAGATACATCTATATAGGCGATGACAAGATGGTTCAAGTTGAAGTAATACAAAAATTAGATTATTGTTAAAGACTGGATATTATTTAGATCTTAATGAGATAATTATTATACTGCCTATTAGACGAAATTTGATTTCTATTTTTGCTTTGGACAAATCTAGTTATTCTTGTTCATTTGAAAATGAGAAATTTAGTTTGTTTCGTGATTCAAAATTAGTTGGTTCTAGTTCTTTATCAAATTATGATAATATTTATTTGATTAATATAATTACTTCATTTAATGAATCCATGTAATTAAGCACACTAGGTGTAAAGAAAAAATTAATCCATGAGAATTCAGCTGCATTATGACACAAGAGATTAGGTCATATTTTTAAATGGAGAATAGAGAGACTTATGTCAAACGAAATTCTAGATCTCTTAAAATTTCACATATTTTGATGTTAGTGTTAACTATATAAATGGAAAGCAAACCAATAAAAAGGAGATTTGAAGCCAACAGGACTTTGGACATTTTACAACTTATATATACGAATATTTGTGGGCCATTCCCTACGACTGCCTGGAATGGTTAACAATATTTTATAATGTTCATAAATGACTTTTTCAGATATGGCTACATATATCTCATTCATGAAAAGTCACAGTCATTGGATGTGTTAAAAAATTATAAGGTTGAAGTTAAGAATCAATTCAGCAAAAGGATCAAAAGCATTAGATTTGACAGTGGTAGTGAATAATATGGTAGATATGATTGTTTAGGTGAACAATGTCCAGGACCATTTGATAAATTCCTAGAGGAATGAGGTATCATCCCACAGTACATTATGCCGAATTCACTCACTATGAATGATGTTGCTGAAAGACAAAACAAATAGCTTAAGGACATGGTGAAGAGTATGATTTTTCATTCTACCTTACCAGAATCATTCTAGGGGGAAGCACTTAAAACTGCAACTTATATCCTTAACAGAGTTCCAACTAAAGCAACAACTAAAATCCCTTATGAGCTTTGGAAGGGAGAAAAGCCTAGTTTAAAGCACTTGCATGTTTGGGGATGTCCAATTAAGACAAATATTTATAAGCTCATTAAAAGAAAACTAGACTCAAGGACGGTGAGTTGCTATTTTATTGGATACTATAGAAGATTTAGGGGTACAAGTTTTATAATCCCTTGACTAAGTCGATTTTCAAATCGGGAAATGCTCAGTTCTTTGAGGACATTGAGTTTGCAAGGGGAGATATGGTTAGAGACTTTATTTTTGAAGAGGAACATGTTGATATTCCGACAGATGTTATTGTCATTGATCATGATCCTATTCATGACTTTGTTCAAGACGCAATGGATCAAGACAATGTTGGAGAACCTTCCAATCAAGAAATCGTTCAAGAAGAACAAACTCTACTACCTCAAGAACCTATGGGCTCAAGTAAATATCTTAGTAATGATATTTTCAAGTTTCATCAAGTGATCATCTTATTTAGCTTCGAGATGAATTTGGTTGATGATTGTATATACCATAAGTTCTATGGGAACAAGTTGTTTCTAATTTTGTATGACATTTTGCTTGCCAACAACGATATATGACATGCAGGATTGTAAACCAAATGATACCCCTGTGGCTAAGGAAGACAGGTTTAGTCTCAAACAATGCCCTAAGAATGATTTTGAGAAAAATGAAATACAGAAGATTCATTATGCATCAGCAATAAAAAGTTTGATGTATTCTCAAGCCTGTATGCATCTGGATATCGCACACATTATTAGGATGTTGGGCAAATTTTTAAGTAATCTAGGAATAAGCCATTGGAAAGTAGGCAAACTAGTCTTGAGATACTTATAGAGAACAAAAAAATGCATGCTCACATATCGGAGGTCAGATAAGCTTGAAATCGTTGGGTATACTGACTCCGATCATGTTGGATGCTAATATAGTATAAAATCTATGTTGTGCTATGCTTACCTACTAGCTGGGGGTGTTATTTCCTGGAAGAGTACTAAACAGTCTTTTGAAGCCTCTTCTATTATGACAATAGAGTTCGTAGCATGTTATGAGGTATCCAATCAGGCAATACGATTGCGAAATTTTGTCACAGGGTTGTGTATAATGGATAGCATTGAAAGGCTACTCAAGTTATTTTGTGACAATAAGTTTGCCATTTTATATTTCAAAAACAACAGGAGCTCAGCGAAGTCAAAGTTTATAGATATCAAGTTCCTAGTTGTTAAAAAAAGGTTCAGAATGGATAATTGTCTATAGAGCATATTGGAACAAACTCCATGATTCAGGATCCGCTTATTAAGAGATTGTTACCCAAAGTATTTCATGAGCACATTGCTCATATGGGTGTCATGTCAATTAAGGACATTCAATTTTAGTATGAGTTTGTAATTTTAGATTCTTTTTTGATATAGACATTTTTTCAATTATTTCATTTTATGAATATTTAAGGTTATTTTCTGTAAAAATAAAGTTTTAGTCATTCACATTTTGATTTTTTGGTACAGTTTGATCTCACTAAGGTTTAAGGTGAACCAATTGGAAATGGGCATATTAAGATCACATTGCATGAAATTTTCATGTTACGCATCCATATCATGATCCATGTCATTCAGTTGTATTGACTTATTTGACTATAGATGGGTCAAGTTACGATAAATGTAATGAAGGCTACTTTGATCCTATGTTAGTATGATTAATGGGCCGGATTGATTATAGATACATTTTAGTAATAACAACAAAGTTAAACTCATATGGTTATCTTTGCAATGCATGATTATAAAGTTACACATATAGCCCAAGTGAGAGATTGTTAGATCATAAATCCAACATTAGGCTTATATATGAATAATTATGTTTTGTAGACTATTATATAAGATTAAGCCAATTTAAAGTGATCTATTAAGGTTTAGGTAAATCGGGCTTCGATATATCTAATAAGGTGTAGGCCTTTAATGCGTTAGAGACTTAAAAGTAATTTTTATTTTTATAATGGGCTAAAATAGAAATATTATAAGATAATGCGTAAGTACGCATGAGTTATCTATATATAGTAGTCATGGTCCTTGGGTCACACGTGTTATTTTGTTTCTTTTTGGCATCCCATCATCAGAGAGAAAATAGAGAGAAAAGCTAAAGGATTCTCTTAGGGGAACACATGTTGATTTAGAAGGTCAACCACAGGACTTTAGACAGGAATCACTCACTATGGATAAAGGTACACTTCCACTTTTATGTTTATTAATTCTTGATGAGAATGATCCAGTGATAATTTTCACAAAAGGCATTATCCCAACATTCTCCACTGCAAATTAGTAATGTCTTGCTACCCTTTTGATCCACCTTCTCTACATATTTGATCTTAGCTATCCTTCACATATCTGATATCCAAGATCTGTTCACATTGCTACAATCAACAGCCTTTGATTCAATACACCAGACAGTGTACACAAATCTACCATAATTCTTTCTCTATTGCCGTAGATTTGCACATTTGATTGGATCTACCATCCGATCATAGCCACTAAATTATACTTGTTGTATTACGTGACCTCCTTGATTAGATATCTCTATTTCGATTTTGAAGATCACGCATCAAATTTTAATGTTATGAAGTCCCTCAAACCAACTTTTGATACAACTTGTTAGGGTTGAGAACATGCAAGCAATTAATCAATCATTCATACACAAAGAGTACAACAATTAACATAGTTTGACTTTGCAACATACTTCATTAAAGAAAAGAGTGATTTCCTATTGTAAAAAAGCAATTACATCTTCTCTCTCTCACAAAGATAAGAGCCTTGCTCATACCATTATGTCTCTCTAACCCTAGTGTATATGAGTATTTATAACTCTGGACAAGATGCGTACTCAAATAACCCATGTGGGCTTTGCATAATAGAAGACACAAATCCTAATAATTTAAATATTAAATCACTTTAAAAGGTGTGAGAAAAGGTTAAAAAAAACATATAAGGAGTTACCGAAAAGAGCATTAAAGAAATTGCCACTTTTAAAATTCATATTAGAAGGTGTTTTATTTATATAATTTTTTTATTTTTGAAAATATTTTTGAAAATCATAAATAAGTATAAAAAGGCCCATATTAGCATTTTACAATAATAAAAATACCTCATTACTTTTTTTATGAGCAAAGCAATAAGAGCTTTTTTTATTTTTTTCACATCGATTTAGATATTTATGCAATGTTGAATAACATTTATAAGATATTTTAAATATAATAACATATTTGTTTGAAAATTTTAAATATAATTTCGTCGAAATTTCCAAATGTCAGTTTCGACGGATATGAAAAACTGAAAAACTTAAATACATTTGGAAATTTTGACAAAATATATTGGTATACTAAAAAAAATCCAGATTAAATGGTGAAAATATTAGGTAGAATCAACTGAAGGATAAAAGGCTGGGATGTTCTACCCCATCTCTGAAAATGCCAATGAAAATCAGCGGTTTCAATGAGTTTTACCTGCCGCTTCATCCTCGCGAAAATTGCCTCG